>JAOYSI010000003.1:458427-497604 GCA_025775065.1 Hiodon alosoides | reverse complement strand
GTCCACCCTGGAAACACTCTCTTGATGATGTGAAAGAAGAGAAACACGATAAAAGCAGGAAGGAGAAGAGAGCAAGAACAGGACAGTTTGTTGCTCCGGGGGAGGGGGTGGGACGTGTGCCGGGAACCACTTTTCCTCTGGTTCTTGCAAAATGCATTTAAAGATTGTTGCCTTACATAAGTCACAGCAGGAAGGTGAATGATGAGGAGAGCAAAACCTTCAAAGCCTGTCATTTTCCTTCAAGCTGAAATCATTGCCTAGTAGGCTTCCCAGCACCCTTGGTTCACTGCCACAGATACGCCACTGAAGGACCAATACTACACAATACAACTCAGTAATAGCAGGAGTAGTAGTAATATTAATATTATAGTGACTTGTTTGCACCAAAGACCCCTCAGAGGATCAACTTTAGGACTAGGCTTTAAGGTGGCGGCTGTTGTCTCACCTGAGCCACCTTGAGGCAGAAACAAGAGCGGTTTCAAGGGCAACAGGAACAAAGCCACTATAGACTCTCTTAGCAGAGGATAGAAATATCTCCTCTCATTAAAAGTCGTTCTAAAATTAGTATTTGCCAACAGAATACTATGTTTGTGACTGAAAAAATGGAAAACACTGCCTTTCCTTTCCCCTTTTTTTCTTTCCATGTATATCAGTGATTAATACAGTAGGGTAGACAATAGAATGGATCTGGAATTGCTGGAACTCTAGCGTGAGGCAATTGCAAACAAATTGAATGGAACGTTCACAGCGTGTTCTGAGCAGAAGTATTCTATCTGACCGAATGACACCTAGAAAAATTGCCTTTCCCTCATTTATTTTCTTAAAAACTATCATCAGCAAACAGCTTGCTTAAAATGAATACACTCGTAACGTAGTAGACAGTTGTGCCTTGGGTGAAAAAAAAATGTGGTTGAAAGGATATTGGAGTAATTTGTCTAAATTCAATGTTTAATTTTTCAGATGGAAAAGTGGCGCCCAGATCAAACTAATCTTAATTTACAGACTAATTTGTCTTCTTTCCAATAAGCTATTATATGTGGCATTTGTGGCATACTGGGGGGTCAGGCCAGGGACATCTTTGTGTCATGGAAACATGTGAAAAGCGCTGTATAAAAAAAATTGGATTGATTGATTGATATTTGAGGTTAAAGAGTACTAGGGTACATCTAGAAATTATTCCATTGAAATGAATGGGATTTTTGTATCTTCCAAGCTCACTTAACTTGCATATATGTGTGGCAGTAAATGGCGCCTTCCTGAAATCTACATATAAGATTGTACTATTTAGAATGATGTAACTGATGTAAAAACTATTTTAATACATATTTTATTTAATATACAGCTAATACAGAGTAAGACTGATCAATTGAAAAGGTATGTGTACAATTGTAAACATAAACTGAGGTGAATTCCCGCCACATATTCATAGCATAGATTCTACAGAAAATTCTAAAATTGATGACACAGAACAACGAATGGAACGCTTCCTCCCTAGCAGTGCCGTTGCGTCCTATACAGAACAGCAAGAGAGCTGGGAGAAAAGTACCCTTAAAATAAAGCACCTTTAACTATAGTAGCTAGCACAAAACCAACTGCAGGTTCTGAAACTGTGTATTTACTCACTTAAAATCTGCTCGATTTTGTAAAACTATTTCAAAATGTTTTATGAAAAAACATAAAGAATGTTATGCCCAGAATGTAATCATTTAAAATGTAATATCTAATTATTTAAAATTGATATCCTAAAAAGAAAGAAAACATGTGTGTGTACTAACATTTAAAAAGATGGGTTTTGAAATTATAAATTTTTTACATAACATCTTGTAAAGCCTGGAGCCCATTTGTGCTGTTTTTTTTATCACCCAGGGCTGCCATGTAGCGTATTTTTTATGGAGCTGGAGTTTTGGCCAAAGGGTTGCTGGTTCCCATCCCAACGGCCATTATTTTGTACCATTGAGCTAAATACATAATCTGAGGAGCTGACACCAAGGTAAAGAAAAAGTGTAAATGTAATCTACAAACAATGCATCCAGACTTTATGCATGTTTAAGCCTGTTGAATGCATAATTGTGTAACACGGCTAGACAGCATCATGTCTAGCACAGAAATCCAACATCCACAGCAGCATAGACCACAGTAGACTGTGAGTGTAAATGTAAATGCTTGGTCCGGTTTTGGGGGTTGGTTCACGAGATCTTAGTCTTGCACTCCATCTCTTCCCAACTCTCTCCATGCCTTGGTTAAGGGTCAGACCATGGTAATCTCAGTTAAAGGGCTGTCTCTTTGACTCTCATTAGTTAGACCCCCTCCCTCTCAAAGTGTTTAGACTGGGACAAAGCCCATGGGCTTTCATGTAGATAAATCAGGATGCTTTCATCTCTCTGTAATTAAAACCAACATTTCATAGCTTCCTGTCTAGACTAGATGAGTGCCACATACCCAGCCACCTGGAAAATAATGCCACATCCCAATTCTCATGATTTTTGGGGCCACCGATTATGAAGTTGATAATGTAGACCTGCTTGCACTGCTGAGTTACTGACGGACATGCTACACAAGAGTCTGATAATGATGGACAAGTAAGAAGCCGCCAGAAACCGTTTATTGGGTACGACCGGATGTCTCTTGTGACTCAAGTGACTTTTTAAAGCTACCATAGTGTTTCACATCACAAACCAGTTGACCATAGACAACGCTTGGTAGCTCCACCCATCAGGAGGTTGGTGAGGTCTCAATTTCCTATCACTCAGTATTTTGGGAAAGAGCCTGTTAAAACTGAATGAATGAAATGACAGAAGATGGGTCTGATGATTCGTATTTTCCATCTGATCACAGGCTCAGCACTGGTTTGCTCTGTGACAATGACAGCAGAGATACAGTAAGTGCATTGGCGCAATGCTGCCTGAGCCCCAGAATGTTACCTGGGCACGTCAGCACTTAAATTTTGCCGTATCATTCTGCACATTGACCCATAGTGTTATTCAAATTCCTATCCTCTCTGATAACAGTACACTTTTACATTTTCTGCTATCTGAATATATACTTGCTGTGCATCACATATTTGAATAAGAAAAATAAAAAGGGAAGTATATGGAATATCTAATTTATGGCCAATGGCTAATTTATGGCTGATTTTAAATAGCCCGTTCACCTGTAATATGGCCTCGCATTGCATCGCGGAAGATTGTTAAAAAAAACACAAGAACCATCACAAGTATGTTTAAACTGTTCCCCATTAAAACAAACTGGAATTGTCTGGTTTCTAGCCCCACCCCCAGTCTAGCCTGTTAAAACTGGATGTGATCCTCAGAGCCAAACAGGAAGCAGATGGATGAGTCAGCTGTAATAAAAAAAGACCAATCAGCAGTCAGCATGATGTTGTACCAGCAACTGCGCATACAGGTTAACTCAGGAAGCTGCGTCCAGCATAATACCTGAGATCCTTTACTAGTGAGGTGACAGCACACATGACAGAATAGTCTGTACCCCCTCTAATACATCTTGGTTACAAACGGCCGTGAAGACCTAACCCAACTATAATGATTCCTGAACACAGTTCTATTTCCTTCTCAAGCTGAATGCACAGCTCAGATCTTTGTCTTGGCTTTTGATGACACAAAGAGAAGTACTTAGAATCATGACTTCATGCTTCTGATTCTCATTTTTTCATGTGGAATCTATCCAATGTTATTACTCCAACAAATTGCAATTCACTACACTATATTATCAAAATTCAAGGAAAAATGTACATATCTACTCCTGTAACCTCAAAATCGCTCACACACTCTCTCTGCATCTTGCCAAAAAGAAAACAATTGAAACAATGCAGGTCTAGGCCAAGGGGTTCACCTAGGAAACTGGGACTGTTGACTTAGCATTCGATTATTCTCCATTGTTATCTTAAACAGGATCGAACATTTAACAAAGATCCAAGTTTTTCTGCCCAGAAAGTGTTGATTCCTGTCTCTAAGCATTCCTGACATTACTTGACTTTTCCATCTCAAAATCAGGCAGCTGAACGTTCTACTGTACAAGCAGCTCCGCATTCCACCAAGGCCGCACCGGCATCCTCCACGGCTGCTGGTTATCACTGACTATGGAAAGGAAAGAAGCACGTCTCACCCCCCTCCCCCCCTCCCTCCCATTCAGCGGCGGGACACGACGACTCCTGTGACTTTACAATCCCTGGAGAGCCTCCAACATTCCCCAGCGGACAAGTAAAACAAATCTGGAAGTGACTGGTGACTCAGTCCCCCACAATGGGCACATTCCAGTAAACACTGCCAAGGCAGGAGCCCCTGTCCACCGCAGACACAAAACACAGCAGACAGACCGGGCACCACACCAGACTGGCAGGCCCTAATGGCCTCAGAGGGTCCAGTTCTAATGTGTAAAGAAGAAATAAACTTGTTCGTTACCTTTCTTGTAATTTCTAAACTGTGGTTAAAACAATTAGCAAAAAAAAAAACCCTTCTTCCGGTAATAGGAGCGAGAAGTGGAATTGCTTTTTTGTTCAAAGGTGTCTAAATGCACCAATATTCCTTGACTTTATGCCGACGACAGGCACATCCAATGCCCTGATCAGGACAGCCATTCCAGTCGGTTCCCACAGAGACTGGAATTTAAGCTGAAATAGTCTGAAGTAAGCAAGCGTTAAGTAGGAGCTGGGTATTAAGAAAGTTCTTCGCTCTACCGTCTATTAGTGCATGAGCATGAAGACCCCAGATAGCAAAAATCCTTCAGGATATTAATTGAGAACATCCTGAGACATATTTGTAAACAAAGGCAGAGCATAGCAACTACATACATATGCATCCTTCTACCTCCACGTTTCATTCTTAAATCATTATTACAAGGTTTTCCAACTGTGTAATTAACTGATCAAATAGTTTTGAAAGCCAGTGATTTAATCTCAATTGCAATTCTATGTGTATGACATGACTATGAATGTATGACAAGACCGGACCTTGTTGGTTTCATGTTAACTAGTTTCCAGCCTTTCTTACATAAATCCTGAATAAGCAGCTTTAAGTTACCTTAAATCACCTGGTGATCTCTGAGAATTGCACAAGGTGATTGAAATTTGAATAGCGTTTTAGGTGGTTAAAAAAAAAACGTTTAAAAAATGGTCAATTGTGTACACACAACCACCTAAGTAAGACCTATTAAAAACAGCCAACTTCAATTTAACTGACGAACAGGTCAACTTCATGTTAGCCTCCAGCAGGCTACCTGTCCAATGGCTTGAAGGTTATTGGGTGGTTAGTGGGTTCATTCACACATCAGCACTGTCCTGTATATGACTTCAGTGTTTGAAGCCGAAGACAAAAAGGCCCAATATTTTATTCCAAATTTAAGGTTAAAGGAAACAACTGATAATATATTAAAAGGATAATATACAGAAATAACAGTCTGCAAACTATAGACAAACCTATTTATTGTTAAGAATAACAAAAATCAATGTATGGAGAAAAAAAAAAAAGCTTGAGACAAACAAATGATTGATATTCAGACTACAAGTTACAAGATAAACCAAATACATTACAAACAGGCAGATATATGCCAACTTGGAATCACAGATCCACTTGAAATGTACATTGGCATAGGTGTCATTAAATTGATGTGTACATGTAAGCTATTAACAGGCATTTTCCCAGTATTTGACAGGAAGCAAGCGAGGTCCACCAACAGGAAGGAGAGGAATGTGCTTCCTGTTGGCTGGTAGAGTCAGTGGATGGGGAAGATTCCTTGTACCACTGTGCACCCTCCTGACTAAAGTGACACACACAAGAATGTTTTTTTTTTTTTTTGTGAAACCTCAGTCTCATTAAACAAAAATCAAAGATTGTTTATTTTTTTTTAGAATGACAGATGTTCTCCCGTGATACAGCCTCATGCTGCACACTGTGCTCAAGAATTAGTTCAGCTGAAATGACACATGAACCTCTGTACCAAGTATGGATGCTGACTTAACACAATCAGGTTAGCAAGACTTCAACAATTAGCCCACCTTTAAATTTGTGACTAAACTTGTAAGTCTTTATAGGTTCTGATAACACCACCATAACCTGTGAGAAATAAGGATTTCACTTTATTCAACTGCAGAGCTCTGATAAAGTCTGTTTTCTTTGTAAGAAAAGGTTAATCCAAACTGCAACAGCCACTGGATTCATATTTCAAAATAACACACTGTAAATTTTCATATTTCCCCAAACTAAACCTCAAATGAAGGCATCGTGTGCGTCCTTAGGACCTCCTCAAGGCATAACAGATACCAGAACATAATTAACTAGACAACTCTCTTTTGCAGCTACAGTTTGGCAATTTCAGAGGAACAGCCAAGTGAAACAAAAACCAGATTGTCCTCTGTTCAAAGACAAGTCTGCCAAGAAATCAGGCTTTCCAGACAATTATATCTGAAATCCACCTGTTGCCGTTTCCTTTCTCTCCTTTTCCAGAATAGCACTTAACATAAGATAAAGCACCGTTGACTACACTCTGCTTCACCACAAACGATCTGTGGACAAGGAAATGCCAATAGAGCCCCCTGGTCAAACAAACTTTATTTGGTCCAAGTTTGCACCATAAAATCAGACTGAAATACATTATTTATTTTAGTGTTCTACAGAACAGAATAAATTTGAATTTGAAATATTGCATTTACTGTAAAGCAGACCTAAATCTACTAGTTGCGCAACATAAACCTTTATCTGAAATCTCAAAAAAATAAAACAATTATGTTAAACTTTGTATTTTAATAAACCTGGCATCGACAAAAACAACATATACAACGTGGAGCATACATTTTCACAAAACCATTGTTTGGCCAAAAGTCATAGCACAAACCACTAATCCCCAAGCCAAATGTTTTCCGGCACTGCTTATCTCAGAGTTCAAAAGTGTACGAAATCACATCTTGGCACCGAAGTAATGCTCCCTTCTGAACACCAATTGGAGTTTGTAAATCCGAGACTTGAAAATTGAGTACGTCGATGTCAGACGCTCCAAACCTTGCCTCTACCTGGACTCTCTCGTACATATTGAACTTGACTTGCTTGTTACACATGACCAGCAGACTTCTCAAGTAGTACTCCCTCAAAACCGAACGGGCCTGCTGTTCATCCCGCAGCCTGCAGTCATCAGTACCCGCCGAAGATGAATTCGAAACAGTGGCTGGAGAAAGGGCCGCGAACCTTGGCGAGCTGGGGTCAAAACCACGACTGTTCGGGTCTGGCCCTCGGGGTAGACGTAACACTGTCACCGGTATTTTCATTCTCTGATGAAAAATAAAAAAAATATATAGAACTCTGTTAAGTCACTTTCCTTCAATAATGGCCGAGTAGTTCGATCTAGCTAGCTTGCTAACGGTATCCTCCAGTTTTTTAACAATTCCTTTGAAGCAAATAAATATAATTTTGCGCCGCTGTTGGGCTAGGTAGTTTTCATTAAAACGTAGGTGATTATTTGTTGACTACACAAGAAAATTAATAAAACTCCAAAAACTATCAACATACCTTAAAACACGTTTTACCACTGTTGTTTCACTTAATTTATCCCCACGTTGTCAAATGTTCTCAAACTTGCGTTCCCCTTTCAAAGCGAGCTTATGAGATACTTCAGCTCCCTCTGGCGACTGGCGAAATAAGGCATCAACAGTTTGCATTTTCTCTGATTGGATGCGGCACACCTTGTGTAGTAAGGGTAAAATGTATCATACACGTTTTTAGCCTTTGCCGTCACAGTTATATAGAAATCTTTTTTATATAGGTATTCTTTAGTCATTTGATCAAATCCTATAGCAAAGGGACAGCTGACAGGGCATTTTTCACCAAAATGCATTAACAATCGATACCATACCACTGAAAACTGAAAATTCCGAGAGTCCACTTACATCAGTAGCACAGTATAAAACAAATAGAGATGAAGAAAAATTAAAGACCAATAAAGAACAAATACACATCATTCAGGTAACAGCTATCATACTCACTATAGAAGTAAGTTTGCACTGGTATATCAGCTTGACTTGTGAGTCAGAATGTTTTATTAGAATAATACAGACTCCAGTAAAATGTAACCCACAGTACAGTGGAAATGGACCAATGTGAAATACAAAATAGAAATTAAAAGCGAAAATGACAGTGATGCAAATCACATCTGTAATCATAACAGTATGGACTGAAATAGAAATCAGGTATCTTTCTAACATATTGAAGATATGAATTAGTGGCAGGCCTGAGTAAACTCTCTTTTATGGTCTTATTAAAACAAGCATCCTGGAAATCTGTGAGGTTGCTTGTGAGTATGGCGCTCTGCCAAAATCCCTATTCCATAGAGAAACATTACTTTCAACCAATGCTGAGCCCACTCAGATGACATAATATCCTTCTTATATTCCCTTGAGGTGGTGATACTTTCAGAAAGTTATGCATTAGCTCATAATATTTATTTATATCTCCAACACAAGGAGGTGGAGCATCTAAACCAGCTATAAATAGTTAACAGTTCAGCCAAATTGTGGCCACAGTTATGCATTTCCCATTCTATTTTCCCACACTTAAGTTTAGTCATTTAAAACTTTTGTGGTAAATAAAAAGCATCTGTATACTCATTAGTAAGGATATTTTCCATTTAAAAGGAATGAACGGGTTTCTGGTATTTGTGGTATTCTAAACAATCTCTTCTTGTTGTTACAAGATTGAAGCTACATCCATGGGAATGATGTAAGGTTTCGAGGAAGGAAGGTTGAGATCCGAACGCACTTGCCGTCAAACGACTGGAAGGTGTATGTTTTTCAGAGTAGCGCAGTGCTCAAAGCCCATGTGACCACATTTAGCACCAGGATTTGAGTAAGTGGTTAAGCGAGTTACCACTCTTAATGCGTGGATGTAAATTTGTAAACATTATATTGTATTTTAAAATGGTTTTAAATCTTAGGTGGCCTGACGCAGTCCTCAAGGAGTGCTGTGTCTGATTGTTTTCCATTACACCTCGCCTCTTGATTTTTTTTTTTTTATTGAAGTAATTATTCAGATAGGAAATCCCCAGGGTTGGTCAGGTAATTAAAGCTCTAAAGCCTGTACGGCGTTCGGGTTGTCCACTGCTTATGTACAGTGGTGCTCGAAAGTCTGTGAACCCTTTAGAATTTTCTAAATTACGGCATAAAGATGACCTAAAACATCGTCAAATTATCACACAAGTCCTAAAAGTAGATATATAAAACCCAATTAAACAAATGAGACAAACATTTTATACTTGGTCATTTATTTATTGAGAAAAATTATACAATATTACATATCTGTGAGTGGCAAAAGAATGTGAACTTTTGTTATCAGTATCTGGTGTGACCCCCTTATGCAGCAATAACTGCAACTAAACATTTTACGATAACAGTCCTGATCATCGGCTTGGAGGAATTTTAGCCCATTCCTCCGTACAGAATAGCGTCAACTCTGGGATGTCACATAAACTGCTCACTTCAGGTCCTTCCACTACATTTCGATCGGATCAAGGTCAGGACTTTGACTTTGCCATTCCAAAACATTAACTTTATTCTTCTTTAACCATTATTTGGTAGAACGACTTGTGTGCTTAGGGTCGTTGTCTTGCTGCATGACTCGCGTTCTCTTGAGATTCAGTTCACAGACGGAGGTCCTGATATTTTCCTTTAGAATTCACTAGCATAATTCATAATTCATTGTTCCATCAATGATGGAAAGCAGTCCTGGTTCGGATGCAGAAAAAACAGGCCCAAACCATAATACTACCACCACCAGGTTTCACAGATGGAATAAGGTTCTTATGCTGGAATGCAGTGTTTTCCATTCGCCAAACATAACACTTCTCATTTAAACCAAAAAGTTATATTTTCATCTCATCCTTCCACAAGACATTTTTCCAATGGTCTTCGGGCTTGTCCACAAGATCTTGAGCAATCCATGCACACCATTGCTGTTCAGTGTTCTCCTGATGGTGGACTCATGAACATTGACATTAGCCAATGTGAGAGAGGCCTTTAATTGTTTAGAAGTAACCCTGGGTTCCTTTGTGACCTCGCAGACTATTGCATGCCTTGCTCTTGGAGTGATCTTTGTTGGTCAACCACTCCTGGGGAGGGTAGCAATTCTCTTAATTTTCCTCCATTTGTACACAATCTGTCTGACTATGAACTGGTGGAGTCCAAACATCTTTCAAATGTAAACGTTCAAACGTATTATTATCAAATCATTTTAATTAATTTTCAGAATTTTTTTTCCCACTTGGATCTTGTGTGTAAATAAAGCCGGAAAAATGTATGTCTTTTCATTTCAGGCATTTTCAACATTTTCAACATTTTCAACATTTTGAAAGGTATGACTTTCCATACCCATGGTATATCAAAACATGGTTCCATTACAATTCAAGTCAATAAGACATAAATTTGATGGGGAGAGGCTGTCTTCTGGAGGTATTTCTCAGATGGTCTCACTTAACCTGGAAATAAGTGTGTGGATTTTGAGAATATATATTTTTCAATGCAATACATTCGGGATGTATAAGGTGAAATATCCTCCTGTGATTAACATTGCATATGCCATATGTATTATCCTGGTTAGTCCTTTACGACCTCTCACTGGCCTAAGGACTCTTGATGGTGTGGCTCTCAGCTGCGTGCCACATGTACATTCCATGTATTGGCTTCAGTGCATGTATTCTTTTTGCAGTGGGCTATATTATGTGTAAGTGCCCCCTATTTGTGGCGTTGATATTACTTATTTCACACAGGACTTTTTATGTACATGGGCAGACTGTCATTTTTGTTGTGATATTGAGGTTTCCTTTTCATTCAAATTAGGGCTGGAAGCAGTCCTTTTTTACTGGGGAATATTTATTGATTGTGACTTCATTTTAGAAAGAGCGTGAGGATTAAGGGTAGTGTGCAATGAAGGAATGAAGGAATGGCATTCCCAATTGATACCTTTTATGAATCCCAATCCTATACTTGTCCTTTTATGTACGTAAGATTTCAAGTGGACTGAATGTTTACATATTAAAGCAGATAATGGTCAGGTGCTAGAGCACTGATGCTGGAGGGACATTACGACAAACAATGGGTTTTAGCAACTTGAAAGGTGTCTTGCCCTTTTTACTTTCAAACACTAAAGTTCTGATCAACCTTTTAACAAGTTAAGTCATCAGACTGAAAGACAAAGACAATATGACTTTGTGCAGGTATAGTAATTTTTGCACTGTGTTTCCTCACAAATTGTGGCCTGTACATACACTGTCATGTAAGGATTTGTGTTTTGTGTTCAGTTATGTGTTTCCCATTCCACTCTCCCACACTTAAGTTTAGTCATTTAAAACGTTTGTGATAAATAAGAAGCACATGTATTGTCATTAGTAAGGACATTACCCATTTCAAAGGAATGAATGGGTGTCTGGAATTTGTGGTATTCTAAACAATTTCTTGTTGTAGTTTCAAGATTGAAGCTACACCCATGGGAATTATGGCAGTAAGTTTTGGAGAAAAGTTATATATGTATAACTAAAAAAACACAATTATCTGTCATGCATTTTTTCAAAGAGATTAAAGTGTTTATTGATTTTAAGGACGGGCTGCTGACCATTATTTCAATATAAATCCAAATTACAATTATTTTTGTAAGTCGAAATCGTTCAAACAACAAACTGTACAGCATATATCCTATTATACTGTCACTGGCTATATGCACAGATATTATTATTAATAATGACATATTTTAGAAAAATTTCACAAATTTACCTGAAATAGTATGAATAAACTCTTAGTGACCTTTTATCACACTTGGTAAAACATAGTATGATGTATTAATGATTTTGCAGGTATTTAAAGTGACTTATGCCATCTGAATTGTACAATGTAATGTAAAACAGACAGATATTTGTTCTTCCACAAACTTGTAGCACGCTTAAATTTTTTGAAAAAATAGATCTGGGATAAAATTTGTTTTGTGTGTATAATGGGACCAATATTTATTGGACTCACTTTATTCACATTTCGTAAATTTATTAATTTTATAAACCAACATAATATCTCTGAAATAATCATTTGTTCTACAATCGTTAGAATACTCGGATTAACCAATAAGTGATGTTTAAACAATCATCATAATTCTATACTCAGAACAACATTTTAAATATTGATTTCGATGCATTGTATTACGTACTGTACAAGAATATGCTAAAGGGATTTAGCGGGATTGTAAGGTGATTTCGAGGCATTTCGAGGAATCATAATCATTGACCAATCTCCGCCCCCAAGAGATCACAGCCAATAGCTCTCCGTATGCTTGGCATTTTGTCGCAATGCATTTCTTTCAGAATATCCTAGTTCCAAAATATTTGTGCAAAAGTAATTATTGTAATGAAAATATTATGGACATAAATATAAATATCATAATTTAAAAAACATATTTTAAACCATAAGACGTTTGCGGATGGAAAATCCCACCGTGAGCGACAAGAATGTACGTATTGTAAGGTTTATATATCAAATTACAACTCCTACAATATTGCCCGGATGAGCCTCGGTGGTCCGGGGTGCAGGCTTCAAACCTGTAGCTGCTTAGCGGCAGAGTGGTTCAATTCCACCTTTCGGGCGACGTCTAAATCGATTATTAGGATATATTTCTTCCCAATTTTGCATAGGATAAGTCCTACCAGTATACGGCGTTGTACATTTGTTCTTCAGCAAATGCGTGCAAAAATATTACTTCCAGTAAATGTCAAAATAACACGCGAGATCTGTTAACATATTTTTCTTAAATGCTGTTAAATATGAGATTGAAATTAAACTGCTACCATTGTGAGAGCCTTACAAACCATTGGTTATTAGAATCAAAAGCTATTCTTATTTAGCTCTGATAACGGTACTACTGATAACTCGATTAAGTTTTTAAAGAACCACATTACTTCCGTGGAGTACACGTAAATAATAGCAATGAATGTTAAACATTTTTTTAGACCTTGAAGTCAAATAACTAAGGATAGAAAGGTTATGTTATGACTCGAAAAATGTGGTTCATTTTTTGGAGTCTTCAGTGCAGCCCACTTCCAGACCATTGTGCAATAGGGCGCAGATTTCCCTCTGTAAACAAATGTTCTGCTGAGTATGTTAGACCCCTTGTACCCTTTTCAGGGTTTCCTGTACATGGAATTATGTACTATACAGCCTGAATATTGTTTTTCTTCAGTAGTCTCTAAAATGTGTTTAAAAGCTTTCAGTTAACATTATTCCAGAATAAAATCATAATAAAATGAACAATATGTAATATACATTGTGATATAAAACAATATTTATGTAAAATATGGACTACATAACTTTTTTGAGGTGTTTGATGTTGAATGTACAGCCTTCGTTAAGACTTTTAATTTTACCATTTATTTTCCTGTTTTCTGGCCCCTGGAGTTCATGTTGGTCAAGTTTGGAACACGACAGACAATCCAAAAGACCAATAGTCACTTTATACTTCCACAAAATATTTTTAAACCAATCATGGAATTTGGGGGCGTTTCTACTTTATGCGGAAGTAAGCATGCGTGCCCTTGGTTGTAAAGTAACAGTTTCGAGTGTCTGATATTTCCTTTATACGGAGGGGGAGAATTATCCGATAACTTGGTAGGTATATGTATACATTATTGTTTTGTGTATTGAAAATATTTTTTGCATGAAGTTACGCTTGCAAATTATGATAAAGGTAGCTACTTAGCAGCAAGCGCTATGTCTTTGAGCACGTTAGCCACAGAAGACGGTTTGTTTAGCAGTCTTGTGCTAATAGAATGCCAGAGAGTTAGTCTTTATTTTTTTTCATAACGGTAGTGAATTCACAATAATATTTTAACCTAAGGTCCTCACGTTGAATCCAAAGTTGAGATTAGTTGATCTGAATGTATTGTAATGGAGTGATTGTTTTCGGGGAAGGGAGCTGCTGTGGAAACTAATGAGAGTAAGTGGATGGGCTGTAGGCTGAGTGTTTTAACAGTGCAGTTTATTCCCCAGTCCACTACATCCCCTTACTAGGGCACCCCAAACAGGAACAGGTACTGCAAATTCTCATCACATTTCACAACCCATATGTTTTAGGGCGCACGCAGGTGGCATATAATAAAGAGCAGACAATCCCCTAATCACTCCCACCCCCCGCGGCAACACAGCGGTTAAACTGCCCTGTTAAAATAACCAAAACAAACAAACCACATTCACACCAACACACACAATTACATGAAAATATGACATGTAAAAACACTTGGCTTTTATAAAGCTTCTAGACCCTCCCCCAGGGTCTGAGCTTTCGTGCTGATCCGGCTCTATAATCAACTTTGCTTTCACGTCAAATAGGGGAAAGCCTACCAAACTGAGAAGTGGCTGTCACACTCCTACTTCCCCGCCTTAACTCTTCTCACCCTGACAGGAAGCTAGCTACGTCCCTACGTCCCTACGTCCCTACGTCCCTGGCTTGATTGTCGCGCTGCTCCCCGGAACACCGCCTTTGCTCCACTCTCCCCCTTTTAACACCAATCCCTTATCAGGTACAGTTGCAGCCACTTACTCTCATTAGTGTCCACAGCAGCTCCATTACAATACATAAAGTATTATTTTCTGGCTTCTTAATGGTAAAGATGATACACTGCATCAATTGCTCTTTTTTGCCTACTCAGAGAGAACCCAATCACCCCCAGTGACGATGCCTCTACACAAGTACTCCCCAAAGCTGTGGGACATCATGAAACTGAATAAGGGGATATATGCCCGCCTGCCCCAGCACTACTTGCGTTCTCTGCAGGAAACGCGCCCCCCTGCAGCGGTGCACTGGAAACCTTTAGGTGTCAAATATAGAGCTAATGCGAAAACTGGACACAGAGAGCGTGTGCAAGACACACCAATTCCAATCTATTACCCCCCGGAGTCCCAGAATGGTCTGTGGGGAGGGGAGGGCTGGGTGACGGGGTACAGGTACGCCAACAATGACAAGGTGGGTTCACATGTGTGGCTGACTGATTAAGCAAGGGAAGTTAATGACTGATCTTAATGGTTTTTAATTATCCTCCATCGTAGGGCTAGGAATTTATTCTCTAATTCATTGGTGATGGCTGTTTTAACCACTTAAATTGAACAATGTACCAAATTCCTTGGCAGTGACACGTGTGTATGGAAATGAAGTCCTTACTAACATGTCACTGCCAGGGAATTTGGTATAATTTGGTTATATCTGTAACTAATTATGTGTCGTTTAACTTTATATTTACCATTTATAGAACATATTTACATTGTTACACATTCCATCAACCCACCAGCACTGTAGTAGGTGTTCTATGGTATTGCTCCTGCAAACAAAGTAAAACCCTGGGGTACAGGATCCTGTCAAAACACTGACCCTACATTGCCCCTGCAGCTCTCTACCCGGCTGAAGAAGTGTTGGAAGCCTCAGTTGTTCATTAGAGAGCTGTACAGTGAGATCCTGGACCACAAGTTCTCCATCACTGTCACCATGCGCACCCTGGACCTCATCGATGGTGCCTACGGCTTTGACTTTTACATTCTCAAGGTGGGAGTCGTGGTGTCTTCAGGTTTAGGTGGATATGGGATAGATGTGATTGGCAGACGTTTAGTAAAAATGTATACATTTGTGAAAACTACATTATTTTAGACATTATCTGCAGACTATTTTAAACTAGGCAATATTGCTTATGAAAACCAAAAGTGTTGATGTCACAGTTTATTGCAGGAAATGGTATCTTGTGATATATTGTATATATTTATTATTTGGAGAATGAGACCATTAATAATGAAGATTATTTGCGTTTATTATGTATTATTCCATCTTAAAAAAGTTATCTCAAATTTCTTACAACTGACTTTCAAATATTAAGTAGGAATTAGTGAATCTGAGTATTCTGCATTACATTATTTGATTAGTGCCCAATTCTATACAATGCAGTTTAGTATTTGTGAGCCATTTGTCATTTTGAGAACTAAAGTATTGTAATTTCTGTAATCTTAGGTGATATACTTAAACTGTTCGTTTTACATTATGGCAGGCATAGCTTATCTCTAATGTAGTAATTGCATCCCTATAGAACAGAATTTATCATGAAATATATTCTCTATGCTGGACTGGTTAGCTAGGTTAAATAAACAAAATGTAATTTTTGCAATCTGAGAATTTCAATTGGCCTCACATGTATTAGCTCGTAAATTAAAAGAACGAGCAAGCAAGGCTGTTTTATCCTGTGTTCTTAATCATGAAATTATATATTCACAACATTTTCTATTAAACATAGAAAACAATGTTATGGATTTTTTATTAAATATATTTTTTAATCAAGCTTATTATAATGAGCCTCAATTTTAAATATGCATTCCGCATTATTAACTGATTAATTGATGAATCCGACTACAAATTTTTTTTCAAGAATAATGGATTATAAGAGTGTAAAGAATGAAACCAAGTAGTTGCTATATTATACAATATTCATATTATTTCGTAAAGAGTAGAATTGTGTATGTATTTACATGATCAGAAGTACATTTATACCATTGAGTCTAACTGGTGTATTTCAGATATGAGGCCAGACTTCAGTGACGGTGTCTCACCCAGAATTGGCTGGCTCATCCTAACGCTGTGTTAACACAATTGCTCTTGTGTTAAAAGAACTCTTCAGTAACAGAGTATTCAGACTGCCAGTGATTTCCCTATACACTGTGCTTAGACCCCAAAGGAAGACCTGAACTCCAAGCTGGGGATGGACCTGAAGCGTGCGATGCTCCTACGCCTGGCCCGAAGAGACACAGAGCTATACCCAGAGGACCATGCCCGCAGGGAGCAGGTCTACAGCAAGTATAAGGTGGGGCCAGTCATGCTGCAGTCTCTGCAAGATCCCCTCTGAGCGTTGTCAAGTGCCGTCTCTGATCCTCCCTACCTCCTCATCTCCAAAGCAGCAGTTTGAGATCCCAGAGGTGGAAGCTGAGTGGCTGGGGCTGAGCCTGGAGGAGGCCGTGGAGAAGCAGAGACTGCTGGAGCACAAGGTAACCAAACGATGTCATGATGAGCTGACAGGGAGCAGGTGTTCTCCCCTGGTCGTCACGCACAGACTCTCTAATGCTCTTATGTTCTCCACGTTGTCTCCAGGAGCCGACGCCACTGTTCCATACGTGTGTGGAAAACCTTGTGAAGGACCTAGCCATCCAAAGGCTGTCTGAGCCACAGATAGTGGAGAAGAAATAATGGCACACTTACAAGATATTTATTTATCTAGCCGGTTTTCTATTATTACTTACCTAGACCATCAAGATAATTTGTAATGACTTGTAAATATTTTCCAAAATCCACCTGAGCTATGAAAATTGCTATAAAAACAAAAATAAACACTCATCTGAGGCTGGGAGATCTTTTGTAAGCAACCAATTTGGACGGCATTTACTTAGTTTCTTTATTGTAAAATATTCCCTGTTTTTTTTATTTTCATACTTTGTGCTACACCTGTCTAAGCTTTGAAAAACGTCAAAAGTGGCTTCATAGCCTTCACATCCATATATTGTCCATTTGGAATTATAAACATAAAAGTTTCTATATTGTGAATACAAAATTAAATGTGAAGATACATTTAGTCCGTAGTTAGTCTAATGGCTGAAGAAGGATTCATACGCAGTCAAACACTAGTGTATAACAGCTATATACATGCATGCACACTGGACCCCTGCCTTGGAATTTAACCCAGGTCCCTTAAACAGCTGCACACGTGACACAACCTCCTGATAAGGGAAACCATTCGCTCATTGAGCTAACGATCTTATTCCACAGGTCAGTGAACCAATCAAACTTGCTCTAGGGAGTGACGTTACCTTCTGTCTGGAACTTGTGCCGAGTGAGCTCTGCTGCAGTTACACCTATTGATTAATTTTATATTTAACATTTTAGTCATTTAGCAGACACTCTTATCTAGAGCGATGGACAAAAGTGTCATAGTTTAGGGGTTAACGTGCCATGAGGTACTATGCTACCTTGCCCTATAGACGAGTACAGCAAGAAGGTACAAAGACTAGTGTAACAAAGGAAATGACATACAATACAAAAAAAAACCATAAGCATCAGCAATATAGCAATCAGTTCCTGGGGGAGGGATTGTTGGAAGAGGCAAGTTTTCGGTTTCCCCTTGAAGGCAGTAGAAACTGATGATCTCAGGTAGGGCTTTCCACCATTTCGGTGCAAGTTATGAGAAAAGTTGAATGGACAATGTTAGAATCCGTAAAGAAAGGACCACTAGGTGCTCGGCTGTGGAGGATCACATAGGTCTGATGGGGATGTATGGCAAGATTAGCATGCAGAGGTAGCCAGGAGCTGATCCAGTGGTAGCTAGGTTATTGAGGGTGAGGATCTTGTGGCGAATCCCAGCTGCAACAGGGAGCCAGTGGAGTTTGATGAGGAGGGGGGATGCATGGGTGAACTTCCTTTGGTTGAAGACCACCTGAGAGAGATCTAGTTGAGGAAGCTGGCAGGTCAGCCAGAAGTTAATTGCAGTAGTCCAGGCAGGATAACACCAGTTTGTGCAGATGTCATTGACAATGAATCTGCAGGATCGAGCCACTGAAGTGTGTGGTTCAATTTACCTTGTAAGTATAGTGTGATTCTTGTAGCCTGGATCACTGAATTTGCTCAGTACTGGATACTGGTCTTATCAGTTTATCCTTGTGACAGAATTGCATGGTGTTTTTATAAATTATGTGATGGCTTGGTTTAGCCAAATGGTGGCAGTGCTGCACTGGAACTGCTTTGAAAGGCTCTGTTACAAAATTGCACTGTGTCATGGTGTGGTTAACAAAACCTCTGTGTATCAGGTCCACCCTGGATTTAACTGGACTTGATTTTAAATCTATTTTATTCCTAACAGAACGTTTTTATTGCGTTCAAGGGCCATAAATGTCATCGTTATAAAATGATAAAACGTAGTCTATTGCATTAGACCAAAAAACAATCGAATGACACCGGGTAGAACAGTATATGTGAATTAATAGAACATAATGTATGTGTAAATGATGGTATTACCAAAAGATCAGAGTCAGAGTTTGCTCCCCCTTCCCACATTTTTTTTTTTTTTTTTTTTTTTAAATGCATTCACTTCAAAGTGTCAAAACAAGTGATTTTTCCTTTTGTTTTCGGTTCATCCACCTGTGCATGCCTGCTGTCAATCTTTCCGTTGCCCTGTGGTTTTTGGTTTGTGGTTACCTGGTTGGGCGGGAACTTCTACGGGGACTCCCGTGGCTAGAGAGATCCAAAGTGACCCGATGGGCGAATCACACCCAGCCCCAGGGGAATACCAGCCCCAAAAGAGCCGTTGTAGATCCCGCACCCGGACCTAGCAAAACGCATGGAATTACCCTGTGTTTGTAGACAGCAACTTATATATTTTTAAATTGACTCTAAGATAAGATATTTAAAACAGCAAACAATGGTGAAGGAGATGTCTGATAAACTGATTGTGGATTTCCTGGAAACCGACAAACTTCAAGACAAGACCCTGCTGAGATGTTGATCTTTGTTTTTTGTAGCTGTGGTTGGTTAAATACATGCATATAAATTCTCCAAGAAGTTTGTTTGAATATTGTTATTTCATATCTACCTCTGCTAGAATAGTTTAACCCTGGTACAAATATGCATTGAGATTTGCAAAATGCAAAAAGATTCAGAGTACTGATACCATCTTCAAATATAGTGCTTGAAAGGTATCCAATCACAGAGAAAATATGTTAAGTCACTTAATCACTAACCTTGTTATGCTTTTGTTTGTATTAATAGATTCTTCACTTTGATTATTTTGGTAAGAGAAAGTATAATTTTTCACTGACAAGATTTGGCTTGGCCACGTATGTTGAGTTTTCTTCCCCACAGTAGAAAGAAAGAGTGCAGGAAAGAAAACGCTACCAGCCCAGTACTGACACTCACCAACACTACTTCTGTGGGTTCCAGGGGTAGCAGCAAATGGCCCCTTGATCAAGCCTACTTAAGCCATTAAAATAAAGTATAGAGATTGATTCTTGTTTACCTTGTTGCTATCAGTGTCTTAAGTGAGGCACTCGGTCACGGTTGATACTGATTATAGGCAACCATTGCTTCTGGGGATACATCTGAACAGTACCACTGTTTGTTAATTCAGACAATCCCTAGGACGTAGTTATCTTTAACACAATGTGTTCCTCTGTATCTGTATAGTTCAGGAATGGACAACCCTGCACCACTGACAACGCTGTCTTAGGCTTTGTGAATGTTCTCTCTTTGAGGGACCCAGGGGAATTCAGATTTGTTTTTTGTGGTCACATGGTACCGTTTAATATTTTTAATATCATGTATTTCATGAGCCATTTTATTGGAAAAAAATTATCTTACATGTGTCCAAACTCCAAAAATATAATCTGCAAATTCTATGTATTTTAAAGCAGTCTAAGACTGGATCTGTGATTGGTGGCTAAGAGGTCCGTAGAAATTTATGTAATTCTATATTTGAAGTTGTGTCCTTAATATGAGGGGTTTCGTGATTAATTTTATTTCTTATCAAAGGGTACCCCGAACTCCTGAGAATTTTGAAACCGCAAACGGTTTCCACAAAGTTGGAAGCATAGAATTTTCCAAAATATTTTGGTAAGCTGAGGCATTAACATTTTCCTTCAGTGGAACTAGGGGGCCTAGGCCAACCCCAGAAAAACAACCCCACAGCATTATCCCTTCTCAAAATTTTACATACTTTTGTCCATCAGACTGCCAGATAGAGAAGCGTGATTCATCACTCCACAGAACACATTTCCACTGCTCCAGAGTCCAGTGGCGGCATGGTTTACATCACTCCATTCGAAGGCTTGCATACAGCTGCTCGACCATGGAAACCCATGCCATGAAGCTCCCGGCGCACAGTTTTTGTGCTGATGTTAATGCCAGAGGATTTGGAACTCTGCAGTTATTGAGTCAGCAGAGCGTTGGCGACTTTTACGCACTATGCACCTCAGCACTCTGCGACCCCACTCTTTTACTTTACGTGGTCTGCCACTTCGTGGCTTAGTTGCTGTGGTTCCTAAACGCTTCCACTTTGCAATATTACCACTTACAGTTGATCGTGGAATATCTAGGAGGGAAGAAATTCCACAAACTGACTTGTTGCAACGGTGGCATCCTATTTCAGTACCACGCTCGAATTCAGTGAGCTCTTCAGAATGACCCATTCTTTCACAAATGTTTGCAAAGGCAGACTGCATGGCTAGGTGCTTGATTTTATACACCTGTGGCAATGGGACTGAATGAAACACCTGAATTCAATGATTAAGAGGTGTGGCCCAATACTTTTGTCCATATTGTGTATTTTGGCAGTTTCTCAACTTGTGACCAGAGTTGTTTTTCTGCTATTTCTGCTATTATGTGTATTGTATTATCGAGCGTCTGGACAATCATTTGCATAGGGTGATTTTTTAAATTAACCCTGTGGTTAATTATAGTCTCTGTACATTTCCTTAGCCCGTTTTACAAATATACAGTATATATTTGAAACCATCTGTGTTCCAAGAAAGAATGCTGCAAAGACATGAATCATTTTACTGCATTACATTTTTTTACATCATTACATAATTTCAAAGTACTAGTGTTAAGTGAGTTTACTTAACTACAAGGTAATTGGGTGCCGATATGTGCTTAAGGTTGTTGCGTTGTTTTTTATTTTTACTTATCTAATGGAGGAAAATACTTTAAGACAAATATTACATATAAGATAGATTTAATAGACTGTAGTAAAATACTGAATATCAAACTATAGACTAAATGTGTGCCTATTTACCTATTTGAATGTAGTTGTAAGTTATGTATCTTATCGCCACTTGCAAACAGGTCAATGATGGTCATAATATAATTTTGAAACAATATGCAGCTGTGAAACACAACAAAATCTGAAATTAATGTCTACTTTGAAGTGAAAATCATTTCACATTAAAAGGCATTCCTGAAATGTATGGTTCTTATTTTAATGTTTTTATGTTTAATAAATGTTAGCACAGCTTCAATCAAAATTATCCTAGTAGTATCAGGTCTTTAAATTAACCAAAAGATAAAAAGGTAATTCAGTGATGCTGTCCAAGAATGTTTCTGTATCTTGAAACAGATACTGTAGTACTGAAATACCCTTGCTGTTCTGTTCTGTTTGCTATTCTGTCCTCAGCTCACCTCACCCACAACACACTCATTTTCTCACACCTTTCTCTTCCGTTATGTCATTGTATTAGGTATCACCAATGAGAAATAACCATGACATAAAATTATTGGTCGATTTACAAATCATTCAATATTATCAAAACATCGCAAAAATAAATAATTAAGAATAACGCATATAATCTTAACAATTAAGCTTACAAAAAATAGAGAAAATTTGGCATTGGTTTCTAGTCTATGAAAACACTGTCGCGGAGGAGATTTATATATGCCGTTTTATTTTTTTTTTATTATTATTTTTTTATACGCAGCAAAAACTCGTTGTACAGTAACCCGGATTGTGGCAATAATGTTTATTTTTTACAGTGCATTAACAACTTTGCTTATCCCTGAACCTTATCTACTTGACCCATAACGCGCTACCGGTATCCGTTTTCCAGTGGCGAGATCAATCGCAGTACGTATTGATTCTTATGTTATGAAGTAAAGCATATTTCTAGGTAAGGCCCTAGATTCTCGCATTTTCGGTTCGCCTCTATGGCACCGCGGAATGACGGAGGGAGATGAAGAAAAACCACGAACAGGGAATTTCCAACTTTGTTCGTTACATGAATAATGCCACTAGGTTGACTTCATGAGTGCGTAAAGTAAGCGTGAAACTGCTTTGTCATCGTTAACGTCATCCATTGCCCAGTAAGTTTAGACTTATCTCTGTATAAACGACATTCACATTGTATTTGTTGTATCGTATTTTTATGTATACAGGATAATTGCCATATATATATATATATATATATATATATATGACGTAAAAAGTATATATACGTGAACAAACCTGACAAATTAAAAAAAAAAATTGTTATGCCATAACCGAATAATTAATCAAATGTCCCGTGGTTAAATTAACGGTCATTTGTGTTTTGTGAGTACAATTCATGGGAATTTTCTGTAACAATAAGATTAAGGCGAAAATAGGAAAGGGACTTACTCTTGGCGAGGCCTACTTTCAGAAACAGCATTGTTTTTTAAGTATATTACTTTAACACCAAATAATAACGAAACTATATTGTCCGAAATACTTAACTGCCTTGTGATTAACTCTGCATTCAATTTAGGAATATTTCCATTGTGATATTTGAGGGAACTTTGCACAGCCGTTGTAAATCTGGGATATCGACTCACTAGATATTGAGACACCCATAACCATGGCGGTGACTCGCGCAAACAGAGGGCACAGTGTGTAGGCTGACTGATTAGGGAGTGGTTTGGGATTGGGGGAACTTTATTGTTTGAGCTCCTGAGGGCCCTGTGATTCCCATCGATAGTATTCCGCCGGCATTGTAACAATCCAAGCTATCCGCCCATATACTTAAGCCAGATGGTTAACTATCAAGGTTTTATTAATTTTATGAATATGTCACCATCCATACTTAGTTTTCAATGGTTTTCTGTCTTAGTGTGTTATTTTTGCTTGTGTTGAGTTTGGCTGGTGGACGTGACTCCTCTACAGGCTGGACTGTGTGAGTGTGTACAGGTAGGTAGAGGGAATCATTGCTTTTTTAAATAGAAATGACATGTCATACACTATTTGTCCATATGGCTCTGATACTGCTACCTTACAGAACTGCACCAGGAAGAGTAGGAATAGGAGAGTTTTGTATTTGTCAAGGGGGATATTCCAGATTTTTTTGTATGTTTCTGCAATATTTAAAAACATTGATTCATTCTTATTTTTATACCTGTGGGGTGTCACATGATACTCTGGCATCTGTGTCTGTTTGTATTGGACTTTATTACTTGTCATGTGGGGGATGCGCGTGCGGCAGGTATGCTAATACCAGTGCAAGCTAGACTGGTACTCAATAATATCTAAACTATTCAGGAATAGTTCCTCAAACTTAAACCCTCCAAATGCCAAGAAATTGAGTGCCTGTAAAAAAACGCAAAAAACCCCAGTGGTGTCTTCACTGATCCTGCATGCCAGACAGCTTCTCAGGTAGTGTGCACGGTGACCTTTCCTCTGCCAATTATATAGCGCTCACTGTGTATCTGTGGAGATGTGGGGTTATATACACCTTGGTTTCTGCGATTTAGGCATTCTAAGAGTTATAATTATAAGAAGCAACAGGGATAAGCTAAGCTTAAAAAAAAAGTCAAAGCAATGGCAGTAACCTAAAATAAAACAGTGGCCATATTCCAAGTGAAAATAAGAGGTGGGGCTCTATGGGTTTAAAAAAATATTTCTTTAATTCTAGCAGGGGAAATTTATCGAAACTTTGTCATTTAAAAGGAATTAATTTAATTAATCAATTCAAACGTAACAAAAAATTGTCCACGGCAAACCTGTCTGACTGCTTGTATGACATTCAAAACACAAACAAGCTTCTCAGCACAATAGGATATGGGCTACAGTGAGTGATCCTCATGTGACATTATCTTTCTCACAATTGTGTTATTCCCATGGTAAATTCATGACCTGCATCGCCAATCTGTTGACATTTAATGTTTGTTGTTCATAGCATTCCTTTGAAACTTTGACTTCCTCATTCATGTCTGACGTTTTTCTATGTCATTTTGACGTTCATTGTTAGTTTACCGGTTAGATCTATAGTTGCCTCTTTTATTCGATCGTAACATGACTGTAAAATGACTGTAATAACTCAAGCACAAAGTGGAGAGTTTCTCTATGGCCATCTTGCTTGTTTCAGATCCTTTTTTATTTAGAATTACCAGCATTGTCCTAGGAAACACCGGACACAGTACAGAGGAAGAAGGCCCACATTTGTGAATGCATGCTATAGGATCAGCACAGATCTCGTTCAGAATTTATACTCAGGATTTACTTTTATTTGGCTACTTCTACAGTTGAGCATAAATTAACATTGAACTCTGTAACACAGAAATCTATACTTTCTAAATGCGTGTTGTGTAGATGCACAACTTGTGAGATACGTATGTACATGTGTCTGAGTCGCAATTGTGTGCAATTGAAGAGGCCTGTGTTAGGTGCTTGTCCCGCAGTGGATTTTTCCTTTAGTTTTAAATTAACCCGTTTTTAGGTTTGCTCAGTAGCAGGCATTGATGGGGCATACTTCAGGACCCTTTCTGTCCATTGTCACCAATTAGAGCAAGAGAGGAAGTGCCCTCAGGGCCGCAGAGGCTGTGAGTAATATTACCAGCACACCGGTGTTGTGGCTTTTTTTCTTAGCTCAAACTGAGAATTACACGGCTGTAATGGACTGCCCTTACTTCTCAATCACATGCTTGTTTAAAGAGATCAGTGTTTTCAGAAGTTACAACATACAGCAAGCCAATAATAATAATTCAAATGCTTACAAACATAAGCATATCATTTGGACTGAAAATGCTCGGTTTGTGATTATAATTGCTGAAGTGGAGAAGCCTCCTTTATGCGAAGTTCAGCTATTGTTCTCCAGACCTTTCCACCAGGGACCCCATGAGAAATTTTAACCAAGTTTCCGTAGAAAATTATTTGAATTGTATATGTTATGTATCATTTTTTATAATAATGATGGGATTTTTTCTCCCCAAACCAAGTAAGATATTTTCAAATCGAGATCTTAAATATTACACATATAATATGATGTATGGTGCCAATCAAAAAGTTAAATACTGACTAAAAAACACCTACACGGTCAAAATGCTGTGTAGCATTTAAACTCTGATATGTTAAATTAGGTGGAATTTAACTACATCCATAAAGTTATTCATCGCTATCTGGGAAACCTAGTACACATGGAATGGCATTTTCCGGCTGAAGTAAATAACACCCTTGAATGACAACCATGCTGTTTGTAAAGCTGACTTCTGTGGGGCTTGAAGACAAATCATACCTTGAAGACCATTACTCCCTCCGACAGTCATCGCAGCGCAATCTGCCTCATATGGGGCCTCACTATAGCGAGTGGGTGAATGGGTGAAACTCCCTTGCTGGTGTTTAGTACCCCAACCAAGGTTTCTCGCTGGCTTTGTTGAGGACTATTGATTATTGGACAAATGATGTGATGTAAACTGCCAAGTGGGCTGACTCATCCACGAAACTCACATTGAAATGTGCTTTGTTGGTAGCAGCGGGTGCTGGGCCGGCTTTGTGGGAGACTGGACTCCGAGGGCGAGTTTCCCTGGAGCTCGGAATGTGTGGGGGCGGCACTCTGGCAAGAGTCGGGAGCTAAAAATAGAAAGGCTTAAAAGCAGCTCAGCTTAAGCACAGTGGCATTCGATAGGAGGTCCCTCCCTCCAGTTCCACTCTGAGGGAAAATAATTATTAATTATTTTAGAAAAATAACATAAGACCACAAACATATGGGAAAGCATTGGTATTTATGAACCTATATTTTTGTAAATATTTTTTTTGTATTTTTAAACCAAACCGTCTTGAATGGCCTGCTAGTTCATTGTGAAAGTGATAGGTAGTTTAGGCTTGTGGTGGTAAGTTAACGAATTGACTTGAATTAAAAACGTTCAATGGTCAATTTTTGTTACGTCTCCCCCTATGTATGTTAGTGTTCTTGTTTGTTCTCTTTGTTTTTATCTCTCTCTCTCTCTCTCAGGTCTGTCTGTTTGTTACTGTGTGTGGCTCCTCCCCCAATCATGTTTTACCGTCTGTCATCGTTAGTCTGTCGTGCAATCACTGGATGACCCATCTCCTTTATAGTCTGTATTGTTTTGTAAGTGGAAAGAGAAGGAGTGGTTCTGGTTTGGTTGGTAACTATAGCTGTGGCAGAAATAGTTATTCTGGAATTTCTGATTTTTGGTCTAATTGTCTCTTTCTGGTCCCCTCTGTTTTCCCTCACCATTAAAGAAAGATCTAGGTAAGAAACCCATGGGTATGCGTCTCATCACGTAGATAACCCATAACTAGGTTAGGAGTGAGTGGGTGTCACTCCTTTTTTCTGTATCAGACAGTTTCGTTTTCGTTTATTGTTTAAAATAAAAATAAGTTAATTAAATAAAAACTGTATTCAGGACGCGTATATACACCTCTAGCACACATTAACACAGTGACCGTTTTGTTTACTTTAGAGCAGAACTACGGTGAGTCCGTCATACACTTTGTTCATATGTGGACTTTCCCTTAGTTGGGGAAATACAAGATGTTAAAATGTCCTCCTCCAAAATTTATTTAAAAACAGGAGGTTAATGATTTTCTTAAAGTGTGGGAAATTGTCTGTACTGGTGTCATTTTTAATGATTCAATTAAACATATATCACTTATTATTAACCTTCGGTCATATGGCTCTATCAAGACAAATATTTTCAGTTTATTGATCATGCAATTCAAATCACAGTTGCACTTTTGGGGATTATTGGAGTCCAATTAACAACAGTAGATTGATGAGGTAATCCAGGTATTGAACCTATAGTATTAATTGTAACTTTTTGTAGTGAACAAGGTGAAAGCAACCCTTCAGTGGTTAGACTGATTAAAACCAAATGGGAATTGGTGCGTAAAAATTATGGACACCACATACTTTTTAACTTTAATAAAAACTCAAGTGGAAATGCATGACAAACAGTGACAGTAGGAGGGGACAAAACATCCCACGAAAGTTAAACACAGCAAACTAATAGACTCAATACATATATTAACAGCATTTACAAAACCTTTTACAAGCACAGCATTAACAAACATGACACATTTTCATCCACAATCCCCAGCGGCTGCAGTTTCAGCTCTAGGTCTTAACAATTTTTAATCCTACTGACACAGTAATATTTTGAAAGATCTGATAACCTCTTTTGGGACCATTTTGTAATATTGCATAATACTAACAAAGCACCTATATTTTCTTTTACACCCTCCCACCCATCTCCAACTATTTGCTACTAATGAAATAACTCTGAATTGTATTGCCATAGACCTCATTGTTGAGGGCCACTGAATTCAATGTACTTTTCATCTTTACCTAACAGCAAAACAAAATGACTATGATTTTAAGATCAGCAAACATTAAAAAATTTTTATTAAAGAAGCAAAGTTCTTTGGATAAGGAAACAAAGAACTTCGGTTAAGGACAGTTCATTGTTTAGGATTTAAAAAAATCTCAATCCCAATCCTTGAGAAGGAAATGTTTATTTTTCTGTGCACTTTCCTAGTCGAATGATTACAATTGTTTGTAAGTTACAGGCAGACACAAGGCCGGTGAAATATTGATATTTCCCCACAAGTTCTAATACCAAAGGCAAGCGTTGCAAACTTCTTCCAAAGAATTTGCGACCACCTTTAGTAACACGTTCAATCCTACCAGTGCAAGGTTTCAATCCTGTCCCAATGTGGTGATTGTGGTGAAGCTTAAATGTCCAGTACAACTTTGAACAGGAACCTGGTTCCATGACAATTTCCCAAATTCACTGGGTGCCAGCAAGTACCACTGTCATCTCAACTACTGCCAATGCTACTACACAGACAATTGTTTTGTGGGACCTTTGACCTTTGTGTCTCTGGTGGGCCCTGAATGTTGTGCCCCTAAGGTGCTAGTGGTCAGGCTTCAGGGCCATTATGCTAAAGTAACACAAATAACCGGAATGATAATTTTAATGTTAAGTTTCTGTGCTGAGCTGAGTGTACAGCTAGTGGCAGCCCTGCAAAATTGTTAACCCCTTGGCTTTCAGTGATCCACATGGTTCTCCATCTTGACCTGAGGTTGGACGTGGCCATCGTTGTCACATGGGTGAAGGCCCTGGGAGGCCGGGCCAGCATGGTCCGACGGCAGGCTGTCCAGAAACCCATTGGCCAGCTGGCTGTTGTGCTGGCAGAACTGCACGTCATTGTAGAACTCCTGGGCGTCTCCGGATACGTTTAAGTTCAAGTCCATGCTAGGGTGGACAAAGTTGGAGTTGGGATCCTGGTCTGCTGGTGCCTGTACAAAGCCAGAGAAGGAGCTTGTGTTTTCGAACCCAAACTCTTGAACTTGCTCCATGTTGCCGGAATGGGATGACAAAAGTAACTGTGTCAATGACAGAATGTCCTCTGGGCTTATTGTGCTAATGTCCTGGCTAAAGTCCTCTTGACTGGAGAAAATTGTGCTGTTGTAGTGAATCTCCTCCAAGCCCTTTGCAGACTGGGGGGGATCCCCATCCTGAAAGGTGGACGGCATCGAGGGGGTACACTCCACAGGAGGAAGGGACTCAAACTGGTGAGATCCTGTCATAGGTTGGGGAGAAGACGTGGTGTGCAATAGGTTACAAATGAATAACAAATGAACCTGATATGAACACTCAGCCATATACATATATATAAGCCCTAGAAGCTCCTACCTGGCAAGTTGTAGCAGCCGTTGAATTCACTGAAATTTATTTCGGCTCTTGTTTTTCTCTTTCGGTTAACTTCATATGGATCTGCAGGAGGACGAAATGTGGAACTCAGTGAGGTCATGTAACATCTGGCGTGTATTCCACTCAATGCTTGAGTGATTGAGCACTTAGAAGACATACAGCCTCCACAGACTGAGCACAGAGTTTGAATCCAAATCATGTCAATTTGCCAAATGTGACCATGATAGCACAATGGCAGAGGGTGCACCAGGCCAGGGTGGCTGGGAATCGGCAGGGTTTCTCTCGGCTCCTCCCCTCCTGTTGGTATCCCAGGTGCCTGCAGACTGACAGAGTCATCTGGAGGGACGTTCATAGTCCTCAAATTGGCGTTGAAGATCTGGTGCGGTCCTCATGCCCGCAATGTGAATATTTATGGATGGCAAAGGTGATCGGATCAGAAGAGACCAATTATACGGCTGCTTAGTATGAACTTGTATGAACTGTAGATAAATTCCAAATGCATTAGCCAATTTCCAAATTGGGGAGAAAATACTAAAATAATTAATTTTCATTTTAAAAAGAAGTTCTTTATAGATGGATAACCAGCTGGTTACTAATGAAAGATATGCTGAATTGCTCTATTAATTAAAAAGTTATGGTGGTACTTCTCCAGGGGAAAGGGAGGAACGGCAGCAAAGCTGGGAGGGGGGCAAGCCCTAACAAGGTCCTTGTTGTGTTCCACTGATGGTAATCACACTCAGGTGCCAAATATCTAAGAGTTTTAAAGGAGCCAACAGAGCCGGTTAAAAGAAGTTAGTTAGACTGAAAAGTCTGTGGTTTGTGTCTTTGGGTTTTGTTATTGGGTGAAGATTTGAAAGGAAGAATTTGAGTGGATGTTTTATTTTTGTTTTCCCCAACGGGCAGTTTGTTTCACCTCTCTTTTGTTGATCGAGTTGATTTATATATGCATAATTAAACCCCTCTGTCTGTGTCTCCATCTCCAGCCACTCTCGGACTGGAGAGTTCCCCGAGTGCTACAATTGTTAAAAAATAACTTAACCAAGACACGTGTGTCGTTTGACCCTCGGAAAATCATGTTTGGTGCAGTCCATAAATGACAAAAAAGACAGGGGTTTGATCGCTGCTTGAACCATCCTGCTTTACATCTTCATGACCAGTAATATAAACCATATTTCTGGATTTATTAGGCACACAGCTGTAGTCGCTGATTTAGTCTATTGGTTAATGGTGAAATGAGGCTGACGGCAGAACTTAATGGTTCTGAAAATGAGTGTGTCATTTCCTCTGTGAAACCCTCTGGGTCAGTCAAATCCTCTCTGTACACAACCTGGTTATCTGTTTTATTAATAACCGGATGCCTGAGTTCAGGAACGGCCGTTATTCTGCCAGCCACATTTAGCAAAAAGAGTCTGAATAACAGGGAGTTCAGTTTTTTTTTTTCATGCTACTTTGGAACCAACTTTAAAAGAAGGAAGCAAAGCCATGTGTGCTCAAAGAAAGCTTTAACCCCTAATATAATTGGCACTAGGCATTAACGGTCACAACCGTCTCCCTTCCTTAACCTGAAAACTCCACAACCAACAGTGTGAAGCTGAAAGAAAGGAAGTCCAGACCTGGGTTGTGGGGCAGGTAGGTGAACTTCACCGGCTCGCTGTCCATGTGGTCAGAGAGGCGGCGCAGGGCGACATTGACCTCCACTTCCTCGCTTATGTCCTGCTCCTGGTAAGGGGGGGACTTGAAGACGATGGCAACCTGCCGGTGGACGTCAGTCTGGGCAAACTCAGCCTTGGCCTCCCAGTTCCCATTGCTGAAGATGATCTCGATGTCGTCTGTCCAAAACACGTCCTTGTTCACTTCACACTGTCACCGGTCAACGTTCATGCACCCGTTCTAACTTTATACTGCCATTAATATATGTACCTTGATGGATAAACAAAATGAAGAGCCAAACACTTTATTTCAAATAATTTTTTCATGGTTGGATGAGATAGCTGTCATTTTACTGAATATGTCACTATAGATTCCGTCATGCCATCTCATATCCCCCCACAGGTGCGCAAACTTACCTTTCTGCACCTTGTCACACAACAGGTAAATCTCCGTCTTGCCGGTACAAGGCCCTCTCACCACGTTCAGTCGGTTAATCTTCAGCTCAGAGGTTGTAGTCGCCTCTGTTATCAAAAGCAAAAAAACACAACATGCAGCTATCACAATATAGTTATATAATATTGACATGAAATCGACTATGAGCTACCTTTAGCTCATACCACTACCTCAGGAAGACATGCTGTTTATTTGTATTAATACTGTTTAAATGTATTTAAAAAACGCTAAAATGTTCTTTAAACTTTAAGTTTTTCTGATTTTAGCATAATTTAGCTACGGTAAATGCTGTTGTAAGGTATGCGATTAATAGAAAATAATTAATAGTCATTTTTACACCTTGCATCTTTTTGAATGTTAATCGGAGATCACACAAGTACTACTAATTACTACAAACTGAATTGGTAATTAAATTTAATTGGTTACTGGCCAATTAAAGAATAAATTTGACAAACCAAATTTTTATTTATTTATTAATCAATAAATCTTCAACAGTGAAATTAGAAGATACTAGAAACTAATGCTAGGTAGTACAAAATAGTAAAATGTTTACTGGGCAAGGATTGGGAGTTAAACTGTACTAGTATTGCAGGGATGTTTTAACACAGTCACGTGTTGTATCTACTAGCTGTAAATGTCCTCAGGCTTTGCTCCCTTGTGTTTACTTTAGTATGCAGGCATAATGTGTTTTATTACATATAAACGGTGTATGCCGGAAAGCCTCCACCTTACCTGTTTTGTTCTTTGGGTGCTTAAGTTCTAACATTATGAAAATGTTGATATCTCCCACACAGCAAATATTAAGAAACCCTGATAAACATGCAGTTTTTATTCAAACGCTTCCAATGAATAAATTAATATATTTAACTTGCTTCTTTAAAACACCACGGATACTGGCATATAATAATTTATGATTAAAGTCACCAAATGACCTGATAGATTTATATCGGTGAATCTAAACGTCTCTGCTTGGATGAGTGCCTTTATTGTCTGAGCCTCAATAAGCATTAGCAGAAATGTAAATGCAGTGTGTACCTGTGTGCAGAAAATGCAAATGTGGAGTTTATGCACACATGGGCAGTGTATGTGTGTGTGTGGTGTGCATGTATGAAATTGTGCAGTATATGTGTATGAGTGTGTACATGTGCAGCATTTGTGTGTGTGGTGAGTGTACATGTGCATCATTGGTGTGTGGTGAGTGTACATGTGCAGCATGTGTGTGTGGTGAGTGTGTACATGTGCAGCATTTGTGTGTGAGTGGTGAGTGTGTACATGTGCAGCATGTGTGTGGTGATTGTGTACGTGTGGGGATTGTGTACATGTGCAGCATGTATGTGGTGTGTGTGTGTGGCGATTGTGTACATGTGCAGCATGTGTGGTGATTGTGTACATGTGCAGCATGTGTGTAGTGTGTGTGTGGTGATTGTGTACATGTGCAGTGTGTGTGTGTGGTGATTGTGTACATGTGCAGCATGTGTGTGTGTGTGTGTGTGTGTGGTGATTGTGTACATGTGCAGCATGTGTACGCACTCAGCTGCACCACAGCTCTTACTCTTGTCGTAGATGGAGTTGGACAGCACTGGGCCCAGCTGGACCTTCTCACCATCCTCCCTCTCCAGCTCGCACTGGAAGCACAGCCGCACGACGTTCATGTCGATGTCCTCGATACTCTTTGAGTGGCCAGCTAGGAGAAGATGAGCAAGAAGGGGAAACTAAGTCATAGCTGAGAGCCTATAGACCTTTGGTTTGAGGGCATTGAAAATGTTCTTCTTTGTGATGCGTTAACAGAATACATAAAGTGAGTCACATAGTCTCTAAAAGCAATCTGTGCAGATGCCAACCCTCACTCCAACCCCTTTGAGCTGTCCAGGGAATGTCAAAGAAGGCGTCACACACCTGGTACAATAATGGCTAAACCATCCTGCGTTTCAATATACAAAGCAGTGTGGCAGTGCGGTTCTAGTAAGCACCCAGATTCAGTTATTTTTAAAACTGAAGGCTTTTTATTTTTATCTGTGAGGTTTTTGTGTAATGACAGCTAATGCGGTTTTCACCGCCTTATTTAATAACCATTTGAGTCGGTAGCCTACAGAGAGCAGCACAGGAATTAAAGGGGATTTTTACAACTTTCTTCATTATGACAGTAGGAAGCCCAAAAAAAAGCAAAAGAACGATCGAGTGGGCTGTTTTTCTCAGAACCCACCACACTCAGTTTGGTGCCGCGCATGTCGTGACATTGTAAGATCTTCGGAGTGTCAGGTTACTGAGAAATAGTTCTCTTTTTTGCATATCTGCCCCTGTAGCTGAATCTCTCGTGTGCCAACGTTTATCTTTATCCTTGCCTATGCCAGATGCCCCACTCGCCACATTATTTTGCAATGGAAGATCTTCATGGATGGCTACTAGACTTGCGTGTCCAGATTACAGAGTGCTAGTTCTCGCTGTCGACCGATAAACTGGGGTACTTCATGATTCTGGAAGGGACTCCAAACCTCCTTCATCCAGCACATTTTTTGCAATCAACATTTATATATATATATTTTTTAAATATTCTCACAGGGGTATGGATATTATTTTTTGTGGGTACATGCTTGCGAGTGCAGGGGAGCAGTACTCACTGTTAAAGGGGTCGATCTTCTGGCGCCTCCTATTCTCTAAGGCTGCGTCCAGCTCCTTGCGCCTCACACACTGAATCCCCAAGTTGGTGAAGCTAGAGTGAGAGACCCGACACTTGTACACAAACCTCCAACACGTACCGCTCCAAACTCCACACTACACTGGTTTTATAAAATGCTAGATGTACAAAAATATGATGAGGGACTGCTCAGTTGAGTTAAGTCCATCACACAGTGGTCACACAGAAGTTTCCTTCTGGGGAAAGTAGGAAGAGAGCGTTCCATACCTGTGCCGCTGGTTGCTACGAAGGTTGAGGCGGACGACACAGACGCCATCAGCACAGTCTTTACCAACAAGGCTGTGAGGGTGCGGGCGGTGCGGGATGTCTTTGGTCACCAGGGATACAGTAATCTTCGCCTTCTTTATTTGTGGTGTGCAACCTTGGATCTATGGAGAAAAAATGTCAATACTGTGCTCTTTACCTTCTTACATCTTATGTAGCTAGGGTACAGGAGTCTTGAGTCCTTCCAAGGTCTTGAATCCGCAATCATCTACCTGCAACTGCTCTTTGTCTTTCTACCTGCTTATGTTAATTATTTTCTCAAATCAACTATCATTCCTCAGCATGAATACTATCACGTACCTGATGGAAACATGTGGAAGACTTTTTTATTTTAGCATAGTAAGTAATTGTTTTATTTATATTCCGGTTAACTGAAGATTGGTAGTGGTGTGATGATATAATTTTGATATAGCATATTGGTTTGATAAATGTGTGGTTTGAGCGGTTAAAAACACGTCCGTGATTCTGATTGGGATTATGGCATGTTCAGGGGGTAATCCCCAGCTTGTGATAAAAGTGTTGTGCAATCTTTGGGGGACTTTCTATGTTAGTTGCACATTTTTTCCTTGTACTCTTGTTTAGATGGTTTTAGGCAATGCTTGTCAAACACTGTAAAACCACAGGAGGGGAACCCCCATTGCTCCGGGAATGATGGTACATTCCAGTCTACCCCCGGCTCCATACCCCCAAATCCTGGGGAGGCTCCGGAATTTAAAGCCACTTTTATTGCTACACATTGAAAACTTCCACTTTAACATATCCTTCAGGTAGTAGCATCCCTACTATTGAAGGCAGTTAGAATGGCAGAAAGCAACTTGCAGGCAATAAAGTATAAATCATTTTATTTCTGGAGGATATATTTGCTTAGTTGCTTATTATTTGGCTAATGCTCTTATACAGCCATAATGCAAATACAAGAGCATCATACATAATAATTAGCCACTATTATTAAAAAACACATACCTGACCTGACCTAAAAGTACCCACAATGGCAATAAAAAGTATACAGACAATTTAGGAATATGAACTGGTCACATGGAAAGACATCAAGACATCAAGTTTACAAGTCATGCATCATGGTAGAGGTGCCCCAGCAAACACGCAAAATGCCTCTGTATACTGTTTCTGTACCATCAGAGCTACATGTTAACACTGCTGCTACTCCGACGTACTTGCCACTCGGACTGACCTCGATGGCGGGGAGGGTCTTGGTGACCTCGGTGCTGGAAGCCCCCTGAATGCTTCCCGCCGAACGGCCCTCACACTGGTAGCGGAATCTCATGCCCCGCTCTTTGGGCTGCTCCGTGATCACCAACTTGGGCTTCTCCAGGAACTCCTCCAGGAAGTTGTTGCCCGTTCGAGTGACCTGCCCCACCACCCGCCGCTGGCTGCTTCCTAAAGCCATGTTTGTGGGGTGGAGCTCAGAATAGGAAAGCGCCGTCTGAGGTGAGAGAGGCACACAGACACGTCTCAGGTCACAAAATCCCAGAGCAGAACAAAAAATAGCCAACACTGCAAATGGTTTGCATTTCTAACTACTTCTTTTTTTTTTCGCCAATTATTTTTGCGTATTCTCTCAAATTTTGAATCGGTTGATATGCCTATTCCGCACTGCTCACCACACACAGGGAGGAAATACGATTGGTCTCTTCTGATCACATTCAAGCACCCCTTCTATTTTACACACTGTAGACTGGACAACCCATACAAGAGGTTTAGCACAAATTGGAGGAGAGGCATGTCCCTCAAAGGCAATGCAGCCTGCAGGTGATTTAGAAGCAGACAAGAGAGCTGAGAAAAACCCTGCCGTTTCCTTCCCTTGGACCCCAGCCTGGGACAGCCAATTTTGAGCTGCTGCTCTGTCACAACTGGGAAATGACATGACCTGTACTCAAACCAGCAAATTCCATATCATAGAACACAGTCTGTGCTTGGGTGAGTGCCCAACTGAGCCACAGCTCCTTGTTCACAGTTTTTAACATTGACACCACTAAAGTTAGCAAAAGGTAAAAGATATGAAAGTCTGAAAAAAATTAGAAAATTATTAAAACCCATTGGTATAGTATTAATCGCAGGTAGTCAGTGAACTTTATCACTGTGAACCATAAATTCACAATTTTGGAATAGCACATAACTAATTCAACATTCTTTAACTGACCTCTGAAAAAACATATTAAAATTTTTACTACAAGCTAGGCTCACACTCATTTAAACAATACTTTACAGAGTGACTTTTGAACTGGCAATTATGCTAAACTTAATCTCTTTGTAAAGTATTTCCTTCATTTTCAATAAATTCCAAATATCCTTGTGTTTTTAATGTGCCTGGGAGATTAAACATGATTACTAAAAAGTCAGCAACATAAATCAAAACAACTAAAACGTTGAGTACGACATTCAAGTATAAATGAAATGACTTATGTCATACTAAATTACGTTTAAAATTTTTTTAAGTGCCTCAGTTGTATGAGGCTCAGTTGTTTTCCGTGTCCTTGTTTAACCCCACACAAGTGGCCTTGTCTGGCCCTACTTCCTTTAGATTAATTACCTTTACTTCTCTTTCTTTCCTTTTTGAAGTAAACGTTGGACCCGCCATGCTTTTTCTCCTTGGCACGTTCTCTCTCTGCCTTTGTTTCTGTTATTCCAGTCCGGCTACTACATCACTGCTAACAAGCTACTCTCTGCCTCTCTGCCACATTAAAACTGTGCCAAAAATACACACACATACATGCATACATACATACATACATACATACATACTTTCCCAGGCCAACCACATACCTTGTTATTCACAAGTCTGTATCAAAACCCTAAACATCCGGAAGACTTGTTTTCAAAAAAAAAAAAATGAGGAAGTAAGAGAAAGAAGCTAACAAAAGAAAGCCGCTTTTTTCTCACTGTTGTTTCCAGCTGACCTGCAGTGCTTGTTAAAAAGAAAGTCTTTTTAAATCAACTTCTGAGGGTTGACTGTGATGGCTGTGTGCATGAGAAGCAGCATACTCTACAGGGCTTTCGGCTGGAGGGTGTGTGTGTTTATGAGTGTGTGCGTGTACGCTGGAGTACGCTACGGAACAAACAGAAAGCATCTGCACAAAGAGTGGCTGGGGCAGACTGGAGGCCCATGGGATAGGTGCAGGAAACTGACTCTGTTCCGAGAAAACGCTCCAATGGTGGGCAGGGGAGTGGGGGCGTGTTTAGTTGGAGGGGCACTACGATTGAAACTGCAATGCATTACTGTTGTTAAAGCCAGCGTTGTTTGAGAACACCACAGAATAACAAAATGAAAGTAAGAATCAAATTAGAGAACGTCATTTTTTTTTTTTTACCTTGTCCTTACTGTACCCAATAGAAACCACTCACAGTTATGTGTGCCATACTAAGTTCTTTGTTAAGTCTAAAACTCCCGGCATGCTTTGCAAAACAAAGCAAAATTCAGTTTTTGTAAGTGAATGGTGAGAAAGCCAATGAAAATGGTAACCATTAAAGCCATTGGAGAGTTACTTATGTATATATACTAATGTACTTACGTGTATACTTATATATATATATATATATATATATATATATACAGAAAATCCTAATCTAACCTCTTATTAATGGTTAACGTCATACTTAATGTGACCAAACTAAAAACAAACAGAGAATGTATTTGTGGTCCTAGCCAAGAGGGACGGATTAAAAGACAACAGCTTTAAATTTCAAAATATGGACACATGCCTTGGCCAAGCCCTAAGAATGCAGCATGTGCAGTGACCTTCTTCCCTTCCGGTAAAGTTGGCTGCCTTGCAGTTTGCAAACGGCTTGAAGTATAAATAATTACACAGGACCGACATCCGCCATTATCAGGTGAAGCATTCACTCACCTGGGGACCCGTGCCTCTTGATACCAGCATTGCCGAGTTATGGTTTGACCCCAGGTTCATCTGCTCCAATTCCCTAGGAGGAGGAGGTGGCTTTGGGAATTTCTCCTTTTGACTTGTCAGGACCTCTTGAATAATATCTGGAGAGAAAACAGACCAATGAATAAAGCAAGCGGAAGGAAGTTGTATTATGAAAATACAATATTTAAATAAATGACTTTATCATATTATAACTCATATTTACACATGTACTTGATTATTAAATGAATTACAGTAGAAACATTCTACACTGTGTGGGATGATGTACAGCACATAAAGCCCTAATACAAATTGAATATTAAAAATACTCACCTAGGTCAAAATCTACGGAACAGGATGAAAAGGAAAAGAAAAAGAAAAACGAGAAGAAGGCATATATTTTACATTTCAGTTTAGACACAAATTAAGAAGTATATACAAAGGGGAAAGGCGTCTGGTGGTTTTAATGTCAAATAACTCCGTATACAACCATTGCTTAATAGGTGCAAAATCTCTCACGTGACTAATCTCTTTGATATCGACTCTAATCGTTCACAAGCTATTCTACTGAAAAGAAAACATTAAGTAAAAAATATAACACAGAATATTTCTATATATGAATTCCCGTTTTTTGTAAAATGGGGGTAAACATCATTTTCATCAAAGCGAAAGTATGGAAGAGCTCGCAAGACAACATGGCGCGTATACAGGGCCAACTGTTACATGTCTAGCATTTATATAT
>JAOYSI010000003.1:435862-452072 GCA_025775065.1 Hiodon alosoides | reverse complement strand
TATAAGAGATATACACACACATACACATATACACATGTTTGAGATACAAGGAAGACCAAAGCTTTAGACAGACCATCAGTTGTACAGAGATGCTGAAATATTAACCACACATGCTCCACTGTTAGAACTTCCGCCATAGTTGAGTAAGGTACACTGCAGCGGTATACATTAATAATTTAAAGCTTAGATAACGGTTTTCCCCCCCAATCTCTCTTCAACACAAACATATATTCAAAGGAAGCCTGGCAATAGCAGCAGCAAAGTCAGAACCCAGTGTTTGACTTCAGGACTATGGACGGTATATTCCGCCCAAGCTCTCCATCTTCTGTGCTTCACATGTCACATGGGGGTAGGACTGGATACATCTGAGATCAAAAGTCTTCATTTCTGCTGCTCTGCTTCCACTCCCGTTCCCTGTAAATAATTATTTTATTAGTGGCAGGTTTTCCATCACAGAGCCCTGGACTCTTTTTCTTTTTTGTTGTATGGCCTGATCTTAAGCTGGAAATTACTCAAGGACAGCGGTGTCTGTCGCTGTTTCATACTTCTCTTTGAGTAGACCACAATTACGGCTTTCTTTAAATTCTATTCCATTGTGTGGCTTCAATTTGATTTTAAGAAAATGTACATCCCTATCATGGAAGTGTAGTAGTGTTATAAATATATATACAGACAGGTGACAAGTTCAATGCGTCTTGTCATAGATTCTGTGAGTCTCTGGAACTCTACTGGAGGGATAGAAAACCATTCTTCCAAAAGATATTCCCTTGTTTTGTGTTTTGATCGTGGTGAAGCGCACTGTCCAAACACTCCCATAGGTGTTCAATTGGGTTGAAATCTGGTGACTGTGAAGGCCCTAGCATATGATTCTCATAATTTTCACACTCATTCTGTGACCCTTCGTGCCCCGTGGATGGGGACCTTGTCATCCTGGAAGAGACCCCTCCCATCAGGATAGACATTTTTCACCATGGGATATATGGGTGACCACTCAGAATAACTTTGTAATGATTTGCAGTGACGCCTCCCTCTAAGGGGACAAGTGGACCCAACACATTGCCCCCCACTGCACAATAGAGCCTCTGGACCCCCTCCTTTAATTTGTCACCCGTCTGCATATATTTATTTATCACTGCCATGATCAGGGTGCACATTCTGTGTGTGGATGCCTAATTTAATATCAAAATTTAAGCAAGGAGTCAATAAATGAGCAGCTGTACCTGTTGTTTTCAGTATTTTTTGTTTTTTTATAACAGAGAGCTCTCAAAACTGCCCATTTATAATTTTACAACATGTCCATATTTCAACCCAGCCATCATTCTAACATTGGGCCAAACATTGCCCAACAAATTATCCTGGAGATGTGTTTCCATTTGAACTTATCTGAACTAAGCTTTTTAAAACTGAATTGTGTGTCATTGAAATGGCACAAGGGTCTTCATAATTCACCACATCATTCATGTAAATGTTACCGTATTCAGTAAGGAAGTGCTGAGAGACATGGGCGGAGGCAAGGCCTCAAACCTACATCTTCCTACATCTTCCTTCCTAAATCACAACCTGATTAAAATGAGCAAGCGATCATTATCACGTTCCAAGGAAAAGACTGTCCAAGCTGTTAATTTCCCACAGTTTTAATGGGAGTTTTTTGTACCACTTGAGATGTTCAGAGAGCCGTACAGCAGTAGAACTACCCTCATCCAGAGACAACAGTGTCAATTTATTTTAAATCTTCTAATGCATAGTCATATATTTGTTCTCATGTATAGTACTAGAGGAAACTTATTTTCCATAAGGTGTTAATATATTTAACTGGAAATAAAGCATATTATGTATACATCTGATATTTTGAATAAGCAACAACATTACTTAAATTAAATGTTACTTGTTTTAGCGAAAGGGAGGACCATTTGTGTTCATACAAGGCACCCCCCCACCCCCCCACTCTCGCTAAGCTGACACACACTCAGATTCTAAACAGAATTCACAATGGTAAGTCTAAAAGCCTCTTCAATATAGAATGTATTACAAAAAAATTACATTGTTGTTACTTAAACCATCTTCTAATGCAACCGTCTACTAACGCAACATTTTAAAAAATGAGTTTGTCTTATCTATCAGTTATATACCCTCCCAATCAAATTCAATTCCACCACCACCAACAAAACCTTTTCAGTTGCATATGATTCTCTTTTTCATTACAACTACCCTGTTTTATATAATTTAGATATTAGGCAAGTCATACTTGTTGAGAAGTACAGAAAAATATTGTTATGAAAAAAATACATAAAAGACTAGCTATAGTTATATATATATATAGCTTAAACAAAGGACAAAATCACTTAAGCACAAAAGACTTGTTCTTTATTAACAGCATCCAATGAAAACTACCTCGGATTACAAAAATGATTCACTCTTTTTGTTACAGACAGACTGGCAAAATAAGAGAATACAGAACTATGTGTTATATTATACCTCAAGTGGCACAAACTCTGTAGTTCGTAAATAAAGAGGAGCTGAATGGAATGTGTTTTGTTTTTATCACAAATTAAAATCTCCTGCAATTGACAACCGCAATAAAATTATTGTTTTTCAAATGGTTGGTACAACTGACCAAAACTGACTGGTTGAAAATGTCCTCTTCTTTAGCATGGTGTGTGCAGCTGAGTCAAGGTTAAAACAGGTTTTAAATGTCAGGATTTTTTTGTTGTTGGATGCACGTCTCAGTCTGAACGGTGATTAGTCCCTGTACTCCAGTTGATTTCCAGTGGCTCTGCTGAAGAAGCTCTTCCGAGTGCCGGCTGACACATCAGAATCGGTAAATTGCTAAAGGCAGGTCTCCCACACGCCCAAGGATGCCAGATCAGGATAGGAGCCAATTGGTGCCACTTCGTCGTCAAGCTCACCCATCCTATGCCAATATTCGTTGTAATGTCTGGCTTTGCAATTTTCTCTGTTTATTACTGGCATAGTGCCTCATGGATTGAAAACCTAAATTGTTCCTTAAATATACAGACAAAAATATATAGTTAATGCTTCTCCACCTTAACATTGGCTGAAAAGAGTTCGGGGAGGTGACAAACCTCGCTCCAAAGCTTTGCAGACAAATTTTTTTTTTTAAGTTTTCTTTACTGAGATCAGTATAAGGAAGGGGTTTCACAGTTAATTCAATATAAACAAGGGGTCTTACGGTTAATTTCTAGTGAGTAGGCAAGGGAGGTTCGTATGTATCAGAGTAAAACTATGTACCTGAGTAAAAGAGTATATCAGTTGTTTACTCGAAATTTCATCATAGAATAGAAAGAGGCATAGAAATAATAGAAATTAGTTTTCCAACGGACTGGCTTGAAATTGAAGTTTTTGTTAATCCAAAATAAAATTCTTACAAAGAATTTCTCTGAAAGGTACTAGTATTTACACACTTTTACCTGAAATCCTGACTTATTTTCACTGTTCAAGCTTGGCTCTGTCCTTTACATATGATAACGTAGAACATTACACATTGTCACCCAGTCTTCATTTTGCCATCTTACCTCTGAAGCTTAGCTCTAACAGAAATAGCAGCTGACATGTTGGCCCAGAGCTCCCCATTTAATTTTAGAATTTTTTTTCAAAATTTAAGTAAGTGTTTCTCCATCCTAGACACAGTGTGTGTGGTTGTTTTGGCCATCAAAACTCCTTTCATTCGGTATTGTATAAAACTGGGGTCTGGATTTGATGTCTTTTGAAAGTTACCTGGGGGTAAAGTTTGATTGCAGCCAAATCTTATGTGTTGCAATATTGCAATATCCTGGCACAACAGTGTTCAAGGTCTGCGACCACAGGACATCTGTTGGTTGGACGCGTTTTGGGTGTTGACCCATTCATGAGACATTCATGACATTATCATGCGTTACAACACCAACACCAGAGTTGCTGTTTCCACAACAATGATACCGGTGCGGTGCCCAGGGGTAGTTTGCGTGAGGCCCCTTGCTGCTGTGTAACATTGCACCCTAAATTACAAGTTACTTATTAGACATTTTCTTAGATAACGTAAAATAATATACCTATTTGATTTCATAGACCACACATAGCCTGTCTGCACATACATTTGTTCACAAAAGGTAATTTAATTCAGCGCACATCTTGACTCATTTGAGCGACCATAACTAGGCTAGCTTCAGTCAGTGAAAAGCAGCAAAATAAAGCTTGTGTATTGTAGCAGACACCTTTCTGAGTGTAAAATGAGCTACTAGAACTGTGGTCTACTTTGGAGGGGGCCCGAGGTACAACACTTAACAAATAAAATATTAACTACATGAGTGTGTTAACAACATTGTGTATTAAGAATAAAATGTACTGAAATTAAATCAGAAATAACATGAACAAATCCAAGTTATAAACAGCTGCTGCACTATATTCACATAATTTCCCTTGCAAAAAGGCTCCTTGCCATTCCATTTAGGTCATAATTGCCAGCAGTTTTAAAAAATTGGTATTTTGCTGGTGAGTTTTATCATTTTTGTTTTGAGAATAAGGATCAGCAATGATATAGTAGTGCTCAAAAATGAAACAAAAATTTACGAAAATAAGAAAGTTTCCTGAGTTGTGAATGGTAACTTTAGCTAAAATTATCCCTGTGTCTGACACCGCAATCTACCATCAAAGTTCTGAGGGTGAACCTCAATTTGGTGCTATCCAGGACTCATCTTGATAGGAGGTCTGCTGCAGTATTTGTCCCTCCTGGCAGATGCACTGCTCAGAGTGAGACGTGATGAGCATGGGACAAAGCAGAATCTTGGTCGCCAGCAGAACCAGCAACTGGGAACCAGTCTAAACAAACACATGTATCCCCTTTATCTCTTCCAGAAATACTGCATGCAGCTCCAAAAGGTTTATGTGGCATCCATACCACAGAGGTCCCCATAAGCCCTGCATGCCCCGGCGTATCCAATATGGCACCCCAGTTGTAGTTAGACGTGTCTGTGGTGACCACCTGTCATCTTGCCATTGCACCAACCAGTACACAAAGATGCAAGTGGATCGGTTGTTTCCACCAAGAGAGGGAAACCATGATCTTGAAGTTGTGGTTCAACAGCAAGTTGGGCATCTTAGTGTTGAACCACATCCTTAGGAAGCATATACGTAAGAGGCCCAAAGGGAGGGATTGGGATACAGCAGGCCCAGAAGTCTCTGTAAGGTCTCCGCCAGCTGAGCTAACGTTCTAGGCAGGCTAAAATCCACACTACCTTGTCGCCCGCCAGGGTAGAGACTATGGATCTGGAATCCAACTTGAGACCCAGGAGGTGTGTTACCTGAGCTGGCACTAAGTTTCTATCCGCTTGCTTCGCTCTGAGCAAAGCCTAGAGAGGTGTTTGGTAACAAGTTGTGTGTACCGTCACACCTGCTCTGGAGACTCGTTCTTTCAGGTAATTCAGGAACCTGAAGCCTTTAAGTCTCAGAGTGGCCCGGATCAACGCACTTCATGAAAGCGTGAGGTGCTAGAGAGAGGCTGAATGGCAAAACACAAAACTCCTAGCTTTACCTCTCAAAGTCAAACTAAAGCTAGCTTTGTGCTAATGCAGGATCAACATCTTGAACCACTTGCACAATAAACCTACCATCTGTCGGGGGGCAGATCCACTCAAACTGCACACTTTACCAGACATAACGGGGTATTTCCACAGGAATCCATGACCCCTGTCTGAACAATACCCTTAGATGATGGGCGAACTGAAGGGAATAACCATAACCCATAAATACCCATAACTTAACTGGCATCTATCAGCGCAGACGTATTTGTGTCAGACAGTCTGGCCTGGGAGAACCACAACTGCCAACACGCTGTGATTAGAGCTGCCAAGCTCTGCCTGTGGCATGCTCCAGAACATTCCTAGAGAACTACTGAAAGCATTGCCCATGAGCAAGGTCAGTATGCTGTGCTTGAATTGGTACTTGATTGGGAACAGTCTCCAGAGGCATTTCCAGATGAAACCTGTCCCATTGAGGCTGCGGAGGTGGTCACAATGTTTATGCACTCAGGCGGTCAGAGCACTCTTCTGAAGTTGTGCCCATTAGCAGACTCCTTGCAAATCACACCTGTTGGTGGGATATTACCATTTTCCAAAGGTCAACAGTAATGTGAGAAGAGTCAATAGTAATTTTGGTATCAAATATGCAAGCTTATGTTGATGATGTTGAAGTACGTTGACGTTGCGTCTAAGATAATATCTACAACACCAAAGTGCGTTGATGGCGTTGAGGATGTGTTGAAGTTTCTTTGAAATGTGTCAACCAAATGTGAATTGCATCAACAAAATGCGTTGATAGCTCCAAGAGCTTTGATCCAACGTTGAGAAACGGCATAATATCAACTAAACTGAAACTAAGTCCAGTTAAGAGACGTTATCCCAGACTGTGTTGACAAGTGCTGAAGCGGTGCCTATAGGTGTCAGGAGTGCATTCATCTAATAAATCTGGCTGTATAGCGCCCAGCGGCACAAACAGCACACCCACAGTCAATGCCTTTAAAAAAGCAGTTTGTTAGACAGTCAGACCCTGCACCAGAGAAACCAGTTTCTGATGGAGACTGTGAGTCAGTGACGCGCCTCCTGTGGAAAAACACAAAAAAATTACCAGACATCAGAAAATGAAGCTAGTGGTACAATACAAACAAAAACAAAGTACTGAAAATGACGTCGCTTCCGGAGCCTGAACCTTGTAACCTTTCTCCCACCAAGGAAGTGACTTACAACAGGCGTAATAACATTATATTGCAAAACAATGTGTTTAAGTTTCAAACTAGAGATGAAAAAATAGGAAGAGACACAAATAGTACTTTGAGATTCTCAGCTCCATGTTTAATTAGATTAGAAGTAGATCTAGACCTCTTTTTAAAGAGTGCAATCATTTGATCGAAACACTCTTGTGTGATTAGACATACTGCATCTGGGGGTTCTTACGGGAAAGTAATCCATTAGAGATGGTTGATATTTCGTACCTGAAAGGGAACTGTGCTTTGATTGGGGTAGAAAATTAATGAATCCACCCCTTGCCCCATTCAAGTTTGCTTAAATCATTCAACTTGTCTATTCTACCTGCCCATTCTACCTCTGAGTGTACACAAAGCAATTAGGTACCTGCCGACACGGTTTAAATGCCATAGTATAAACATCTGATGCTGTTGCTCTCGGCACAGCCGTTTTCATGGAATGGCCACTCGGTGAATAACGGAGGGTGCATTACATTAAGATAGTTTTCAGTAATGGAGCAGTAATTTTAAACTAAATTAATGTCAAATGAACTAATTGGTCATATATTTATTGTTGAATGACATGAAAAACTATCAAACAATTAGAACCTTTGTAAATATGTTTAAAAACTTTTTGGTAATATTAGGTAACCAAAACGTGATGGGGAAAAAAAAGAACTACATTTCCCATAGTTCTTACTATAAGATTCAGGCATCTGATCTGATATAAGGGAGAAACTCTGGTAGGGTACATGCAAGGAGTCTAGGCTCCAATTTAAGGAGTGTTACATCACAACCAAAAGTCACGCCTTTTTTGAGTGATGACGCAATCTAGGGAAAGTGTAGGGGAGGGGGAGGGGTATCCCGTCGGCACGCGCAGACAGCAGGGAGCAGCTGCAGCAAGAAGATCGCGTTGCATTTCACTGCATTGCTAGTGTCATTTGAACATTTCCTCTAAAGACTTAGTATAAGGTCTATACCAACAACAGTTAAAAATGGTAGACCGTGAGCAACTAGTGCAGAAAGCTAGGTTGGCTGAACAGGCTGAAAGATATGATGATATGGCAGCTGCCATGAAATCGGTAAGTTACATCTCTTGAATCTTATTCATTAATTTAGCGAGCCATCATAGTTAGTCGCCTGTCTGTTACTACTGAATGATTTTTTTTTTTAACCTAATATACGGTGTGATTATTCTAGACACTCTCATATGATCCATTCTTTTGTGTATGTTATACAGTTGTGGAGTTGATATGTATTTAACTGTGAGATAAAAGGTGTATTACATATGAAGAGTAACATTCATGTCACCAATCTGCCAACAAATCTGACATTTCCCGTCCCAGCACAGTAATAGGCCCATAGATAGTTATAAAATGCAAAATATGTGGCAGGTGAAGATCATATGCAAATTTCCACCAAGTTGATGTTTTTTTATTTGACACCTCCCTTAATTTATAGATATTTTAAAAGATTTTTTTTCTGTAGTAGATTTAATGTCTGGGGAGCGGAAGCCTAGCATTTGAAAATGGGAAAAAAACTGACTAACTCCAAAAGTATCCGAATGCGGATTGTTTGATCTTGGGGCGGTGCCTTTTGCCTTGTCTTTTAAATCAACCGAGCAGCATTAAAAGATAACAAGACAAAAGTAAACCATGTCAAGGAAATATACACATTTTCTGACGAATTAACAAGAAATATTTACGCACTGCTACTTGGTACTACCTTCCTGTAAAAATACAGTTTGGTAGAATAAAGAGGTGGTGTTAATCTTGTTTAGCATATGCACTAAAAGCTACTGGAAATAAAAGAAAAGGAAATCGCTATGTTTATCAGTGGAGCTGTCATTTAAATGTTGCTTTCTAATTCGGCCCGAAATCCCAATTGTTCCTTATTGTTATATTATTCTGTATGTCTAGCGTCGTTAATTTCGAATACATTAATATTTGGACTGGTTGTGCACTTTCAGGACGACTTACGTTGTCGCTGGCCATATAAAGCAAATATGATGAATTCTAAAAGAAAGCGCTCTACTCAGTATTTTTAATACACTAATTGAGAGATCACAAAGCAAACGTGGGTGGCAGACGGCAGAAATCCTTCCAGAAAGTTCCGTAGTTGTCATATTGCAGTGAAGGCAGTGTCCAGACTCTAGAGCGAGAATGAGTAGGATTTTCTCGCTCTCGACAATGGGGATAACTGTATTTGTACATCTTAGACAAGTCTGCCGCTTAGGAAGACGCTTGCTGGTATCACACGAGGCGTGTCGCAGCGTGTGCCAAGGTGCAGTACCCGTATTGCACCATTTCGTCCTTGGCTCGACGATATCTTAAACCTGTCTGTGTACCGAAATCTCTCACTGTATATTAGTCTAGGGAGCATCTTTGCTAAATACAAAATTCCTTAATTCGGAAAATTAGTTTAAAAAAATACAGAATGCGTGTTGTTCTCATAAATACGTTAAGACATAAGGCAGGTGTTTTATAAAATATTTTAATTAGTCTCATTAATGTGCACATTTAGTCAGTTGCCTCGTCGAAATAATTGATTTAGCCCAATACAAACCAGGGCTAATATGGTTCTATATAATACCCATAAATCATACAATGGCAATTTATTGTCAGTATTGCAAGGCTATTCAGACATAGGTTAGAGGAGGGGATTACTGTATGCATACATGGAATTTGACTGTGCATTCAATAATGAAAACTGCATTGTCATTGGACACTGTTAGAGAGTGAGCAGAGTTTTTGTGATTCAAGCCGTTTCCCACCTTTAGGGGCATTGAAGGCTGTCAGTTGTACTTTAACAGACATTCAAAGAATTTCGGTACCGTTTCTGCGTGTAGTTTTAAGCATCAAATTGTTCTACTTTATATTTCAATGTATGCAAATGGAATGGCATTGTGTTATATTTGGTGGCGACATTGGGTCACCATTTCCTTTTCACGTCCCTAACTAAATACTTAATATTGCAAACCAGTTTTTTAAATTTTCAGTGGGATTCCTTTTGATTTGTGCAGTGTCAGTGCAGTCGGTCGCCGCTGGGACTCTTTGCAGTTGCGGGGGGGGGGGGGTTTATCTATAGCCTCGCCCATTAGCTATGGGGAATCCCTTGTTACTGCAGTCACTGTAACCGCCCCGGTAGCAGCTGGCAAAATCTGCGTTACAGTACTGGGTGGAACTGTAATCCCCCTCCCCATCAGCTGTAGAGAAGTGCAGTGTTTGCACTGTTTGCTAACTAGCCCTACCTCCGGTAGTACCCAGATATACTACGTCTTACACCTGCTTCTACTGCCGCTCTGCTGCTACAATTAAAGATAATATTGGTCAAGGAAGGGGAAAGTATTTTGCAGCTCTGCTATGCACAGGTGTTCCATCCAGGGCGCATAATTGTATGCCAAGCTGCTACAAAAATCAAGATTAGATATGATCAAGCTTTGGCAAGTTTTTCTTAAAATACAATATGGAAGTGGGGGATGTTTTAGGTATTTTAAAAAGTGCAATTAGGCTGGCTGTAGTGCAGGCGTATTCAGATATTGAGGTATTTGTGCATGAAGTTCATTTTGGAAAATGATGAAAGGAGTAAAGGCAACAAGGAGGCAGTTCATATAAATAAAGGCCTATGGCGCATGCTTATTGTATTGTATTATTCTGCACATCAAAACTGCCAGTGTTAAATCAATTTTCTCGCATGGACCTGATTTAACACTGGCAACTTCAGTGTGTGTGGTCACAAGGAGCTATGCCCAGTTAGTAGTGTATGACTACAATGTTGTATCTTTTTGAATTAGTAATTTTTTGAGCTTCCATTGAGAAATACTGTTAGCCGTAGGCAGACAGTATAAGATGGTGCAGGGAAATAGATGTGCAGAAAAAGTTAAGCTGGTCAGCCTTAATTGACGTGCCTAAAATCAACCATCAGTGCGTCATTATAATACTCAGAACTAACAAAAAACTCGAAAGCCATGTGCATTACCGGGGAGGGTCTGACAGTAATAGGACTTTGCTTTATACACTAATGCAGCTCAGGCCTGGCGGCACAAATAGGGCCTGGATGGCCATCTGACTTGTAACACAAAGAGCTTGCTTCGCATTCAGTTCTACACCATTGCAATGTGCTCATACTTCAGTCACAGAATGTCTTCTTTTTTTTTTTAACTCTACCAACATGGAACTTTGTTATTACACCGATGCAGTGTAGTTCATTTTTAATGCACCTTTGAGTCCTAAACCTTTTATACATTTTATTTTTAGAAACCTGCAGCAACCATAATAAAAGATTCAATAAGAAACTGCAGTCATTTATGGTTATGTAATGACAAAGAACTACTTTAAGTGATTTTTTCACCACCCTCCCCCCTGAAACCATCCATCCGTGCTCAAACCATCTGTGACGTCAAGTGTCCTGCGTCTTTTTTGTGTAACGCTGGGACGTCATGGCACCGCGTTACAGAGGACCCTCGGAGACTCGTACATCCCAACCCCTTTCCTTTGTCACGACAGCCCTGAATTTCTCTGGTTTATTTCTTTGTGCGTGTTGGTGAGGGACATTGGAGCGAGTGGAATAAAACTAGCAGAGCAGTGCCCCCCCCCCCCCCCCTTCCTTTCATATTGAACTCCTGGTTGGATTTCTGATGGTGCTGCACAGAGAAAGGGTTATGCAAGCATTTCTGTTTATTCTGCAGCCTTATCCCTTATCTTGCAGCCCATCATGCACTCTATGTGCATTGCATTTCTTATTGGTTACCAGATGCTCTTATCTAGATTGAGATTTACACAGCTGGTTAGGAACCCTGCCCAAGGCTGCAACAGCACTGGCCCATCTGGGATGTGAACCTGCAACCTACTGATTACATATCCATTATCCATTCTCGGGAAATTTCCCTAAAACTAGACTGCTGTATAGATTTCTGTTAGAATGCAGGCCAAGCTACCCACTCTTAGGTTGTATCCAAATAATTTCCTATATACATATCTTCAAAGACATTGAGCACACCCATGGTAGGCCCATATAACATCAGTCATGAACACATATGGGTCCTGAAAGAGATGCCTCAAATGCATAAATGAATAGACTGAAAAATCCTGTCTACAAATCCAGTGACCTGATTGGAAAAATCTGCAGGTGAATCCTGCTGTAGTGTATTGGCAAACCAGCCCGCCTACCTGACTGTGGTGATCGGCACGTATGCCTCTATGAGTGCATCTGTGGAAATTATGCTCTTGCCGTCATGTGGCTGAAAAGTTGTTGAATTGCTAGCATGCCTTTCTTGTTTGTTTGACCAGTCGTAATGATGAGTAGCTCAGTTTTAATGAGCAGAAAGAAAGAAAAAAAAACGTTTGCGAGACCAAAGTCCCTGGTGCTTTTACACCCTGACACACATGGCCATCGCAACCCTACTGGAACAAAATGTGCGCACCACATGAATGTTAATGAGAAGATTAGGGAGACAGAGAATGTAAAAGATCCTGCAGGCAGCAGAGCAGTCGTTGTAAGGACGCTGTAATGGGAACCTGGATATGAAGGTTGCATGTCTTTATGAACCTACCCTAAATTTTTGGAGATATTTGTGTGTCTGCTTCCTGCTTATTTTTGCTTACACATCTTTTGTGGTAGTAGACTGTTAAAGAAAAGATTAGACTCATTTTTGCTGCCAGCCCTGTACATGTTCATTACCCTTACAATTACAATTTCCATTTACTGAAGTTAATTTTTAAAAGGCTACTAGAAATTTAGACCTGAAGAACAATAATTGGAACATACATTGATTCATGACATTGATTCATGGCATATTCTTTCATGAGAAAAAAGTTGAGTTTGAGTTTGTCACCGGTGAGCCTGCCTGGGGGTCAGCCGGGCAGATTCACAGTGGAGGCGGGGTAGAAAATGGAACTTCCTACCAGGCAGGGTGAAGAGGTCATTGCTCACAGCGCCGGGCCGCCATTTTGGTGGTGCTCATCTTCATATCCAGCACAGCTGATCTAGCGTGCTAATGAGAGTGCTTCCTCCCATCAATGCTAGCGACTCCGATGGTACAAGCGCCCTCATTCTGGCAACAGAAAGCCTTGGCCGTCTTCATGACAGCTGTGCAGTCTGGTGCACCGAATGAGCAGATTGCTTTGTTTCCGTGGAAACTGAGGGCTGCATGTGAGGAGCTGCTGCTATCCCACGGGCGGGTTTCAGGCTGAAAGGGTGGCGAGCAGTGTAATGTCCACTTTTTTGCTATCACCAGTGCTAAGGGCATTTACGTAAATCAGATAAACGACTGGTGAATCGAGCGTGATGAAAGGAAGATCACATTTTGGTTTAATTATGTAATTAGAAACAGCTGACTATGTTTTGCACATTCAGTGAAGCAATTTCCTCATTGACAAGGTGGATTATAGATCAATAATATCAGAGATTATATGTATTCACCTGGTTAAAAGTCAAACAGCCAAATGTAATAAAGTATTAGCAATGTTTACCTATTTTATTAGGTTTGATTTAATATTTTATTTTTTAAGGAAAGGGAAGAATGAGGCAGCCGTAAAATAAGATAGCGGAGTGTGGAACTGCTCCAAAACGAGTAGATGGCTGAAGGAGATTAGGAGGAGGCCAAATTGGAGCGAGCTGTATCTGCCCAGTGAAAGCAGACAAGCAGACAAAATGAGGCGATTTAGACGTCTTTGAGGGTGGGGGGATTTGGGAAGGGGCTCTGCCTTTACGTGTGCAGGCTCATTTCTCTTTTGCCTTTGACAGACATCTCCCAGGCAAATGATCATCCTCCCTGGTGCACTTTAAGTTCTCTGAGTAAAGAAGTTCCGATGGCTCCAGAAACATTGCACTCGGTCTGTTTCCGAGTGCGGCTCTTCCTGCCTCATGTTGAGAGATTGTGTCGGAGCAGGAAGGGCACACCAAAGGATGTAATGGCGCTAGTAAGGTTAGCATGCTTCCGAGTTTTGCTGATATCCTGACGGTACTGGCTAACCAGCAGACCGTAGTTGGGCCAAAGCAGCTTTGGCTTAATTCTGTTCTTGATTCTTAATTCTTGATCCATTTAGAGATCACAGAATTCCCTTTAGTTCAAGGTTTTAGGCTTAAGGCTGGCCGTTGGCCTACAGGCAGGATTTCCATGTGTTTCTGGAGCCTTCCAGTATAGACATAGGTGACAGTGGGATTCTTATGATGTAGATTTTTCCCATTGGTGTTTGGCCTGAACGACCAGGGGTCAAAGGCTGCAGTGGAGCAGAGCAAGTCTAGAATATGAAGCCCACACACATGTTCAGAGGGGTACACACACACACACACACACACACACACACACACACACACACACACACACACACACACACACGGCTCCTAATGTGAGCAGCACGGATAAATCCCCTCAGTGGACACGGTACTGTGGAAACAAGACCAAGCCGTGGTTTTTAGAACTGAACCGGAGCAATTAAAGGGGGTTACTCACAGAGAGGTCAAGCAGATCTGTTTTGAGAGCAGAGTGGCTCTTAAAAGTATTGTTGCTTTACATATGTATTTACTGGCTTTGCTTACAATTTAATCACAAACCCTGGTTTGTTAAAACCATGAAGATTTTAAATTAATTAATTCTGTTAATACAATCAATTTTTTGAAAAAAAAAGGGTTGCTATAAAGATTAGACTCAATTATTTATTTAGTAGTGCACACAAAAATCCAGGCACTATTTAAATTCATGACATAATGCTAGAGCTTTTGTCAGTTCGAAATTAAAGCTATATTCTAGACTGGTGTCCAAAAGTTAAGCTATATTGCTTAGTTTCTGTCTGTCTGTCTTTGTCAGGTGACGGAACTGAATGAGGCGCTGTCCAATGAGGAGAGGAACCTCTTATCAGTAGCCTACAAGAACGTGGTGGGGGCCCGGCGCTCCTCCTGGCGTGTCATCTCCAGCATCGAGCAGAAGACCTCGGCAGACGGCAACGAGAAAAAGATTGAGATGGTGCGCGCGTACCGCGAGAAGATCGAGAAGGAGCTGGAGGCAGTATGCCAGGACGTGCTCAACCTGCTGGACAACTACCTGATCAAGAACTGCAGCGAGACGCAGCATGAGAGCAAGGTCTTCTACCTGAAGATGAAGGGTGACTACTACCGCTACCTGGCGGAGGTGGCCACGGGCGAGAAGCGCTCCGCCGTGGTGGAGTCCTCCGAGAAGGCCTACAGCGAGGCCCACGAGATCAGCAAGGAGCACATGCAGCCCACCCATCCCATCCGCCTGGGCCTAGCCCTCAACTACTCCGTCTTCTACTACGAGATCCAGAATGCCCCGGAGCAGGCCTGCCACCTGGCCAAGACCGCCTTTGACGACGCCATCGCTGAGCTGGACACCCTCAACGAGGACTCCTACAAAGACTCCACGCTCATCATGCAGCTGCTCCGGGACAACTTGACACTGTGGACAAGCGACCAGCAGGACGACGAGGGAGGGGAGGGCAACAATTAAGAATAGACCGCTCCACCCAAAAAAAGTTTAAAAAGTTTAAAAAGGGCCGGTGGACTTTGGCAGTCGCTTTTGCCGATGACACTACCGCAGCAGCAGTTCTTTATTTTTCCACGAGTTAAAGAAAAAAAAAGAATTAAAAAGAGGGATGGGGAAGGTTTAATATTAGTTACAAATACAAATAGTAAAAAAAAAAAAAAATGAATTAATTAAAACCCTCCTCCTTGATTGCCTCTTTGACATTTGCCAAAACACCACTTAGAGGATAAAAAAGTCAGTCAGTCAGTCAGTCAGTCAGTCAGTCAGTCAGCCAGTCAAGAGTGGCTGTTTGGTTGGAACGGCCGCCTCACGCTGGCATAGGGACTGTTCTTCTAGCGCAAACAAAGTGGAGCTGCTTATTTAGGGGTGAGGGAGAAACATTTAAAGTAGGGAGACACAAAGCTTGAGCAAAAACTTGAATGTCATTGCCTTGCAAAAAATAAAAACTGGTTTGCAATGGTTCCAGTAATGCATGAGGAAGTGCCACATTTCAGCCATTTCAGGGGTACTTTCAGGGTCCGGAATATACTCTGAAATGGCAGCAATTTGCATAGGCAGGCTCACGTCTGTTAAAGTACATTTAATGTGTGCTACTATGGTTTCCAGATGTAATGATCCACTACACAGAAATCCCTGAGAAATAAATTTAAATATCCTGCGTGAAAACCAGGATGCTGTAATGATACATTTCTCCCACTAGGTTGCTCAATACGTTGAGAAAAAAAAAGAGATTTTTCTGGCTCCAATTATTATTGTTGTTGTTATTATTATTATTATTATTATTATTATTATTATTATTATTGTTGTTGTTGTTAAGTCGCTCAGCAGACATTATTGTCCTGGGAGATTAACAATGAGTATGTCATTTACTTGAATGAGAAATTTTGAACGCATATATAACTCTTAGTTTAAAAAAAAAACAATAATAATCAAGAAACTGATAACGAAACTGAGGAACAGTAAAAGTTAAAGAAAAA
>JAOYSI010000003.1:425667-435762 GCA_025775065.1 Hiodon alosoides | reverse complement strand
GCCAGGCCCTCTCGTCCAACATCAGTGTCTGACCTCACAAATGCTCTTCTGGAAGAATGGGCAAAAATTCCAACAGAGACACTCTAAAATCTTGTAGAAAGCCTTCCCAGAAGAGTGGAAGCTGTTATAGCTGCAAAGGGGGGACCAACTCAATATAAATTCTATGGATTTAGAATGGGATGTCATAAAAGCTCCTGTAGGTGTAACGTGTAGGTGTCCCAATACTTCTGTCCATATAGTGTATGTTATGTAGAGCTCTTGATATAGTTGACAGGTGCGTCATTATTCCACTCCCAGCCAAATAAAGCTCCTTTTATGGTGACTGCTGGCACCTCTGTGGCTTCTCTCAAGTCTCCTCATTGTTTGAGCGCTGAGTTTTGAGAGACGGCATGTTCTATGCAGTGCCTGGGAGGTGGGATGTAGCTTCCTCTTCCTGATTATTGATCACTGGGATACTCAAACACTTACTCATTATATAATATATATTTAGTATATTATTTTGTACAATATTCCCAATCAATGCATTTGTATTATCTCAAAAGTATGAAGAATGCTCTTTGGTCTTTATTTTCCTTCAAATTCACAGAAGACCAATGATCCTTCAACACCGGGGTTTTTATCCAGAAAATGTGACAAAAACTTTAATGGTTTACAGGAGGCCAATGGTAAGGTGTCCTTGTTAGGGCGATTTTTTTCATCTGTGTAAACTGGGCTTCCACAGCACAGCACTTATGCAATATATTGTATATATATTTTTTTATTATTAAAAACTATTATGAAGTACCCATGGCCTAGACAATCCTGGATATTCATTTCAGAAGAATAATTAACTAATTTGAGCCAAATCTGAATTAAAGCAAGCTTACAATGATCTACTCCGAGTAGAAGATGGTAGTTAGATTGGAAAAAAAAGTTAACAGAAACAACAAAAAAAAGCTTTGGAAGGGTGCCACAGAGCTTCCCTCACCTGCAGGGCGCTGTAGACGATGGCAGGCTGGCGGGGTGAGCGGGTGGCCGTGTTCCTCACTTGCTGATGGACGGCTCCCAGCAGCAGGGAGTAGTTGGTGGGCGGAGTGATGGTTTGGGTGCCCACGTACTGCACAGAGCTGAAGGCATCCGTACGCAGACCCAGATCATGAAAGCGCTTCTGTAGCAGGATATCTGCCTGCCCGGGTACACTGCTCTCTGTGGTCAGACAGAAGAAGGGCAGGGTATCAGGTTTTGTTGCCACCACGTAAGTGACACACACCCTCTCCTTACTTATTGGCTATATACAGAACTCCATTCTTTTGTAGAAGATACCCATATCAACTTCATCATTTATCAGCACCATTGCTGAACAACGACACAGCATTAAAGCGATCTATTCAACAAAAGCGGATCTGGTAGTAGCTCAGCTCTGGCAGCCTTCTCATTTCCTGCCTTGACGCCAGTAACCTTACTCATTGTCATATATATGTAGCTAAACACTGTGCGGATCCAATACAAGCCTGGAGACGGCAGATTCCGTCAGGACATCGGGGAGCCTGCTACACAGGCATGGGGTTTGATATGGTTAAGTCTTCTCTAAAGTTGAGGATGGAGAGGATTGCCATTAGGAATGGTGAGTGGTGGGTCGCTATTCGGCTGATTGTTCTGCATCGGGTGTTGTTCCATTATGTTATTACGGCATTATGTATTATTCTTGCTTGAAAATAAAACATTACAAGCAATTAAATAGCATAGAGTTTACTAGTCACACATGTACGTATTTACCAAACACTATTCATCTTATAGTACGAGGTTTCCCAGCATGCAGCAATAGTGCGCTACCTGAGATTTTAAATGGTAACCTACGGCAACAGGTCCAATACCTTTACCACTGCCACAGCTACCTTAAATATGAGGTGTGGATCAATGGGTGTGAAGACTTTTGTATATTAACATGCAGGTGCATATCTTGATATGTTCCTAATGAAAAGGGCAGGTTACGCACCCTGGCCCAGTAGCTTTGTCCGGGAGGTCTCCTGGAAGATGATGATGGCGGGCCCCAGGCTGGAGAGGGGCACCTCCAGCCCACAGCGATCAGAGAGGGCCCTCAGCTCGGGGGTGAAGTGCCGTAGGTAGGCCCCGGAAGCTCTGCCTAGAAACTCAAACATGTCGTTGTGCAGCCTCTCAGCCCGTGTGCGGTATACAACCACGTCCGACAATGCCAGCACCTTTAGCAGAAGCCGCATGTGCTTGTTCTGGTGGACGGCAGCACCCAGCAAGCCCTCCGTATCCAGCACCACGAGGCCCAGACCTGGGTCGAAGGCTGCCCACACCCCAACTGTGCAGGAGCTCTGCAGGGGTGAGGTGGGGAACACTTCCTCCCCACCAAACAACACATGGTTCAGAGTATGGGACTTGCCATCCCCAGTGTTGCCGAAGATGGAGAGCACCTTGACACTTGGGATATCCTGGCAGCCCAGTTTTTCCAGGAACTGAGCCTCATCGCAAACCTGTGAAGTAGAGGGGAGTCGCAATAATATAAAGCACTCTCATGTTTGCATGTGAGCGTGTGTCGGGGGGTACTCATGTAAAAGTCAGATTCCAACTATTATAAAAGTAGCTTACTCTGACATGAATTATGAGATGTAACGCATCGGTGGTCTGGCCATGGCTTTATCTGAGAGGGCAGATTAAACATTAGGATTTAAATAATAGCATAATAACGTAATCATTTCAACTGGCTAATCAAAAGTAAGGTGGAGGTGGAAATTTTCAAATAACCATGTAACTTGGTTACAATTTCCAATTGAAAATTATATCTTTTTAGAAAGGTAACATTTTAATCTACTCTGCACAATAAATTCTTAACACATTTTAAAACATTTTTAGCCTTTTTTTGTACTTTCATATTTTGAATCTCATAACCGACCCCTGTCCCAGAGTTTGATTAAGTTTCAGAGTGGAATGTTATACATTTAATTTTAATGTTATGTTTTTATACACAAATCTAAAAGAAGTATTTAAGTTGAACAGATGTTAAATATGAGAAAAGCTATGTCATTTTGTATTTATACATCATTCTATGTATGTCCCAGAGTTTTGCACACAAAATCTCATAACCGACACACACTGACTTTTTGTGTAGAAATTTTAACATATCAATACATTTTTTCAAACAAGGTGTAAGGTCAAGAGTTTCTGGAGGGAAGTACAGGAGACAGAGGTAAATATGTTGTTCATTATTTTTAAAATATTACTACTTAACTCATTACAGCCTGGCACATTTGTGTAGCTCATAACCAACACCACTAGCAAAACATGAAAATAAAAATATTTATGAAATTTACATGTATTTAATGTAAATTTACTTTATCCTCACTGTAATTACATTGCCATCGGAAAACAATGGCTGCCCTGTTTGTTGAAAATGGACAAAGAAGTTAAATTTCTCATAACCAACACTTTTCAAAAACAAGACAAATTTTGAGGGGTTAATGACAGAAAATTGAGGGACAAAATTGAAAAACATGAACTGTGCCAATAGTAGGAAACAAAACTACAAAGATTGGTGATTGAATACAGGTTTTTTAAAAAAAAAACACAAAACACCAATAATTATATATCAACATTTTATCAGTCCAAGTTACATAATTATTTGAAAATTTCCCGGAGATAACTGTGGGATTTTAGGTGCTCCACTCAAGTCGGGTACTTTCCGACCACGCCATAAATCAGTTGGCTAGATAGTATTCCTTTAGCAGGTATTATTTCGACAAATCATCACTTCTGTTTGAAATGGTCATTAGCTCACCACGACTAGGATATTATAAATGACTGACTATCTTGTTTAATTACGTCCGGCCTACCACGTGTTGGCATGACGTCAGTCGCCATCTGACAATTTCCCCGATATAACTCGTGAGAAATTCACGTTTCTATCTCAATTTCAACAAATCAGTTACTGTCCTGTATCAAATTAAAATCATCAGGCAACCTAACATATGTGTATCAGTAAGCAGTTCAATTAGAGTGAAACGCCATTTGCTTCAGTAACTACGTTACTGTAACCTGGTGATGACAACATTATTATCGAACAGTTAAAAACTTCAAGCCATCTATCAATCGAAAGCAACAACTGAGATACCAACACCATTGAGTAGCAGGCTGCCTACCCCCCATGACAATTGTGACTGTTGATTTAAAAAAAAACTGTGCTTTAAATAAGTGGCTAGCAAGCAACCTTACATTCAAACACATTCGTTACCTAATTGCAGTCTTGCTAAAATATTGTAGCAATATTAAATAAACAGCCTTTTGGCACGGCAGAAATGTATTTGACACAAGTATGTAACCAACCAGTACGAATATTATTAGTGGCGCCCTGTAAAACTTTCTTACCTGAAGGTTTTCGTGTTTGTCAACCAAAAGGAAACTCCGTCCGTTTTCTTTCTCTTCTTCTGTTTTCGGCTGACAAAGCGAAAGTTCGTCCATCTCTTTCAGTAACTGGTCTGACATGTTTTGCTCACACCAGCAGTCGTTAGCTAACTCTCCCGACTTCCTTTGTGGTAGCGACAACAACAATAATAACAGATAAGCCCAGTTCCCATGTTTATTTCCCATAACCCATCGCAGCAACGGAGCGATTTCTGGTAGAACGCAAAAAGAATTCCGCAGAAATGACTCCAACGCAGTATAACTAGTGAACAAGTAGCGTCACCTTGTGGAAAAACATGATTTGAAAATCTGACCAACAGTGTAGTTAGCTCACTGAGAGGCATTAAAGTGAAAAATCTGGAGAACACCTCGCACCTAGTGGGTCGTCCTTGGTGCCGAGTTCATAAACCGTTGTTTTACACAAAGTAATGAAAATAACAAATTAACTTTTATCCCTGTGTGATAGTTGGCAAACATTTTTATTTACTTAACACGTTTAATAAAAATAAAATTATTCAATTCATACGTGTAATATTATACATTTGTATTCTGAATCAATATACTCGGCAATTAGGATGAAGCTTTCTTGAAGAATAATTTTATATGGCTAATATTCATTGAATATCTATATCTATGTTTATACCTGTGTTAAGGTAAACATTTTGTGTCGCAGTTTGGCTGCGAAGTGGCGCCACAGCGAAAGAGTGAAATCCTAGCAGTTTCTCGTTTTCCTCGTTTCTTAAAGTTTCACTCTCCTCATGAGACATTCGTCAGGGTAGGTATGTTAAGGTTTCACATTAAGTAAAAATACTACCGATTTTTAAAGGTTTTCTTGGCCCCTTCACTAGTACCTTGATTAGTTAAATCAAGCCACTGATCCAATCAAGCAATTAAAATAGCGTTTAAATAGCTTCCGTTTTATAAGTCTATTTACATATTACATTACATTATATACACCCGCCCTGGTGTTCATTGCATTGCGCCGGGTTAGGCTCCGACACAGCATCATCCTTGATTGGAAAAGCAGTTTCAGAAAATGAAGAACGAATGAATTTTGTCAATGTTATGTATTCCAAACTGTTTACTCAATGAATGACAATGTAGATTACAATAATATTGACCCCTGGAGATGCTGTGTCCCTTCATAAAGCTATATAATTACTGATTTCATTATTATTACATGACTGCCTTCACAAAGGATTTGGGCTTTTAACTTAAATTCACAGTTCTAGTTCTTTCATTTTAACTCCATGCTGTGGGTCATCAGAATGTATTGTCCCATAATAGATTATTTTTTATTGATTTCAATCTTCAATCCCCATTCATGCTAGTGAATTGATTTGAATTTAGTGTAATACTGTACTCAGTTTAACATTTGAAGTATTACAATAAAGTGCATTAAATTATTGATTTCTTGCTGCCCAAATCCTTGTTGACATTGCTGCCCAAATCCTTTCAATTGGGTGACGATTAATGACTGCTCAGGTAAAGATTTGTCTAAGTAATTGAGAGCTTGGCAAAGATATTGACAAGGAGACAAGCATATGCTTAATCATTAAAATGTTGTTGACTGAACCCAGGGAATTACATCCTCAGTCCTCCAGGGGAGGAATGGATACTTCCACCTTAACCTCCTTAAGTCATTATTTGGATCCAAATGTTGGTCACCAGGAAGCCATAACACATAAGAAGGAAAAGGCCTTCAGGATAGGAGCTGGTCTATAAGAAAGGCTGTGACAGAGGTGCACAGACTAAAGCAGGTAAGGATACATAAGAAAGGTTGGGACAGAGGTGAACAGAATGATGCAGGGAAGGATGTGGACTCAGGGCCCTTGTGGCTAGCCTGCATGAATGAATGAGTTGCTATGTGTGTGAAGAGCCCCTAATGTTTGTTCACATGCTTCTCCAAACTGTGCCTTAACATTTATACGCTTGAACAGCCTGACACTTCTCCGTAGAAGAGAAATGTGCTTTTAGCTTTTATCACTTTGTATATGTGTACAAAATTTATTGAGAAAGACCTGAAGCATTTATAAATTCCAAGATAGCACATTAATGACCATATTTGGGAAACAATTAAATGTACCCGTGAGTGAGTGAAATTAGATTTTTTTTTTGTCTTATAATATCAAAGGTTATTGCATCAGGCTGAAACACAACTATTTTTTTGGTTCATCATTTTAATTTAATTTTTAAAAAATCATTGTTGGATTTTAAATAAATGAAATTCAGTTTTTTTGGGTAGACTATTGCTGATTTTTCAAACGGAATAATACCAGAATTAACATTATACATTAAATGCAATTCAAAATAAATCAAACCAAAAGACAAAAAATAAATAGCAGGAACATAAAACAATATACCAGCTCAGATGTTGAGGAAAGTAAAAAAGAAAAGAAAAAAAGAAACCAACCTTTTTTTAATTGTTTAATTATTAATACTCAATAAACATAGTAACTATTTATATTTTATGTCAGTTATAATAGCGCATATGGTATGGCCTTTAAAACACATTTCTGCATTTATAATAAAGGGAAAATACGTTTCTTTCTCAATAAATGTGGCACCGACAGACAGACAGTCCAGTTGCCCAACCTTGACATTACAGTAGATGTTTAGGCTTAATCGTAGAAGACCAAGGCGGGACCGTTATACTGTTACACCGCGTTAGACTCTGGTCGCTGTAGTACATTACCTATCAACCTTATTTCATAACTACATCTTAAAAACTACATTTCCCTAGAAGTGCGAAAAATCGTCCCGCTCCGATTGGCTGCCTGATATAGCCGCAGCCCCAGAGAATGAATGAAATTGAAAATTGCTGCTATATTACATGTACAATACTGGGATCTGCAGTGTTACATTGTATCATACTATATCAAAATGGCCACAGTGGTTCAAAACCCCCTAAAATCGTAAGTAGACACATTTCGGGTTATTTTTGGCAAATACTTTACACCTGGTGAATGTTGTCATTTTTTTATGTTTTGGAAATACTTGGCAATTGTAAAGCGTCGTTAAAAGTATCATTACCAGAGCTGACAAGGTAGCTAGGGTGATTTAAATTATTCTGGGAAGACGGTGGAAAGTAACAGTTAGGTCTTGTTTGTACGACTTGGCATGTATATTAAAGCGTAATGCTTTATTGGCTTGTTGGCTGAAGTGTTTTGCATGTTTAGCTGGTTATGCATATTGACGATATGGGGGAATGCTAAAGTATAATTTAGGTAACCGGCTTCTCTTGGCGATATAAAGATCGCCGGTGACCTGTATGTGTTTGCTGTAAATATGCACTCAAAGTACAGAGAGACTATGGGGTTTTGGTTACCTGTGAGCGTTGGATTGCGCTAGAGCGTGTAAACAGGTAGCGAATTCAAATTGAAAGCATTATGTTAACCAGCCTATAATCTCCACTGTTTATTAATTCTTACAATCCCAGTACGAATGTGCCTATATCATTGCTTGTGATGTATTATGTAGCACAAAAAAGTCGTTTTCTTATTTTCTGTCTGCGAGCGTTTTCCCCCATGAGTTTTAACTTATAATAATTACAACAATTTAACAAAAATGTTATTTGACATGGATGCTTTACTTTGTTATTGTGGCTGGGTGTAATGTTCGTCCTTGCTGTAATTGCAAGCCCGAAAATAATAATTGCAGCCGGGTTGCAGACAGCCCCGTTACAATGGTGAACATTCCGTCAAGTTCACATTTGAATCCGAATCCTTTGTGCCGACCGAAAAAAAATTGAGCGTGTGGCAGGCAGTCGCCAGCACAGGCTAGCTGCCAAGAGTCTTTTCGTGTATTAGTCAAATAAGATACACTTCCGATAATGAAGACTATTTAGTGGTCTAATATCACTGTAATTGCTCTCCTGAGATTTTTTTGGCCTCCGTAAATTAACTACGTTTGAAATGCCTACCTGTAACAAAGAAAGTGGGCTTCTGGTCGTGAAAGAAGACCAGCTGTTACCTGGATTTTTATGTATTGCGATGCAAAGATGCAGACGTTGCTGTCGAAGCGCATTTAAAATGCAAGCAGACGACATTTACTGCCTTTCTTGAAAACCAACAGATACGTTTTTAATGGGCTGTCACCAAATATAATAGATCATTTAAATTAAAAAAAAGGATTTTGTATGAGTATCACAACAGCATTCGCGAGATTTCATTGTTGAAAAAATAAAGTTTGTTAATTAAAGACAAAAAGTTGAGAGAAAAATAATTTACTGAATTAAAAGCACTGGCATTAACGTGCAAACAGAACTAGCGTTTTGTTCTATAGTAAATATAATAATAATATAATAATTATTATAATAATAAATATCTATAAAAAATCAATATTGACATTATCGCATTTCATTAACATATCAAAAGAAGAAATAATAATAATAATTTTTTTTAACCTCATCTAATGGATACAGATCGGCCAATAAACCGTGCGACCGGTGTATTAGGCAGGTAAACGCATGAACTGGACAGCACCTGTGTGACGTTCATAGTAATATTATAAAATCAACGAATATGCCCCATAAAACGTTTTAATTTCGATGATTGCAAGGTATTTTCCAGTGACTTCTGTAATTTTAAAGAAAATTAAGCATTTGTCTTTTTAATTCTATCAATTATGGATTTAGGGTGTCTCTCGATTCCTGATTACTTGGGGTCATGACATGGGGTCCAAAACACACCTATAAAAAATAAACCAGTGTGTATCAAAAATGCTGCTAAAGCCATATCAGAAGGTTCAATCATTGCTTGCATGAAGATTAAACTACAAAAATTGAGAAATTTACTCTTAAACTTAAGTGACATGTCAAGCAGTGGGAGACATGATCACTATCACTATCCCTGTGATAGTAAAGAGCATGTATTTCTTGGCAGAGCATGAGATGACAAGATCAATCGGCTTCACTCAGTCAAATCTGGAACCGACCAAATATGGTCTACATCTAAGGTTCTGAAACTACAATCGATGTGAACTTCTTTGTTTAATATTATTACTATTGCTACTGCTCCTGCACCTGCTTCTACCTTGACCACCACGCTACCATGGGTACTATTATTACATTGCCACTAAAATATTAAAATACCACGATTAGTAATTGTATCACCCTTAGTTGCAGTGATAATTGTATAGTTCTTCTCCCCTAGAGAGAGGGACCCCCAGAAGCCCCTCAGGGCTTACATGGTGCTTTATGCAGATTCTGCAGTGTCTCAGGGTAGTATGGTCTGAAAAAGGGTCTTCAGATGAACAGCTTCCTCTGGGCATTTCTTAACCTTTTCCACAGTATTAGGGGTCCTCTTTCCCCCCATAACCTCTCTTTCCTTCTCATTCTCCCTCATTTCTCCAGCTTGATTTGAAACAGTTAAGAGCCCAAATTCTGTTCCTTCGTATATTATCTATATATTTTTTAGTTTCTCTCTCTTTTACTCTCTCATCCTCTCCCACTCTCTTGCAGGCTGTTTTTTTTCTTGCTTTCACACATATTCTCTCTCCTTCTGTCATTCTGACTCTCTTCCTTTCACTCTCATTTCTCTTTCTGTTTTTTTTCTTGCTTTGTTTTCTCTCTCTAGCTTTCCTTAGCACCCCCTGCCCGGGGGGGGGGGGCCCGCCCCCCCCGCCGCGCGGCCCCCCAGCCGCCGGCACCGCGCCGCGGGGGCTGCGGGGGGCGGGGGAGTGAGGAGATGA
>JAOYSI010000003.1:403929-416429 GCA_025775065.1 Hiodon alosoides | reverse complement strand
TAATCTGAGCTCGGAAACTGTTTTCAGGGTAGACTCTGCTGCAGAAGGCCAGTGAACTTCAGTGTTCCAGTAAACATGTATTAGATAAGGAGAACTCTGGAGGTTTGGGGAGTCATTCCCACAGCTGGATTTTTTTGCATTACTACACTCCATCATTTTATTGCTGTTCACTGAAAGGAGACAGTAGAGACGGAGAGTTCTGAAATATAGAGTTTGTGAAAGCAAGTCCTTTGCAATCAGTCTAAAAAAATGTACAATTCTGCATAGAAACATTGAACAAATAAACAGTAAGGAGGGAGTCTGTGAAATGGACCGTTATCTTACACCCACAGAAGCACTTAATGTTTCTGAAGAACTGAATGTAGGATAGTGACACCTCCTGGTGAGGCATCAAAAAGGAATACAAAAAATAGAAAAACTCCTCTCACATATCTCCATCAGTCCCTTTGCTTTCCTCCACCCTCTTAGTGATGGGGTCCTGTTGTTCAGACCTTGATAGCGAGTGGTGCAACTCCCCCTTAGCCTCCCCCTTCCCCAGCCCCCCATTGAGAGATTATAGATATTGCAATCTTTATTATGGGGGTTTATGCTCTGGGCCATAATCTGCAATGGGTGTGGGGGGGGGGGGTTGAGTTGGTGAACTGGGTGACCTGAATTCACCAGACTCCTATAGGACAATGGCGGTTCATGTTTCCTGGTTTACATTTTGCTTTGTATCATGATGGCATTTGGTTGATTGACATGTTTGATTATCTCTTGCTGTCCACACATGTGTACATTTGATGTTCAATATATTCTTTTCGTTTAACCGGCTATGAAGTACTCCTAGTATAGGGCGGACTCAGCGTTCTACTTCCAATCGCTGAGGAGAGACATAGGACTGTATTTTTGTTTCACCTCTGAGGATGAACCTAATATCAGGCCAAAAGCAACTAAAGAACCCCTGCCCTAAATATATGATTGTAGAAAAGTCAAATAAAACCACAGTTTAACATTCTATATTTCAGTCACAATCTGGTAATGATAGTAACAATATAAACAAATGTCCCTAAAATATGAAATCAACAAGTCAGGCTTGTGTAATAACTTTATCACATTCTGTGTGCAGTCACAGGAGAAGTGGTTTGTGTAGTGGAATGTACTAGACTATAATTGTAGTTCTGCTCTTGAAAATTTAGGTTAAGGTTAGTTTTTTAATTTATTTTCTAGAAACCATGCATTCTCCTTCAATGGTATGGTGAATAAGTGTGAAATAACCTTAATAAGAGGCTACCTCTTTATCCCTTCTCATCTTCAGTTCTCAGACCTTAATATCCGCTCCCTTTGCTCCAACAGCTGACCAATCCGCCTCCTGAAAAAAAATATTACCAATCCACAGCTTCCAGTCCCCATCCTTCTGATGCAACAGATGTCTCCCCATGTCACATCCCTGTCCTCATCCTCCAGCTGTGCCCCCATGTTTCAATGCTGTCCCCATGTTACAACCCTGGCCCCATGCTCCAGCTGTGTCCCCATGTTACAACCCTGGCCCCATGCTCCAGCTGTGTCCCCATGTGTCAACCACGGTCCCATACTCCAGCTCTGTCCCCAAGTTTCAATCCTGTCCCCATGTCACAACCCTGGCCCCATGCTCCAGCTGTCTTCCCATGTGTCAACCCTGGTCTCATACTCTAGTCCTGTCTCCATGTCTCAATCCTGGCCCCATGTCTCAAACCTTGCACCTTGTCTCAATGTTGATCTTATGCTCCAGCCCTGTCCTACATGCCAATATTGTCTCCATGTTCCCCAGTTTCCCTCTCCACTTAAGCCAACCTTGCTCTAACTCAACCCACTCTTAGTCCCTCACCCACCCTATGCCTGTCTAGTCCCTGGTCCCCTCAACCTGCCCTGTCTCTGTAATCTGACGGAAGACACTCTCCTCTGCAGTATGATTATCGGGGCAGGGAGGCTGTGTGTGTTAAATGTGAAAGGAGATTATATGGATTTAACTCTCTGCGTCTGGCATACAAATTCCAATCACATAACATATCCCTCCATGTACTATGGGAATATAGAAAAAGGAGATGGAGAATTTCAGCTCAACCCCCACCTCATTCAATAAAGACTTTATCCCTAATCTCAGCCTTTATATTCCCTGTCATAATTTTTTCATGATTTTTTTGGGTTTGTTTTTAATACATTTTATTCTTTGACATTTTAATTGTCAGATAATTATAAAAAACATATTTGTTACCTCCAAAAAAACAATTATTAATCATGTAATAACAATAATGTCTCCATGATGCCAACGTGATAATAACAATAATGCTACTAGTAATAATAATAAGGGCTGGATTTGCAAATCAATTTTAAAAAAATATTTCAGTATTAAACTTAAATAATGTTGCCATTGATACAATAGTTTATGTAGCTTTAACCAGGCTACATAACATGCATTAGTTTTCATTTGCAAGTTTGCATTGTTCAAGTTATGGCTTATGCAAGAAAAGACAATGATTTTCTTTTTTAAACAAATCATAGAAAACCTCTATTTGGGAGTAAAACTGGTAAACCGTTTATTAAACACAACCTTTTATGGATTTATATTTTTGTAGAACCAGTTTTAATTTGCTAATTTAAAATGTCTGAAAAAGTAGGTTTATATGTCACTGCGATATAGTGGATAAAATGGAAACCTGTAATGGGAGAGATATTTAAAAAATGTGATTTAAGGGAATCAGCATATTAACAATTCATATTTACTGGAAGGCAGTGGAATTATAGTTAACATATTGTTTAAATTCATTTATCCATACCATATCTTGATTTTCTCTTTATAAGAACAGATAAAAATGACAGAAAACAAGATAAATAATCAAATTTCTCTAGGAATTCTTCTAGTATACCTCTAGGAATGAAAAGAAATATGCATATCTTGACTTGCCTTTTTTAAAGGTGGTTATAATTTATTTAAACTTATATGTAGGAACGTGTACTCATCAGACTGAACCTATATAGCTAAACTGACAGAAAAAAAATCATCTTATCCCAGTCATTATTGTAATTGTATAAATTACTTTATATTGCAGTCAATTAGATGAAACCAAAACATTCTCTGGAATAGACCATCACAAGCCAATCAAATAACTGGAATGATACAGGTTAACCAGCCCCTGACACAATCTTCTTTATCTGATGGTCAGGCTTCAGCTCTGTATGGCGTTGTGGAGTTTGTGCTCCTTGATGTGGCTTTGTGTGTCTGAGAACCAGAGAGAGAAGGTGTTCATGTTCATGAAACTATCTTCTTGCTGAGATATGGGCTGTAATACTGACACTCTTCCTCTGTTGCTTTCTGTTTCAGTACACAGCGAGGATGTGGGCTCGATGCAACTGTACTTTTTGAACGCCTCCCTGCAGAGGGTGACGTTCTCCAGCTCGGTGGGGGTGTCCCTGCCCTGCCCAGCTGGCGGTGCCCCCCACGCCGTCTTGCGCTGGTACCTGGCCACCGGCGATGACATCTACGATGTCCCGCACATCCGTCACGTCCATGCCAATGGGACACTGCAACTCTACCCCTTCTCTCCATCCGCCTTCAACAGCTTCATCCATGACAATGACTATTTCTGCACTGCTGAAAACCAGGCTGGCAAGATTCGGAGCCCCAGCATCCGGGTTAAAGCTGGTGAGTTGGTGGATGGGAGATGGGGAAAAAAGGCCTCGTTGGGTTGGTTGGGGGATAGTAGCAAAAGAAAAAAGGAAGGAGAAAGAGTAAGGAGACAGGGCTAGGGAAGAGTGAGGCATAGAGAACGGAAATTAGAGGGAGAGAAAAGATGGAGACTAGAGAATGGGTACTAAAGGAGAGAGAATGCCATAACACAAAAGGGAATTGTCAATAGCAGGTCATTTAAATTGAAGGGTGTATACAAAAGTATTACAGAAGGTACAAGGAGTAGCCATGTAAGAGTTAAGAAGTTTTTAAAAGTAGTGTATTTCAATTTCCAGAATGGGAGAAGTGGGGGGATGTCAGCTCCATGCACCTTAAGAAGTACTCTCTTTCATGCTTCCCACTACTACCTCTGTTCTTCCTTTCGTCTATTCACTCTCATCTCCCACACACTTTCTTTCCCCCCTCTGCTCCTTCATTCCCACACAAATCCCTTTCGACTCCCCACCTCTCCTTCTCCCTAGAATTCTGCAATTGCCTCAACCGTGTCTTATAGTCAGAGTGAGATGAGGATAAATTTTACAAATACAATAATTACCACATGGACAACCGGGCCATATTGTTAAACTTAATAACAAGGAGAGCTGCAGCAGGGCAGCACACAGCCTGCCCACTGACCTTGTGTTGTAGAGAGCCGGCAGCAGACAGGCGCACCATGAAACAGACAGTTGGCAGAGTGACCCTGGGCACAGTGCCAAGGTGAGCGCCGGCGCATCGGGGAGACCATAGGGCCCCAGCCTCCCCCATGTAGTGATGAAGAAGATGGCGGCTGTGTGCTGGTGCCAGCCCCTGCCTGGGCTTTGCCAGCACCTCCTGCTTCCCCATCTCCATCTGTGCCTGGGACAGAGTGGCATGCCCCACCCCCGCACCACTGCTAGCACCACAGTACCCTGTGGCCCCTCCCAACCATGTACTGTGGCAGTGCACGCTCAGGGGGGGTTAGCGCCTAGAGGGCCTACTGGGATAGATTGATGAGGCCAAGGAGCTGATATGAACACTGAAGGATGTAATACAAAGAAGACGGTGTGGTGTTTTTGGACTGTGATAAAGGGGGGACAGTCATACTTTGACATTTACACATTAATTCACACACAAACCCACCCATAGATATACACCATTTGTGACTTTTGTATTGAATTTGTGAATTTTGTATTTTGTATTTAGTTTTCAAGATCTGAATGACAAGGATTGGTATAACCTGCCTCAGCAGATGGGGGAGAAGAGAAAGCCCCCCCCCCCTCCTTCCCTTTAATTTCCAAATCACTCCCCTCCATTCTACTGCTCTGCTAATAATAGCTGACACCCACCTAGAAAGATGCACATTTTTAAAGTTCACTCTTAAGCATGTTTTTTGGTTATTGGTTCTTATACTTTCTGTTTTTCTGTACAAAAACTATACAAAAATTGATTGATGTATTCCCCAATCAAGAATTTGAATGTATTGAAATGTATACATTGTTTGAATGTATAAAATGCGCTCATGTAGAAATACTCCAGTTTTGTTACTTGCTGTTTAACAGGGGGGCAGTCAACTACCTGTCTACCTCTATTTACCTCTGACTTTCCTCTACGTTTCCCCATGCCCCATTTTCTCAGTCTGCCACTCACATCTGGAGAGGGAGGATCCTCCACCTCTGTAAAGTCGACATCTGTTTTCCTATTCTGCCTCACAACACTGACAATCCCTAATACTCCTGAAAACACTAACGCTAGCTTCGGATTATAGGACTGACGCTGACCTGCAATGTGGATTGGAGCATGGGGAGGGTGTTTAGCTTTCACTCTTTTTTTTTATGGAGAGAAATTTTTTTCTATTAATTTGATTTGTCCGCTTCACAGTGCTTCGTTCTAGATTGTACTTTTCTTTGGTGGCAAATACTAAAGCTCAATATGGGCTCATGTTTTTGGCATTATCAAAAGTTCCTAAAAGCCCAATTCTAGGTTGGCTGGCCAGAAGTGCAGAAAATTTCCAGTGTATTAATTAACAGCTATCTGCCTCTCTACTCATGTGTTGGGCAAATCTGTCTACTAGCTATCAGTGTGGTTCTCGTCTTTCTGTTTTTCCTTTTTGGTGGAATTCTGTAAATTGAGGTTGGTTTGGGAACTGGAACACACTTTGCTTCTCTGCCAACACACTGGCATCCTTGTTAGAACTACAGAGTTCTACTGCTACTACTACAAGTGGTTGCAGGTGCATCTCTACTGCTCATGAATATGAAACAGTTCCTTTATTTATTTAGTTGACCCACTACTCTGCACCCACTGCTGAGTGCATGTGCCCACGCCCGCATGTGGATGTACACAAAAAGATGATGTTTTGTTTTTTTATTCTTTAATAAATGTTATCATTTCTTAACTATTTAAAATCTTCAGTAATTGGTCCACTACTTTAAAAAAAATACTTGCATACTTTATAAAATACTTTTATTGTAGCCTACTAAAGCATAGAATTTCACGTAGCGACGAAATGGAGTTAGCTGGGGTCATCTGCCTGGTATGATAAACTGCAGGAGTCCACTAATCAAAGATGGACGCTGGGTCCAAAACAACAGGTGCACTGTAAAGCCCATGCTTTACATTTTTATCTTTTTACTTAATTAGGGCCAAAGGGCCAGAACCTGTGTGCTATGTGTTTATTTACCTAGGATGCGTCTATTAATTAATGGACATATATATTCATTCATTTGTTCTTTTAAGTAATTTCGCATTTTTGTCTCTTTATGAATAAGTAAATATCATATTGGGTTTCACTCTAGTGAATTATTTATATGACCGTGACACAGGACTCTAGCAGCAGTAAGTAAAGAGCATTTTAGCCCGTATCTAAGCAACCACCGAAAATAGCAAGCATCAATAACGTTTTAATGACTGCGTGCAGGAAGGAAAGAAATGCAATTTATACACAAACAAAACTTTAGCTCTAATATTATTCAATCAATTGATATATTTGCTTTTTTTTTTAAATATACATACCCGTACCTTAAACAAGTAGACTACTATTAATACACAGACATGAAAAAAAAATGGAAATGCTTAATTAATGCATATAAATTTTCCATATTCAACTTTCTTGCATTGACTAAAAGGGGGATTGTAAGTCCCTTTATTATACTTTAGAAGTAAAACATTTTTTATATTTGCAATTTGCAAATGACACACTATTTCAGTGTGGCTCAGGTTCTCAAAATTCCAGGACATTAAAAACAAGAACCTTGTGATTTAGAAGGGTCCAGTTCAGTGGAACTGTCGTCTGGAACGGAGCATTATTAATGACCAAGGAAATTCGGCTCAGTCTCAGCGTTAATTATTACGCTTGACTGTGTGTGTGCGCACTATTCCAGGCCTAGACTCTCCTTCCGTGATTAAACCACACTGCTCACTCATTTGTTAGAAAAAACATCTTTGGAGCACAGCGGATTGAATTGTCAGTGAATCGAATTGCATAGCCAGGGAGGCCCCCAAAGTCGTTTTCATCCTGCACTTTAAGATTGTAATCCTATTTGTGTAGTCACGTTAGTGTCATCTGCCTTGTTTTATTTTGCAATACGCTCCATCAATAGCTCAATTTCTGTAATTAAAGATATAAAGTTTTAATGGATGAAAATATAGCACAGTCAAATAGAAATCAATTAATATTCAAGCATTTTATATAAAAAAAGTATTCTCAGTTAATGTGTGAGTAGTCTTGTTTGTTTATAAAGAATTTGTTCCCCTTTGTTACCTTAGTAAAAATATTTTATTTTATTCATTTGGCACATGGGGGTCTGGTTGTCAGGTGCAGGGAGAGTTATTTTAACACTTGAGAATGTTTTTGACAGCTCAGGAGGCCGCACACACCCGGCTACTCCAAGCTGTCTGTTAGCATCGGGAGGGTGATTTATAAAAAGGGCACTGTACTTCACTCCTTCGCACTCCCTGCTTTTCCTCCATTATAGAGTCATATTTGGCTCGCTTCATGTTCAATGGCTGTACTACTAATGTTTTCCAGAAAATAAAAAAATATATGTGTGCTGGATATTTTCTTTTGCTTTCTTTATGTCAGACATTTTTTATTTCTTTTTTTATTGTTTATTTTTTATCTGTTCCCTCATAAGTGAATGTAGAGTTGCAGTGTCTTGGTAGGTTTAGCATGAATGATGGTTACGTTTGAGAAGCATTTTTTTGTGTGGTTTTGTGATGTGGGTAATTAATATTAAAAAGATAAACCTCAAAGTCTTATCAAGCACTCTTTCAGACACATTTCTCAGCTAACTTGTTTTCCTTAGCTCCCCTGGTCAGACGTAGAATATGATTTCAATGGTCTTTGTGGAAAAACAGTAACGAGTAGGCACCAATAATGGGTCTTTTCTATTACAGTGTTCAGGGAGCCCTACACGGTGCGAGTGGCGGACCAGCGCTCCATGCGGGGCAACGTGGCCGTCTTCAAGTGCCTCATCCCGGTTGCCGTGCAGGAGTACGTCAGCGTGGTGTCCTGGGAGAAGGACACAGTCTCCATTGTCCCAGGTACGGGCGTCTTGGGACCCAGGTTGGGTGGAGGGAAGGCTTAGCCATCCCCAGTGGATGGCGGGAACAGGGCCGGTGATGGATAAGGGGATGGAAACAGGATGGAAGTGGTAGTGGGGGGTTCACCGCTTGTTATCTTAGTTATAGTATATACCTTAGGAGGGAGGAGGTTGTGTGAAAGATAGTGGACAGGGGTAGGCTTAGTCGGCTTTTCAGGCAACTGGACTACAGGCTCCTGTTTGAAAGTTAGTGCTTCGGGGTAATAATCCTTATGATGGTTTGTCATCTAGTCACTGTGTTAGGATTAGCATGCAACTCAGCTGGTCATTTTGTGGCTCCACTCTTTTCTTGCAGTTGTTTGGGGAGCCAAATTGTGGGTAGAGGGGTGTCAAACTCACAAAGGTTTCTACCTAAAACAACACAGATACACCAAAAAAGCACAATGTTCTGATTATAGAATGCATGTCTGGGACGTTTGAAACTGTATACCTGAGTTAAAAGATGTTAAAAGACTCTGGCACAAATGGAAATAATCTTAATTTTCCATGTTAAGGTAGGTCCTTATTCACTTTTGAAGAAAGTAAATTTAGTCAGCTTCAATCCATGTCTGACTTTCACTAGATGTGATGATGTTGTTGGGGAGGGGAGGAGGGGTGACAGGTAAACAAAATATCAGTGTTTACCAAATATACTAGAAACATATATGTGGACTCATATTCATTTCGGTAAGCATGCGAGTTTAAACTAATAAAGCAAGTCTTCAAATCAGGTGGAAAAATAGAATTAGAACAATAGAAGTTCTGTGCAATCAGTATTTTGAGTAATGTGAGTGTTTATTGTTTATCTGTATTTCATATTCAGTCCATTTTAAAACAGGCAAGTTACATAGAAATGAGCCAAAACAGGCCAGTGTATGAGTGTTCTTGACTGTGTGTAGGTCTATGTTGGCCCTCCTCATCGCAATAAATCGATGAGTTCTATAACTGTCCAGGCAAGATTACATCAGTAGCCGCTGCCAGCTCTGGCGGGGAGCTCCAGTGGTGGAACTTTCTCAATGGAGTTGCACCTCTCCGGCTCACACACGTGAGCACTCATCGATCCAGCACAGCTGGCAAGTGTGTGTGTCAGAGCTGGCAGGGGGTGGTTTCCCAGGCTATTGATCGAGGCTGGTCTTGGATTTCCCTCTTCCTTGTCACTGATCCGACTGTGTGAGAGGTCAGTGTGTGGCAGCCTGCTTGTGCGGTCAGTATGTGGCTGCCTGCATGTATGATCGGGGAGGCCGCCGGCCTATACACTAGAAATAGAACAGGGAGTGGTAATGACAATAGATGGGGATGGGGTCACTGCTGTACTATTGCTTCAAAAAAGTGTCTTTCCCAAGCCAAAGCAGCAACTAAAGTCTGTGATTAAATGTCAATAAATGTCAATGCAATGTTTACACATTGAGATATTCGTGGCAAAATATAATATTGAGAATCAGAATGTTTACTGCTTACCTCAGTGGCCTAAATTGTCTGAGAACTTGAATGAACCTGAATGAACCTACACGTAAGAAAATAGTAAAGGTTTAAATGATCCCCAGTATATTTTGTGTCAGAAGATTTCGAGCCAATAAGCTGATTCCCTCTCCCCATGATAATATTTAAGGGGAGGGGATGTGAAAGCGGGTGGTGCTAAGAGGATCAGAGTAATGGTGGGGGTTTGTGCGGGATTTGGAGGTGAGATTATGGTACCTCTCATCAGGACCTGGTTTTCCCTTACTGCCCCTCCATCCTCCATTTCGCTCTTTCTGATCTAGTGGGTGTCAAACTGCACTCACCAAATATAGCTGAGAACGCGAGCCCCGGTCACTAACCCCCCCCCCACACACACACACAACCCCACATTCTTCACCCTGTTCTTTTCTCCTTTTTTCAACTTTGCCCTTCAATCTTTCTCTCTCACATTCTGTCATGAATAATGTTTTATCGCCTGGACAGAAGTCCTCTTTCTCTTCCCCCTCTCCCGCTTTTCCAGTCATCTGCGTGCTGCCCCACCCCTCTCTCGGATACACTGTGTGCTGTGTTTGGGCCCCTTCCGTCTCTTCAGCCCTCCCGGCCCACTCTCCCTTTCTGTTTCGCAGTTTGCAGTGACAAGATGTAGCACCCACTGAGATGGCAGTCTTCACAGAAGACAGTGCCACTCATTAGAACATACAGAAGCGCTCTACCCCAGGGCCAGGAGGCATAACTGCTTCTGGCTCACTTTTTCTAATGATAGAGGTGTCCTCTCTCCCACCGGCCCAATGTCCTGTTCTCTCACACCTCCGCATTCTCCTACCCATGTCTACACAGCAATACTGTCAGTGTTAAATCAACACAGTCTGTGTTTATATGGATCCAAATGGTCTGACCTTGACTCATATAAACACTGATAGTGTTAATTTAACACTGGTAATTTTGCTGTGTATTAAGCATGTTACGCATCTCTCGCACTTTCATCTTGTCCCTCTCTTTCTACTTGCATTTTTCCAGACTATTATGGTTTATTTCTGCCCAGATAAGCCTGCTCGTCACCTGTCTGTAAAAAAGCGTGAATCGAGAGGGTCTACTGTGTATATGCCGAAAGCCTGCCCCGAGTCATAGGGATTTAACAGGACGAGCCAGGGCTTGGTGGAGCATGCTCAAGAGACAGAGAAGTGGAAAAGTAGGAGGAAATCATAAATCCCAAGTGTCCTATGATCACTGGTTTATCGCCCATGATCCAGACTTGGGAAGTAAACTCTGAACCCCACTGGAGGTGAAACAGAGAGGCCGATGTGGTTAAAGGGTGAAAAAGTGCAAAGGGTTATTCCACGATTTGATATCACATATTGTGGTTATTTTGTTTAAACCATTTAATAGGCTAATCACAATATAGCCATTGGAACAGTTCAGTTCTAGCAGCCCCCTTTCACGGTGCAAGTAAAGCTCTTTGAATTTGAAGTCTATGTGTGAGAGGGCTAGTGACAGAGGCCTCTTTGAGGCTGTCTATGTTGGAACACAATGACCAAGTCAGAGGGCTATGAAAGAGAGACTTGTCACCACTGTGCACTTTATGTTGCTTAGCGGGCAGCCAACCAAGAAAGTACCTCGGTGCCTTTTTGTAGCTTTCGGGTGCAGTCTGTGTGTACATGGGAAACAGGAAGCAGAGCACAACAAAACACTTGCGAGTGTTCCCGTGCATATGTGCGCATCGCTGCATGTTCAGCTGTCAATATGGTGCAAGCAGAATGTGTCACGGCAGATGTGTGCGTATCACCGCTCTGTGTGTGCGCATAACGGTGAGTGAGTATCAACGTGTTAGTATCAGTGTGTGTCAGTTTGGTAGGATCCATCTTCTCCTCTCTCGGGTGAAAATGGTGTGAATTTTATCTCATTGCCATAGCAACTGGTACGAAACCGCACTGGGAATTAAGAAGGTGTGAGGACGCATTGCTGTGTGATTTTTTATTAGTGTATTACTGCTGTTTCTCCTTCATCTGCCTCATCATGGTACAAAGAAAGACGCTGCTCATTCTATACAACCTGAAACGAAATCTGGTTGATGATTTTGGATTCTGTCACATAGAAATATAACAGACACTTAAAGTGCATCCGGAAAGTATTCACAGCGCTTCACTTTTCCACATTTTGTTATGCTACACCCTTATTCCAAAATGGATTAAATTCATTATTTTCCTCAAAATGCTACAAACAATACTCTACAATGACAACGTGAAAGAAGTTTGTTGCAAATCTTTGAAAATTTATTTAAAAAAAATAAAAAATAAAAATCTCATGTACATAAGTATTCGCAGCCTTTGCTCAATACTTTGTTGAAGCACCTTTGGCACCAATTACAGCCTCAAGTGTTTTTGAGTATGATGCTACAAGCTTGGCACACCTACTTTTTGGGTAGTTTCTCCCATTCTTCTTAGCAGAATCGCTCAAGCTCCATCAGGTTGGATGGGGAGCGTCAGTGCACAGCCATTTTCAGATCTCTCCAGAGATGTTCAATCGGGCTCAGGCTGGGCCACTCAAAGACATTCACAGAGTTGTCCCGTAGCTACTCCTTTGTTATCTTAGCTGTGTGCTTAGGGTCGTTGTTCTGTTGGAAAATGAACCTTCGCCCCAGTTTGAGGTCCAGAGCGCTCTGGAGCAGGTTTTCATCAAGGATGTCTCTGTATATTGCTGCATTTATCTTTCCCTCGATCATCCCTAGTCTCCCAGTTCCTGCCGCTGAAAAACATCCCCACAGCATGATGCTGCCACCACCATGCTTCACTGTAGGGATG
>JAOYSI010000003.1:342413-373701 GCA_025775065.1 Hiodon alosoides | reverse complement strand
GTAAAGGCAGACTGCATGGCTAGGTGCTTGATTTTATACACCTGTGGCAATTGGACTGAATGAAACACCTGAATTCAGTGATTAAAAGGTGTGGCCCAATACTTTTTTCCATATAGTGTAGATGATCTAGTGTTATCGCTGAGCTGAAGGTTGCGATTTCATCTGATTTACTTAATGCACATAACAAAAGAGTTTCTACCTCTTCGCACGAACAAACATTTGGCCATCCATGGTATTGTAAAAGTTATCTGGGGATGAGAAACCATAGTAGCTGGAGGGAAGTTCGCCAGTGTTTACATTAGCAGTAGTAATGCACTGTGAAAAAGCAGATCGTCTCATAAATGGTTCTCTGATCAAACCCATCATCATTTTGGCGGAAAGCAAATGAACAAGTCTAGTAGCTGCTAACAGCTAGCATTCAAAATGGATCGATGCGCTATCCGTTTAGAAATCAGGAGAACACTTGCATGATCTTTTGGAATGCTAGTGAGTAGTGAGTCATTTTAGGCCTCTGACTTTGTATCACACAACTGACACAGAGTATCCACAGCAGCAGTGAGTGTTGCCTTGCTGAGCCCGCAGAATCCACAGCAGCAGCAGCCACAGAGAGGAGGCCCAGCCATGTGGCCATTCTGATTGCTCCTCCTCTCTCCACACAGAGATGCGTGCTTTGATAATAGTGATAGAAAAAAAGGCGGTTGTTTAGGCGGCAAGGGGATGAAATGTTCTCTCCTGGCCCTGATAAGGCACAGACTGTATCGCCGCACTGCAGACCAGTACAGGAGCCCCGATGGCTGGAATTCTTACCCCTACCACGCAGGTTGCCCTAGACTAGGAAACACCCTGAAATGGGCTTGTCCTGGTAAAGGAGGCTTCAGTTGCAACTACAAAGAAAACAATGAGACTGAATTCTTCAAATGCTTTGCATCGGCCCTCTGTGTTCAAGCAGCAGGCAAAAATTAGTCTGCACAAACCAATATGCAGAGAACATTGTTGCCCTCTTAGTTTTTTTGAGCCTGCTCAGTAAATGTGCTCTTGAAACTCTGAAAATAACCAGGTGATTCAACCCTGGGTCATGCCCTGGCATTGCTTTATAGTACATAGTTCAATTTGGGAGCTATGTGTATGTGATTCCCTGTCAGTAGTGCTGCTTCTTCAGCTTTCTGTTTGGACTGGCCATTTTTAAGAGGCTCAAACTGTACCTGAGGTAAAGGGATGCCTGCTTAAAGAGAGACTGCTATATCAAGTATTAATCAACTGAGGTTTGTTGAATTTCAGAACTAGATCACAAGAGGTTTTGCCTCTTTGGAATTTGATAATAGCCCAAGATCCTTTTTGTTTTGTAATCTGTTGAGAATGTGCGTGCATTCATCGTTGTGTGTGTGTGTGTGTGTGTGTGTGTGTGTGTGTGTGTGTGTGTGTGCGCGCGTGCGTGTGCATGTGTGGGAAAGAGAGCGAAAGATCAAGATAAAGAGTGCTGATCCGCTGGATCTTACTGTGATAGGGAGGTCTCTTCCGAGCAGGTACAGGAAAGGCCTCAGGCCTGGAAACTCAGGGCTGACCCTGTGACCCTGCCCACCAACATTAACTAACAGCTCTCAAAGCAACCATATAGAGTAAACAGCCCATCTCAATGATGACGGGAAGGAAATAGCTGAGTATAAAAAGCGACCGTCCAGGACGGCGGCTGTTCTGACACCCTGCCTCGGAGCTTTTTATAGACGGGACATGAGGTTGAGAGGGGTTAGTGGGGCGGGGTTGATGCACTTAAATTACAGACCAACATGGACAGGTCTAACCAGTGGGGATGGAGAATAAGAAATCTGATGCCAGCACCCATCATTATATAAATGTTCAGATATATGATATGTGTGTGTGCATACGCACACGCACACACAGGTGTGGCCTGAAAGTAAGCATACAGCTTTAGTCCTGATAATTCTAGTGTTTTTTGATGTATAATTCTGCTCTAGTCGGCAGTCTGCTCTGTTTATCATTTTTAATTGAATAAATATAGCACATGCTAACCTAATTTATAGACTTGTATATAGACTTAATGCAAATGCTTTGATAGAGGTCAGTATCACAGGGATTTAAATTTTATGATTTATTTTATGTTTAAGATTAAGTTTCAATGCATGAACTGGTGATGTGAGTTAGAGTAAAAATGGCCTATTTTCTCATCCTTCCTCTGTATCTTCTTCGCAGGCAATGGTGGCCTGTTACCCCGGCAACGGAACGGGGTACGTGCGTCATGTGGACAATCCCAACGGCGATGGGCGCCGCATCACTTGTATCTATTATCTTAACAAGGACTGGGACTTTAAGGTAAACCCTTTTACCAGGTTGTACTAATCCACTGAAACTCTAGGGTGCTGTGTACTGTACATTTTACTGCATTCTCTTAATCAGTAAAGGACATTCAGGAAGAATGGACTCCTCCACTTTGTTTGATTAGCACAGATAATACTCTCTTTGTGTGATTGTGTTTGTGGCTGATCAGGTTCACGGGGGCCTGCTGCAGATTTACCCTGAGGGACGCAACATGGTAGCCAACATAGAACCGATATTTGACCGCCTGCTCATCTTTTGGTCCGACCGCCGGAACCCCCATGAGGTTCGGCCGGCCTATGCCACACGGTGAGTAACCTCAGTGCTGCTGTTACTGACGAACTGTCCAGGGTCCTCAACCTGCATAAACGTCACCTCTGCTGTTCGCTACAAACCTTAATAGAGCCTGTGTCAACCCTGTATATCTCCCGATAGCAGCACAACAGCTGAAGCTGTGAGCAGTGGGTCTATTGTTTTGGAATCACATCTTCACATACGCCCACCCTCCCTCCCAAATGAGCAGCCTCATGCAGGGGCCTCCCGGTTCACAGAGCAGGAGAATGAGATCATGTCACAGTGTGAAGTGCAGAATAATGGGCTAGTTGCTGTGGGAACCCTTTACTTGCCATGCCAAGGAAAAACATGGGATGTTGATCATTTTATCACAATCTGGCCGTCTTTGTGATGTGTGCTCCGTGTGACAGCAAAACATGGTAGGGACAGCAGAGAGGCTGGGCGGCTCCACATGCCTGCGCTGACAGCTGGGAGCTGAGGCGGTGCAAAGGAAGTACGCTCTTCCTGAATGCAGGCGGCCAGCGGTTCAATGGCATGGTATTCAGCCGCGTTTGGTGTGGGAGACCGGAATAAACAAGAGGGCTCTGCTGACCTTTAACCCAGTCTCCCTCCGGTCCCATTGCGTCACCTCCCGGCCACCCTGGCCATTGAAACTCACAATGTGTTTTTGACCAAGGTGTCTCCCTTCCTCTTCCGTCACATATGCCTTGTCTCATTTCCTCCAGAACCTTTCCTTTCCCATTACCCCACCTCACATTTGGGATACTTTTTCTTGTTGTCTTCTCTCTGTCTCTTTGTTTTTGTTTTTTGAGCAAACATTGATCCAGGACTTGATAACGAGAAAGAAGTTAAAATGAGCTGCTAATGTAAACCATTGCACAATGGCTCACAATATCTTACTATATATATACACAATGTAATACCTAACCAATGCTCTGTGATGACATATTCCCCCATACTCCATATTATTCTTCGTGTGAAGCTCTTTTAGATGTTTTGTCATGGGCTGTTGATGCTACTTAAAATAGTCTGGCGGTGGCTCCGTTTATTGTGAAATTTACAGGTTCTCCCCAGGTATGCATGGGGTTTCTCCCACTGCTCAAAGACTTTACTGTTTAATTGACCCTGTCTGTATGAGTGGGCGGCTGTGTCTATTTGTCTGTATGTCTGCCCTGTGATGGACTGGCATCCCGTCTGGAAGTATAGCCTGACATGTCTCCTGTAATAAAAAAATTGAATATATATACATCTATGTAATGCATTTACATTGTATATTGTGTATTGAGCACACCGCCCTGTTTACATAATAGGTTTCTAATGGCTTGCAGAGGCACAAAAGCATTCAGTGACAGTTCGATTGAACATTAGAATGGTCAAAAGCAGTAATTTAAGCGCCTTTGAATGTGATATGATTGTCGGTGCCAGGCACGGCTGTTCCCATATCTCAGAGAATGGCCACCTTCCTCAGCTTTACACAAGTGACTCAAGGGTTTCAAGGGTGTCCTGAGAATGACAAACAAAAAAACAGCCACCTAGTCAGCCATCTAGTCTGGTTCATATCAACAATAGCATCCCTTGGTCCATGGACCCATCCTGCCTGGTGTCAATGGTACAGGCTTGTGGCGACGGTGTAATGGTGTGAGGAATTTTTCCTAGCATACACTAGATCGCTAGATGTCAATTTAGCAACGTTTAAACACCACAGTGTATCTGAACATTGTTGCTGACCAAGTGCATCCCTTCATGGCTACAGTTTGCCATTTGTCACTTAGATACTTCCGGCAAGATAATGCACCATGTCAAAAAGCATTTATTGTCTCAGAATGGGGGGACTAGTGAGATATCGAGATATCAATTTCTATCACATCTGATATGCATGCAATCACTGAAACAACTGCTTTGCTGTGGCTGTCGCAAGTGGTCTCCGATTGGACTGCAGGGCATGCTACTTGATGAACCACACACTGAAAGCTCTCTGCTGTTTTGTGTGTCCAACAGGTACGCCATTACGGTCTGGTACTTTGACGCAAAAGAGCGTGCGGATGCCAAAGAGAAGTACCGATTGGGTGAGTCCCGTCCCGCCCATTTCACTCCCGAGCAATGGTGGGTTCTTACTGTAAGTAATTATTATGTTTGTTTGTTATAGCTGTACCTGCGTCTGCTCCTTTGACATTATGGTTCTAATTGCAGAAACACTGACAAGCATATCAAATTGCTACTTTGTCGGTCTGCCTTCTTAAGCAGTCTGTTTATTCCAAAGTAGGACTGTCAAACGATTAAAATAATTTATCGCAATTAATCACATGATTTTCTGTAGTTAATCGCGATTAATCACAATTTTTGAATGTGCTCTGATTTGGCCCTAAATTAGGAATTTTCAATTTAAAAAGCAGTTAGTTATTTTAAAGGCGTACTGTGTTTCATTGTAATAGAAAGAAACACAAAAGTTTTAAAGCATTCATTTTTTAACAAAAGTTCACTGTAATTTACAGCTTTTCATGCCTCGAATGTTAATAGGCCTACTTCTTGCGCGATGAAGTTAGAACACGTGTGCTTGTTGTCGTCTACAGTTTAAATCCCCAGCATCGCAATTGTGTTCGCTATTGCGTTTGTTAGCTTGCTGCTCGTTGACTTGTCCATTTTCTTCCTGCTCATGAACTCTAAAAGAGTAGGCTGTCCTGCATTGCTAGCCCTCTCACTACTGCTGCCGACGTCAACACAAATTCACCTTTACAGTAGCTGCAAATGCTTTTATCCAAAGACCCATCTGTAAGGGTTTTGTAATAAAATTGGCCCTTTAGCAGCTGTCTCCATCATAAAGCTTATTTAATCAGCAAAGCTATATTTAAATTCAAGCAGTCGATTGACAAACAAGCGCGAGAGTGTGGAGTTGTATTCTAACTATGGAAGGTTCTAAGGTTAAAAAAAAATGCGTTAATTGCGACAAAAAAATTTACAGCGTTAAGCATTTGAAATTAATCACACTCGTTATCATTGACAGCCCTATTCCAAAGTTATAGATCTGTAGCAATACCCTAAATGGTTGTAGGTCATTGGCCTATGTTTCTTACCCATCTCTGTTTTTCTCCATTCCCATAGCAACTGGACAGAAAGGCGTTCAAGTGCCTGTCACTCAGAGCAACAAGACCTAACCCTGGCCTGGCTGAAGGCTGCTAGTTCCAGGAGTGCGCTTGCAGGGAGCATGTGGCTAGCTGTTCTGCTTTTGGACGAACCACCATGAGGGCAGACACACCAACTCAACCAGTTCCACCCTCTCAGAACTAACTAAAGCTCTCTAATCTGTGGCACTTGATTGGCTACAGATCGATGCACAGTGAAAAAGGGAATGGGGGCAGTGAGTGGCCAGACAGAGGATAGATTGGGGAATTGAAGTTGGACAAATCCACTGGCTCACAGAGCGTAAGGTGCCTGGAAACTACAGAACATTAGCAAGGCCAGTGAAGTGTCCACAGAACCTCAAAAAATCAACCTGTCATGTGGGCCATGGTCCTTTTTTTCAATTACTCTTTTCATTTAATCACAATGAAAATTTTTTGTCTAGAAGGTGACTTGTCTCCTGCTTTTATGTGTGCTACTCGTAAGTAGAGATGTAGCCATCATCTCTTGTGTTTAGCACGATGGCCACTCAGTGTCTGCGTCTAGTGTGGGATCTTCATTCAGAAACTTGCCATGTTGAAAGTAGTGGCCATATGTTATAATTTCAGATTTTGGGTAGAAAACTCCCTAACCTCTCTTTGAAGCAGACGCTACACCTTCACTACTGAGTGACAACACAGCAGGCTGGGTTGGCTACAAGGCTGTTGTATGTACTGCACGGCACTACAATTATAGAGTTCCCACTTCCCGTCCATCCAAATAGTGTCTAGGTCACCCTTGTTCCCTCTGTCCTCGGTTACCATGACATGTCGAAGAGTCAGAATCAGGCCTTGAAGAGATCCCCTGGCTACTTGAGTGGGGTTCTCCACTTCCTGCAGGCTGTCAGGTTTGGAGGAAGTATTGTCAGCAGCATGGCTCCTTAAATGTCTCTGATTGAAAGATGACCCTGCCAAACCAACACCTACCCCTTCCTTCATGACCTTTGCTGCTTAGTGTTAACATTGAGGTAGGTACAGCTCCAAAGACTGTACAGCTCCAAGACTGAAAGTTCATCTTTATTTATGTTACAAATGTATTTTCTCAAAATAGGCCTGTGCCAAGTAGAAACACATTGCTGGATTGAGAATCGTGTACAGCAAATAAGTGTTTAAAACCTGTTCAGTGGTTTCAGTTGAAGACTTCCTAAAGCGTGTTCAGTAATGTTAATCGCTCAGATACACATAAAAAAGAGCTGGCTGGAGAGGTAGTGAGGGGATGTCAGAGGAGATGGTTTAGACATAGTGTGCAGGTTGTTTGTGTATATGAGACCTTTCAAAGCAGCACACCTCTGGGTGACTGAAACAAGTCTGTTCGGTTCCACCCGTCATTCAGATACTGAGTTGCCTTCTCCCAAGGGACCCCAGAGACAGGCTTTTGAGTTCTGAATTATAGTGCTTCTTTTGGAGGATTGCCCTTACCCAACAGCTTCTCTGTTGCACCCTTACCAGCCAGACAACTAAAGTATAACCAGAGATTCAATGAACCTATGCTTGTGTTCATACCTGTGCCTGTGTTCATACCTGTGCTGCAACTCTTTGCCCCACCTTTGTCAGTACATGGGCATTTTGCTGCATTTTGGTGCCGATGAGTTGCATAAAGCCACCACAGTAACATTTTTCCTCATCCCTCAGTGCACTTTAATTTAGGGAGCCGATTGGCTGGGTATAGAAACTTAAGTATTTCGGAAAAGTGTTTATGAATGAATATTGGAAGTCTGCAAGACACATGAATTGAAGCGCGTGCGTTAACTGTTTTCCATCCTTGGAAATGAAAGTCATCCACAGCCCTGTATCAGCCATAAGACGTGACATCAGTGGAGGGTACTTCAGCAGGCTCCTGTGTTGCTCTTGAACATTACTGAACATAGCAAGACAGTTCTAGAGACCAGAGCGGACACACCGCAATGCAGAATGGCAGTGTAGCAGTATGTCTGGGCCACTGTTGCTAAAATTGACTCCGAAGTTAAAGATGCATGTTTCATCCTACTGTTATCTATTAATCCACACTGCCCCTCCCCCCTTCGCAAGACATTAAACCCTAGGGGGAATCAACTTGAGAGCACAGTATTGAACAGTCATCTGATGGTGTCCACATTTCGCCACGGCACAGACTAAGGGTGGAAAGGCGGGGGTCAGGACAGAATACAAGGACCAAGATATAAACTGCACAGAATATCTTAAAACTGTTGGAGAAATGACTGCAGAGGCTAGTCTGGGTGGATGGTGGTGGGGCAGTAAAAATGCACTTTATATTTGCAAATGTGACGAGTGAGTGAACAGAAAGAAAAATGCTTTGGAGCTTTGGATATTATTAATCTGACACAATAGATACTTTGAACAATAGTTTAAAAATAAAGTTGGCTTCATTTTTTGGACTTTTACAGTATTTAATTAAAATGTTTCTTTTTTCTAAAATATGTGTGGAGCTTCCTTCATTGTTCTGCTGGACATGTGTTGCTTAATTGTTTGTTTTGTTCCCAGTGACATTTGTAAACACGATGGAGTTTGCAGAGTAATCCAACACCTTAGTGATCTTAGTGCTGTCCTCTAATACATTCAATCCAGACCTGAGCTCATGTCATGATGTCTCTTTAGGGCTGATGCAATGGATTAGTTCCAGTTCATCAATACCCACACAACTGATGCTATATTATTTCACAATATCAGTTCATTGCGAAATCTGTTCGTGTATTCTAGTCCCTCACCCAAACACATTTCTTTCCCCCAACATATCACAGTGTTGCTTTGGCCAACAGTGTGGTTTTTAAACACAGTAAAGGCCAAACTTAGATCATCATGGAATATTTGTAATTCATAGAACAAATTCACATTCTGCCAGAACAGTAAGTGTGTGTGTGAGAGAGATGGTACAGTGCACAAACAGCTGCAGTAAATCAAATCCGTAAATACAGAGGTGGAAAAGCTTCACAGGCCTTATAGTAACTCTTTCAAAAATCACTATAGAATGTATAAACTTTCTATAGTCTAGTATTCACTATCCCTTGGATGTTTGTTTTCAAAGTGAGAGACAAAATAAATAGAAAAATTCTAAATAGAATGCTGTTCTGTGTGGGCGAACAGATTGAAATAACTGTTCTGTTAGTGCAGCACCCTCTCTCTTCCAGGACTAGCTAAAAACACATATTTCATATGAAAAAATACATGCCAGCATTGGTCAAAATAATATATATTTAGACTGCAAATATGAATAGCAAATCCCAGAATTTTTCTCAGTTACTTTGCTGAATAGAATGCTCTACCTAAAACAGATATCAGATAAGACTATTGATGCCTGCTTGCACATTTAATTACACACCATTCAGAATTGGCAAAGCCAAAGAGTTTTATTGTACTTTTAATGACTGTGTAGAAAACAACATGGCCCCTAGTGTGGCTATATTCACATCACTCATCAACAAAACATCTGAAAAAGGTCCGTCAGACAATTTACTTCTCGTGCACAAATACTGATAACTTGCAATCAACAGCAGGCAGATGCCCAAGGCGTTTCCCGGCATGCATTCCAGTCTGCACATGATGTGATTACTCTTGTGTGTGACAGTGCATGGTGTGACAAAGTTTGGGGAGCCACCCAAAGGGTCACCTGCTCTTTGCATTAAAAATTCCCAGGCTTCCTCTTCTCACTACTCATGGCCAACGGCCATCAGGTTGCATGGGTGTGGCTTGCTGGGATCTGCATCAGAAGCAGGACATGTTGATGGCTAAAAGCCAAATACATAAAAGAGTGCACTCAGGTCCCTCACTCTCTAACGTCAAAATAGCTATTTTCTCTGGTTGAAATAGCTGAAAAATAAACCATTTGAAATCTTATTGTAAATAGGCAGTAATAATGTCCATGAGAACTCCATAGCTTCATGAAAGAAGAATACACAAACGTGGGTTCGTCATACTAGAACAGTACTCCCTCTTGCGACCAAAAGGCGCACATGCAATACAATTAGAGCTTGTATAAACTAAAATTAAATCAAGGGAACAAAGCCAATAATATATCGTTTATTTGTTTCATTGTTTTTACAAATCCATATACAAATCCATAGTTTAAATAGAATGTCCGTTGAGGAAGCAGAAAATTGAACTAACTGACGATGGCGCTACAACGGCCTGAGCTCATAATTGTAAGCATGATGTAGGTGTTCTCTGCCGTCTTGTTTTTGTCGTTTGCTGTGTGAAAGTTCACATGGCGTGTAAGGTCGTGTTTTGCTTTCAACAAGCTATGGCTGCTTTATGTTGGTTTACTGGTAGGCAACTGCCTAGAATTACGACTCAGTTAGGACGTTTTTTCAAGCGAGCCAGACCGCTCTATCCCGGTGCACCGGTTAGATGGTTAACTTTGACTCCCCGTAACCGAGTGGGGGTTGGGGAAAAAGGATCATGGGGCAAGAATCGGATACTGGAACAGCATCAATTGACAGAACTCGATAAGGCGGATGCATTGGTAATTATATGTAGACGACTCAGTTAATGAAAACGGTAGATGGAGCCAACGCAATACTTGTGATTTGGTACAAGGCAATTTGAATGAGCTGTTGGTCCGAATTCACATCACAAATTTTCATTAATACATTTGTTTAGTTTCAATTATCAAGGCGGTGCAACCGCACGCCAATTAATAAATCAATTGATGTTTCTGATGTGCCCTGAAACTATCACCAATCAAACCAAAAATCGTCCGTCTATCGCAATTTTTACTACTTGAGGGCAGCTGTATGCTCTTGGTAGAGCTAGTTTACTTTGTTCGACAATCAGGTTTTATTATTAGATTGTTGTCAGATTGATATCAAGATTGTTTGTTATTTTAAAAATACCTCGAGTCTTGTGTGATCTGCCCCTCGGGTGCACGGTGTCTCACTGTCAATTTGCATTATTTTTTAGATTCTGAGAAAGTCCCACGAGACAGGTAAGTGTCTGCATTGGCCAGACGTGTGCTTAAGTTAATTACTTAAACATGCATTCATTGTTTAGAATTTTTATGTAACGTTAGCTATTTGTCTGTTGCCCCTTTTTATTTTATTTTATAAAGCCCGTGTGTTATCAGCGAGATACTCTAGACCAGAGCGTCAAATTAATTAATAGCAGCAATAAATAAAATGGAGAATAACACTATATTAAATTATCGCTGATATGTGTTGCAGGGTTTCTGTCCTGGTTCCGCAACGGGCTTTTGGCCACAGGAATCGGGGTCATAGCTTTTGTGCAGAGTGACGTGGGACGAGAGGCTGCATACGGTATGACTGACACCCTTTCTTGGGCTCCCTGCTACCTCCTTCCTTACACACTTCTGCTGGTCTCACTCTCACTCGTTATATCCCACTAGGCTATAAGTGTTGAAGTAATTTGAGTTCCTATTCAAAATGTGATTGTCTTCATGTTTGGTCTTCTCTATGTATCCACATGCACATCTGTCGGCACTCTCACAGCCTTCTTCATCCTGGGTGGGGTTTGTGTTTCATTCGGCACGGCCTCCTACGTGGGGAACCTCTTCGCCCTGCGCCGCACCATGTTGCTCTCCATGCCTGCGGTTCTACTGCAAAGCCTGGTGGTGAGCAGTGTTGCCCTCTTCTGGCTTTGCGCAGTATCACTGTACATCGGCCGGCTGGAAGTGGAGATCATCCACGATGAAGACGAGGAGGGGGAGGAGGGTGGTGACTGCAACGAATGTGGGGGGCGAAGGGATGGACACCACCCGGAGGACAAAGGGCAGGACAAGTGAGGATGGGATTATGGTCTGTATATAGTCAGTCTGGGTGGACAAAGCTACAGTGGGCGGCCTCCTCCTAAAGAATGACAGGTTAGGTGTGAAAGAGTTGCTGAATTCTGCTGATTTTCGGGATCGCACTCTGCAGTATGTAAACAGATCTCTGCTTGTATGCGCGTCTTACTGGGGAGTGGTGAGTTTATTGAATAGCTGCATTATCTTGAATGGCTCTGAATCTCCTGTTCAAACTGAACTAAACTTTGAGAATTGTCATCTTTAAGAAAATTTGCAAAAACCTTTGATGGTTTGCTAATCTGATATCTTTTAAATTAAAACATACATAATTGCAAAAACATAATTGAATTTTCCAAATCACGCAATAAAGATTCAGTGGTTCTGTATAACTGCTTTACAAAGGTCAACTTGGATTCCATCAGTTTTGATCACAGTGGAATCAAGTGGCTTGGTGTCCCATTAAACTGCGTCACTAGTACTGTTGAATAAACGTTTGTTATCCACCGTACAAATTACATGACATGTGCTTATCTTTTGATTCCTGTTTTATTTTCACTGTGTGTGAGAACAATGGGAGAAAGCTGCTGATCAAAGCGATGGCAGCTAAAATGGTGAAGGCCTCCCGCATCTCGTCCCATAGTCATTCTCAGCCACAATGTATCAGGGTCGACAACCGATGGTCCACCATCAAAAGGTGAGATTCGTTAGATTACCCAACAACTACAATTTTGGTTTTGTATTTGTTATGTCATGTAAAAGGACAATAAAAGTCTAATTTGCTCAACCTAAATGTAACTAAGATTTTACATTTATGTAATCAATTTATCATCTGATTTTACAATTGGATCAATTTAAGTTTAAGCCTCATTTAAGTTACTGCAGATGTTCCTGTGGCAGACTGTAGACGCGTGGCCCTTTGCCCAGCCCTCACTTACTGTCATCCCCTGTCTGAGATTAGTCAATACTGCATGCAGTATAAGCCACTCTATCTAACAATCAAACAATCAATCAATCTACCAGCCAAGGTTGTATGTCATAATGCATTTTTACAAAGTGCTTAAGAGATTTTTCCAAAAGTAATTAAAACATAGGCCGTTGAGAGAAAATAATCTTGGTAATAGACACACTATATATGGGATAATAAATTTAGGTATAAGAGGTTCTTTTTTTTAATTATTGGATAATAAAAGTGAGTTGATGGCACAACAGCCATTAGTTCAGCACAGGTGGCCCCCTCTCACTCTCCTTGCTTCTTGCTGTTTGGTACTTAATGGGAGAGGGGGAGAAGGAAAGCAAAATATGCTCAGTAACTGACAAACTAGGGGAAGGAGGATATAAGAATTAAGCATTGTGCAACATTATGTAGCCTCATCAGGAATCTACTATGGCAGCATAGGAAAGGTCTTAGCACCTGAAAGATTATAAGGCCATGTGCCACCCTCCAGCTCAGTGCCCAAGATGGCAAAAAAAGGACAAAGTGAACAGATGTGTTTTTACTCTGGATTTAATCAGTTTTTAATCTGATTCCTGGACAAAATTACTTAGCTATTACATAGGCTCTTTATAAGGTTTATAAGGTTCTACCATTAGATCTTCTCTGGGACGGATACTTGGCTTCTTGTAAGATAAGTATTTTCTGGAAATTGTTGGCTATTAGTGTCTCTTCAAAAACCCAAGGCCTTGTATGTGAGAAGTAACAGATTTAAGTCAGCACAGTGCTTTATAGTTAACCAGTGAATTTATGCTAAGACATCCTATCAAGAATGACTTTCCAGGCTAGTTCATAAGATGTATTTTTCCCTGCACTGCATTGTGCAATGAGGACATATATGTGAGTCATATATTACATTGCTTTGGAGATAAGCTGATGGAGGTTAAAATCTACCATTCTAAAATCATCTGCAGCCTGTAGCTTGGTCTTTATTTCAAGCTTAAAAAATGTTGTCCACAGGCCAGCAATTAAAAGTGTTTCAGATGTTTGAAAGCAATAATCAAAACATCACCTTGGTGGTCACCCCCCCAGTGTTCATAATTTAAATACAAACTGTATCACAGCTTGGCCCCTTCTTGTATGGGCTGAACAGGGTGTATCGTACCATCAGCGACATTCAACCTGATATGTGCTCCGCCAAAGGGGATAATGTGGTGTTGCTGCACCAAAAGGTTCAGACAGCTAGGCAACATTGTGGATAGTGATCGCTTGTACTGATAAATATTCTTAGAATGACCATGATGAACAAGAATAAGACAAGAGCCATCTTGCCATCTTGCCTTGAATGTCTATAAAGTATTGGGGGGAGTGGTATGAAGAGTATCCAGATGTTACCTCCATTTGGTTCCAGTTAACAGGCTTCCACTAAATCCTTCGAAATATGAAATAAGCCAAAATATTGGCCTGAAAAAAAAAAAATTTGAAAAAAAAATCTAAATTTGAGAAAAGTTTAAAATAGTTTTAACTACACTTTATTTTAACAGATTCATAAATATTTACCGTATATTTAATGTCTGAGCATATGTGGATTTTCAAAAAGATGAAATGAAACACTGGGCCATTTAGAGCCGCTGTGGACAAGAACGGCTTGTCCTCAACGCTGGTGTGACGCTGGGCCAGAGAACCAGGCAATGGTGGAAAGGGATGGGGACCTGTGACACTGTGGTTGTTTCACAGGCCCTCACACTCAGCGAGAGCAGTGGAGGAGAATTCAATTCAGCTCCCTGCCTGTTTCTTTACTATGCAAAAGTTACAGATGGCTGATATTTCATAAGGCGTAAACAAGTAAAAGCCAACTTTAAAAGGTTAAAAGCTTTTGCCCGAGTCGAGTGTTCATTGACTAAAAAGACCCAGTCACTGGCACCTAGTCCCTTAAAGATGCCACTGCGTTAAGTGCCAGTCTTCCGCTATTTATCACTGCATTGCTTGCGCCACCCTGCTTCTCATTCTGGGCATATTTTGTGGCACCCCCCCAGACAGGGTCTGACTGATATTCTGTTTTACATGCAGGGGGTCTGTCTAAACCGCTTACTGACTGAAGCACCATGCAGGACGTCAGATCGCACGCTGTGCTACAGCTTGTGGTGAGACTGCCGACCTTTAATTAGCAGGAATGAGGGTGAGAACAGGGCTGTGCGGCAGAGTGCCATTAACTTTACTGCCCTGCTTGGACTTTTTCTGATCCGTTTAAGGAATTAAAAGTCTCTGAGGCCACAGGTTCTGACCGATGAATCAGAATCTCTAAAAGGTCATGCTTGATATGCTTATAAATATCGACCCAGCAACAAAGTATTGTGGGTAGAAACTGTAATACCTAATATCTTAAGTTGTGTATCATAAGAGCATCTGTTAAACAAACCATTGACCAGGGTTTACTCCTAACTAATGTCATCTGTCTGTACAAACATCACGCACACACACTGATTCCCACACTAACCTGCTGTCTTACCTGCTGAACGTTAAGCAGGACTTGCACTGCCCTCAATGTCATAGACCCCCTCTTACGTCTCGAACCACAGAATCACACCGTATCTCTCTAAATTTTGGTCTTGTTTCAGAACGATAATACTGCTGGTTTAAAGTTGTTACATCACAAAAGGCCTATATTTATTTGCATTGGAAGGGGTGTCCACATTGTTACCTGTATGTGGAGCATTGGCTGTTAGCCTCTGGGTTTAGAATCCTGGACAACTACTGATACACTCTTAAGCTTGGAGGTGTGGGATCATTGTTCCAGTAAATATACAGCTTTATGGAGTAGGGTGCAGTGCTGCAGGTTTAATGGATTGCATAAGTTACAAGTTGACATGGTAAGCTTTGAAACATACAATAAACACGGCACCAGCACTAACGACATATTGTTCTTATAATATTTTTGCAACTGTACTGTAGCACTTCAGAGAATAAAACACCTAACAAATATATATTTATTGTGCAAAATGCCACATGACTTAAAATAAAAAAGATGCTTGTGTGCTCTTCTAATGGAATAAAACTTTTATTATCATTATCATTTGTTTTTACAGTGTTGTCCTTTTATTTGTAGATTGGGAGTTGAGCCTATATTCAACAAACAATCAAACAAAAAAGTTGTATTCACAGTGATGGCAAAGGTTAAGACATCGTTCCCTTCATAGACTAAACTAACGTAAAGGAAACACATTCAATATTTGGGTTTCCTGGCTACCAATTAACATAAATTCTCCCCTGCATCAATATGGTCCCTTAATACCGAATTCCTCATGAGGAAATGCCCAACTAAAAATTGAAGCCCATTCTTCGGCTCCTTGATCAAAACAGGCCATTCAGATCCAAGTCCTCAGTATTTACATTTTGATATACATTCTTCAAGTTGACTTGTGGTGTGATGACTGAACGGAGCTTTGTACTCAAACTATATTATACAAATCAAGGGTTTTGGGGTGAACTGTGTTGTTCTTTTGTCAAGTTTAAGACCGCGTGGTCCTCTTTTACTCACAATTATGATGCATTGGTCATGGAGTTACAAGTGCTGCATGTTTACTCATTTCTGTACAAGGAAACCCAAGAGAAATATAAGTGCTCAGAGAGAAATGATGGAGATGACAATCCATAGCACTCCCAATCCATCTGACCACAGTGTCCTGAAGCTCAGAACTGATCAGACCTTATACAGGCCCTCTAGGGGTTTTTTATCTAAAACCATAAAACACTCCACCCTCAGCCACAACATGACACATTTCGGTGCATTTTCAGTTCTGAGAGACAGAAATCCGGACGCCGAACATCCTTTCGGTAGCTTATGTGACGCCATGAGCAGCAAAAATAATCTGTGTAGGATCTGACGGAAAACTAAATCTTAAGCATCTGATAATAAGTGACTTCTACAGCATGAGGTAATATGTCCTTACCCTAAATAAAAGGCGCAATTTGTAAAAGCAAGGTGGTGTTCTTAGACTTCACAGAGTTCAAATGTTCTGAACATGTCAGAAGCACATGTTAACATGACAATCATATTTACTGTGATTGGAGAACATACTATATCTCACCAACTTATGACAGTGTCCCTTCAGTTTTATTTGTGATTGGAGAACATACTATTTCTTATTAACTTATGCGTCTATTCAGTTTTATTTGAAACCTATTCCCTTGCATTCTGAGAGTGTCTGTATGCTAATATTGGCTGATCCCAAACATGGCTCTGTCCCTCTGAAACAGCCCTACCGCTTGGCCAGGTGTCCCTTGACATAAGGGCCTGCATGGCATTGACAGTACGGACCATTTGATATGGCTCTTCTGAAACGTCAGGGATGGTGGAGACACAAAAGCAGTCAGGGACAAATAGCTCCGAGTGTGGTGGGGATCTGCAAGCCCTCAAAGCAACACTGCACCCCTCCCCTGACCACTGTGCTGCAGATGAGCAGTCTCCCAGAACATTTGACTCTCAAGGAGACAATGTATCTGCATCCTCATCCTTTCCATCTCGTTCTGTTTTTTCTTTTCTCACTGTCCCGCTCTATTTCTCTCTCTCTCTCTGCACCACCCATCTCTCTCTCTCTCAGTCTCTCTCAGTCCTCCTCTGAGCCTGCCGCCCCTCGCAGGCCATTCACACAAAAAGGCAGGCTTGGGGGGAAGGTGGGGTCGGAGGAAGAGAACCCGCTGAAGGGGGGGAGGGCGCTGATCCTTTGCAGGTGGGGGAAGAAGGGGGGGGGCTTAGGGTGATCCAGGAGGAGACCCTCTGCACCAGGGTGGGTAGGGTGCAGCTCAGCTGGGGCGTAGCGGATGGTGCTTGGGGCGTAGAGGCTCTGGGGCCCTTGAGGGCCGAGAGCCAAGGGGTGGAAGAGCACCCGTCCGGCAGCGCTCCCAGCAGCCAGCCTCTGTAGCAGCTCAAAGTCTGGGCCCCGCGCGGCAGCGAGGTTCATCTCCTCCCGAGGCAATGGGGAGCCAGACAGGGCTGGGGATAGGGCTGGGGATAGGGCTGGGGAGGAGGGAGTGAGAAGGCCCCGGGGTGGAGTTAGGGGAGAGTCTGGGAGGGAGACTGGCGGCCCATCTCCGTTTTGGGCCACGGGGGGGACATGCAGGGAGGGCTGCGTTGGCTCCCACCGTCCCCCGAGCACAGCGAGGTCCCGCTCTATCTTGATGCTAGGAGCAGAGGAGGTGACTCCTCCTTTCAGGTGCTGGATGACAGCACGGCCGTTCTGGATCCTGTTCTCCCCACCCTGCTTTGGTGCCCCCTCCTCACACTTTACCCTCCTGCTGCCGGTGTAGTGCTCCCTCTCTGCCCCTTTCTCTATCCCCTCCTCACTGTCACTCCCCTGATCAGATGAGACAGACGGGCTCTTCTCCCTTTCCTCATGGAACTCGAGTCGTCGCCTCCTCACTCCCGGGGAACCGTCTTCTGAGTCGGGCTGCTGCGTCCTCTTCCTCCTCTCCGCCGATGGACCATCTAGGGGATGGGTATATGCTTCTCTCACCTTGGACCCAGATCCCCCTTTTCCACTGAATTTTAGTGGTTGTGTGACGGAGGATCCTGGAAATTAACAATTACTGTTACACAAATCTTTCCAAATCATGCAGAAAAAGAGGGCTGTCAAGTGCACACAAAAGCTCACTGCGTATTTAGTAACTTTAATGGATACCAGCTGTGTTGAAGAAGTTATGACCAGAGGGTAACAGGAAAGGACAATGTTGCATCTTTGAAAATGTTACATCGCCTGAAATTCTTCAATATATAAGAGGCCAGTTAACCTGCAGCAAACAAAGCTACCACTTGGTGTCACATGTGAGCAAGTCCTACCACAGCAGCAGTAAATAACACCCTTACAAATGCAAAACATAAGAAATGCATTATTATATACTTAACAGAAAAGACTGTGATTTACCTAATAGATATAAGAAATAATTTATGACACCTCAGTCCCAGACATCTTGATCACAGAGACCTGGTCTATGACCTAAACCTTACCTCAGCCCTCATTAATGTGCACCGGCCATTTCTAGCAATCTGAGGGCCACGACTCTGACCAGCATTATTTCCTCACACAGTCAAAAACCGTCCAAACAGACAGAACTGCAGTTTGCAGAGAATGACTCTTTTATAGTGTGTTTTTTTGCAATCGTCTCAGTGCCTGGCAACTCCTGTTTGACAATTATAAAAAGCCACCTACTGAATGAATTTTAAAGAAGGGTTTCGGGTAGCCAGAGAGCACGAAATGCCATCACTGATAAATTAAGAAGAAATATGGTGTTGTGATATTACTAGTAGACAGCAGATTGATGGTCTGTGAAGCTTTTGCAGGTCGGGGGTCGGGGGTGTTTCATACCCAGGGCCCGTGGGGAAGCCTCCTGAGAGGCGGAGCTTGCTCGCACCCGCTCCTCCCGCAGACTCTCTGGTAACTGAAGCAGGTCCAGGGGAGTGTCTGGCATCTCGGTCCGACTGAGATAAAAAGAGAGAGAAAACGCTGAAGCATCAGCCCGAGTGGACGCGTGGGCCGCAGTCCCCGGCCAACATCTTTTTACTGGATGAAGTCAAGTGACAACACCTATAATGCATAATTTACAAAAGCACCGTGCACCCACATACACATCAAGCTTTATGATAGTGGCAATTTTAATTACAATATCAGGGCAATGTGATTTTGTGCAGTTTGTACCTATCGTTAATAATATAATATATATAATATATATTATATAATTTTGTAATAATTTGTCACTTAAAATACAGCGATGTAAATTACAGAAATGTAAATTCTTGTCTTTAAAACAATAATCCTATTTAAGACCAAGCAGTTTTAAAACAATACTATAGAACATTCAGGAGAGAACATTCAGAACTACTCTAACAGCATTGAGCTCAAACCCCTGTCACGGCTTGAGGAACCACTGATGCACAGCCCCAGTTGTCTGGGGCTGATGTCATTGTTTTGCACTGTGCCCGTCATTTATAGAATATAAGTAGGTACCTGTGTAACACATTCTTAGTTTTCTTATCTCTAACTGGCTTCTGTAATTAATCAGTAATAGCTTAGTCATTTACCTTTTGTGTGCCCACTTGATCATTTTTGTCATAAACAAATAAATAAAATTCATGCAAAATTGCATGTATAAAATCTAGTTTCAGGACTGACAAATATCTTCCTCTTCATTTGACACAACTTTGCAAACGGACACAACAACATTATGTAGATGCTCACACTGTCTATAGAGTGGGGAGGGTGTATCTGGTTTCCCTCACCTTTTTCCTACCTCCCGCCCCTCCAAACCGCCCTCCTGTTAATGCCAGCTCGACTCCAGGAGGGGGCTGGAGAAGTTAATTAGCTCTCGTAATTACAGCGCTAATTAACTAAAACACCATTCAGCCAGAAAATTTCCACATCCATTTGGTGTAATTATACATCACCAGTCCAATTAGCATTGTAATGCAGCTTGCTCTCTTGGTTTTGTCAGCCTTCTCTTTTATGTACTCACGCAAGTGTGTGTGTGTGTGTGGATACTTTTGTGCCTAGTTTGCTATTATCATATGGCAACGGTGTAAATCATTCCTGCATCAAAAAATAAAGTTTATTGGAAAATACCATGCAGAACCACTCATTAAAACAAGACTATACACACAAAGCATTGAATGAGCCTTGGTTGCCAGACATCTCTACAAAACCTTCAGTGCTACATCAAATCTCTCAATGAACTAACTGATTTGTTTTCCCAGAAAAGAAACAGAGTGTGCCTGAGTTGTGCTGTCTGTGAATAGTGGCTCGAGACCTGCGCCTCTGTGCATAGTTCAACCCAGCATTGTTTAAGTCCTGACACTGCTAAGAGCACAGCGGGAAGTTTTGAGCCATTCAAGTCGGTAATAAGCACCTATGGCCATGGACTGACCTGAGAACGTAGTTGACCCAGATGATGTTGCGCTCGTGAGGTGCCTTGTGGTTGACGGAGACAGTGGCACAGGACTGCACCCACAGAAATCCCCCGCGCCGCTGCAGCCAGCGATAGTACCCCGTCACAACCTGGCCCTTCCGCAGTACTGTGGGACAGAGAGGAGGAGACAGGCTTAGTGCACAACTACCAGATACCTTTACATAAAATTATGACATTTAATCCAAGAATATATCAAAGTCATGCAGCTAATTACATTTTTGCCAATTATTCGAATGAAAGTAACTATTTTATCTCATCCTGCCTTTGAAGGCTGAATATAGTTGAATATAGATGAGTGCAGGGAGCAGACAGTATTGATTATTGATGATTATTTGAAGAGGTTGAAACGCTGTCTCTCAGAAGCTTGAGATACAAGACATAACAAAAAGAAAATAACATAATTGCGGCAAAATTATTTCTAAATACGAGACATTCATCTTTCATTATTGGTTAATTGATACGTAGCATGACAAGTATCAAAATCCCTGATCCCAGACTGTTTCAGAGACATCACTGCAGCATTAGTTTAAAGAACCATAATGATTAACAGAGCGTACTATTGTAAAAGTTTAAGTTACTGTTTTGGGTCTCTACGATGGAATGCATCTTAATTATATTCAACACCCATAAAAATTAGCAATATTGAAGTAGTGGATTTTGCATTACAGTTTTCAAATCTTATCCAAAAAAACTACTAATTTTTAAAGTACTACTATTTACTTGAACATAAATTATATTTAATTAGTAAAATAATTAAAATACAGCTGTTATTTACACAGGGCCAGTCAAAATACATAAAGCATGTTTTATAAACAACACAATAGTTAATAAATAAAAACACAATAACCATTTTCAAAGGGTACCATTTATAGAACTCATTAACAACATTGGCTATTTTACAATGCATGTATATAATTTACACAAATGAAATAGAAAATAAAATTTGTATTTGTCAAAATCTGCTGTATAAAAACAAACACAAAAACTGCCATGAAGATGCAAACAGATACAGCCACACCCACACTGGGACACAGAGTTGGTAGAGGGGCTTACAGTCTTCGTGGCTCTGCCGGAGGCCATCCAGATCCTCCACATGGATGAAGTGATAGCAGGTGTGCCCCATGACATCAGCTGGGCTCAGGTCCATGAACTCTGAGATCCTACAGGTAAGCACCACACACCACATGAGATCAGCCATACCCCCTCAACACAGAAACAAACACATAACTAGATTCCCACAGACACGCATGAGATCAGCTATACTTCCACAGACACACTCTAGATGTTGCTTGTCATAGCAGTTAAAAAGGCAGTTTTATGGATTCAACATACAGAACAGACATGCAGTGAGTAGGTACAGGTGAGGGGTGTGATTTTAATGTACAGAACAGGTGCGGAGTATGGCCAGCCTGTACCTGTTCTCACAGTAGGTGACCTGCAGGTCCATGTTCACACGGAAGACAAACATTTGACTCTCCATGCGGACTTCGTTTAGGGTGGAGGGTGGGAGTGTGTGAGCCAGGGCCACCAATCCTAGTGGTCTCTGCAATGAGCGGGCGGGACCCGGAACCAAGGCAGGGCGACAGCGGATCCGCCCAGTCACATGGATTACCTGAAGTATTGTTGAACAACATTTCAGCAATATCTAACCATTCAAACTGCATAAATGACCCACCTTTTATAATTAAAAAAAAATATATATACCCATATATTATACCTAAAAGCTGGTTCATTCAAATCAAATGTTATCCTCTGGCAGTCTCTATTGCCTTTATTGCCTAATAAAGAATATTTTATTAATATTTAGAATACATTTTTTACCAAATATGTTTATATATTTGAGAGCCAATTTACAGACATAATATTACATATTATACCTCAATGGAATGTTTAGAAAGCGTAGATTTGGGAAATGGCTATTCCTAATAATATTATTGTGTAATAGTTGTGAAAAGCCAGCACACAATTACACCATAAACGGAAAAACAACAAGATTTTGGGGACTGGTTTTCTGTGAAAGGTGTTGTATGCATGAAAAAGTTCTGCATGGTAAAAACAACAGGGATAGAGGGGGTCATACATCTTCGTTGTTTTATTTCTGAAACAGGAGATGATGGAAATTTCTGCCAAGCTTTTACTTGAGTCATGGTAGTTTTGAACACAATGCCATCTGGCTTCTTAAAGATTTATCTGGTAAAAAAATAAAAACAACACAACTCTCAATTTAGAACAAGCTGGCACGTCAAACACTAGGTGCTGGTTCAGTACTTGCAATGAAGCAGAACCTATTGTGAACACTGGCTCCGGCTCATAGGACTGCCAAATTATCATTACTGCAAGCTTCGCAGGTGCTGCCAAGACTTTTACATTACCAGTACATCGATAGTAACAGGATGCCACACAAAACATCAGCAGCTATTTGTGTTGTCGATGCTTTTGTGTGTGCTACAACATATGTGTCTGCATTCAATGTTTTCTTGGAACTTGTGTGCTGTTGTGTGAAAGCATGTGTTTTTGTGTTTGTAACCGCTTTTTATATGTGGAAGTGTTTGTGTGTGTTTGTGTGTTTCTGTTTTTGTGCCCGTGTTTTGTGTGTGTGTGTGTGTGTGTGTGAGCGCATTAAAAGTGTGAGTTTTTCCTGCACACACACATGACTCACCTTGTACCCAGAGGACTTGACATGCAGCCCACGCTTGGTGAGGGTGGACTTCATGCGAATGAAGAACCCTCTGTTGGGATGGTCATCCTCGGGTGACAGTGGGCTGGAGGGTGCTGTAGAGGAGGAAACATAAGGGTAGTCTGGCAAATGACTAGCACAATCCAACGGATGCTCAGTGGGAGAGGCACACATAAGCACTGAGTACTGCACACACACACACGGGCTGACTAACAGGCTGAAAGAGAATACAAATTCTGAAAATGGCTAACAAAAAGTCCAATCTGATATTCAGAAACACAGACAAAGACACTGACAAGGAAACAAGTAGCAGGGTAGCGGTTCCCTGGGATGGTCTTGGCTTGAGTGGGCATTCACTTTTGGGCAATTACTGATTTGGGCCACTACCTCTGCTCTTCCAGATTCTGTTAGAATGGATGGAAGCCAAAGCGGTTCAATTTAGTTTTGGTCCAGTCTGAACAACTCCAGCCTTGTCACAATTTCAAATAGAAACTAAAGCATCCTTTTGTTTCTCTCATCCAACCCTGCATTTTGTCCAGGTGTAGCAGGGTTTGTAGGGGATAAAAGGCTGGACTAAATGGCTAAAGTCCCTGAAGGAAGGGTGCTGTCATGTGATTGAACAACCTGAATCTCTCCTGAATATCCAGCTGTCTGTTCAAGTCGCTCTGAATAAGCGGATAAACAGCGATAACAACGACGGGTCACCTGGTTCAGGGGTCTCAGACAGCGAGGAGGTAGATGCTGAGCTAGAGGCGCTCTCGTGGGCCCCATGGCAGCCGGCTTCCGCCCTCAGGTGGGGCTGGATGCCCAGCCGCTCCGCCATCTCCACATGGTCGGCAGGATGGATGTAGTCAAACACACTGCTGCCTGTCAGCTCCACCTGCCAGACAGCCAACACACCTCCACCAGATGAGACAAGATCACAAGAAGGGCAATGTCTCCTACAGCCACATCTAAGATTAACCACACTGGGGGGAAGGCTAAACACTCTCATGTGATGTACATTTGCATATCAAACAAATGTGCAGAAGAAATTGTGTCATCATGAAAATATCTTCTTTTTGCATGGTTCACGTTTTGTCCCATAACACTGGTTGGTTAAAGGCTCCCCAGGCCTTTGATTTCTAGAAACAAGACCACTCATGTGCTACTCTCCATTTGCACAGCTAGGAGGCTGGGGACATATATTAATTTGACAGCAGCGTCCCAGTCTTTGAACTGTGTCAACCAACTTTAATTTTCTCTCTGAGCTCATTTCAGCCAGAACTGAAAAAGCTCATTGCCTGCTCAGTATCCATTCCTAATCACTTGTAGTCGAATCAAAATTTTTTGAGGGAAAATAAACCCTGCCATTTAAAATAGCTGCTAAAAGTACCAGTAAGTTTTTGTGCTTTTTTGCGTTGGAATCACCAATTAAGCTATTTCATCTCCGTTTGTTGCTACAAAACCTGCCACCTCACACGGGGATACCACAGTACACTGTACAACAGGTTCCCCGTGTCACATATACATGGTATAAATTGGAATGGGTTTAAAACTGCAACCATTTCTCTATACCATGATCACTGACTTACCATGGTTTACCAAAATATAGTCTCAGCCACCTCCTTGTCAGAGAAATAAAAGTACCCTTCTATACTGTGACAGAACAAAGTTGTGTTGAAAAATAAACATTTTTTTTACCCTGCATTTCTTACCCTTCATATTTTTTTTATGTACTGTTTAATGTGATCGTTTTATTTGGTATTCAAATTAATAAAATAAAAAATAATGCAGAACAGATAAACAGTTCTCTAATGATTTTGAATAGTAAATTGAAGAGATCTGAAAACTCTCACAGCCAGATACAACTTTTGATCCAATATTATGTATAGCAGTGCTGAGTTTCTCAACTAAAAGTCTACACTACAGTGCAGTTCTGAGTCTTTGGCACTTTCATTATTCTACAATACTGTGTACAAAGACTGCGTACAAGTTAGATTACGTTTCTAATGTGGCAGTGAGTTACAGTGTGATTTAAACGTAAAACATTTGTCAAACTACTACAAAAATCTACAGCCTGCTTTCCTATTGTCACATGTAAATTTTATTTAGAATGTGTAGTATATTTGTTTTAGTTTGAAACCCACTCGCTGGCGCTGCAACTCTGCGCAGGCAGCAGACACTGGCCAGCGATAATGGCCTACCCATTCCCATTCACCCCAGTATGTGCCACACCATTTGTCACCGTCGTAACTTGCAAAAGACATGAGCTGGATTTCAACAACATTGAGCCAACTGAGAGACAACGAGCACCAGATATTTTAATCCTAGATGTGAGGCTGGTCTTTATCACGCTTTCCCTCAGGAAGGAAGGTGAATGTGTGCATATGGACTGGTGGGGGCCCTGTGGGCACCTCACTGACGACCCTGCGCTGAGACAAGGCTGTGAACCAGAGAGGCCCCGTCAATCCACCCTGTGTCCGTCAACAGAGAGCAGGCGAAGGGGAGGGGGGAGGTGACGGAAAGACATGACATAAATAATAGCTAGGGCCTTTAATATGTATGAGGCATCCGGGCAGTCGTCCACAACACACACGCAGCCCAGCGTTGACTGATGGGAGAGGAGAGAGGGAGGTATGCAGGCGGAGGAGAGGGAAGGGAAGCAGGGCTGCATACTAACCAGGCCAGGATCAATTTGCCAACTCTTAAATAGGGAGGTAAGCCACAGGGCCAGGGATGCCAGGAGGCAGCAGGCCAGGGCTCGGGACTGCCGACCGAGGGGTCGCAAACTGTAATCCCAGGCAGTACCGGACAGGGCTCCGGCACTGTGCCCCTGACCCAGATTAGTCCGGCAATGCAACCGCACTTTCTAAAAGCACCCAGGGATTAGCCAAGACTCGTGGTGGGGCAGGCGGGAGTAGGGGGGCAGATGCCAGGATGTCTGGGTGGCCAGGCGGGATTAGTGCCATTGTACCAGCTTTTAGCGCTTGTCTCTTGATGGCTTTGGAGTCTGCTTACGTGTATCATCTAGTGACCTTTGTTTTCCTTAAAGCCTCAATCAAAACGCCCCTGCTTCCTCTCTATGTAACCCGAACTGATTATTTTTCTTTTTCACAGCACATTTTTACACTCGGTGTGATCAGAGGAACGACACAAAACCGATGACAGAAGCAGGCCAGTGAGCGAGGGCTGAGACATGGTGCAAGTTGGCCTGGGAGGTCAATGCCTCATTCCACGGAATGATGACACATGCTCACACGCCGTTGACGTGTGAGAAAACGAGGCTGTTGGGCCCTCGCCATAAATCTTCCCACTTTTTACCAATCCAGTTAAGCCCTTATTACAAAGTCTTCTTTCTTTTCTTTTTGTGCTCTGCCCTTTCCTCTCCCCAAACATCTCTTTCGCCCTCTCTGTCTTCCCTTCCCCCCAATGCTGCTGTATATATTTTTTCCCCTCCCCAATCAATGTGGCTTTTAAGATGCCTATCGATTCACTTCCCAGACAGACCCTACTCACTGGGCGACACTTTGATTGCTGTGCGAGTAATTACTGTTATTATTTATGCATCTGGGCGAAATAGCAGGACTTAACATTCAAAGTACAAGAGGCCACAGGCAATCAACAGAGGTGAGCACCTGGAGTGCGAGCCCAAAGCCTGAGAGACACCCTAGAGACACATCTACAGACATGCATTCACACTCACACACACATAAACAGTCACACAAACACTCCACACAAGCACACACACACACACATTGCAAACGGACAATTCTGGCTATCAATATTTGACCATAGAAACATGAAGCGAGAGTGTTAAATTTCAAACCAAAGGGGAAGACCTAATAAAGGTTAGCAGTTTGAAGTTTTTAGTATAAACCAACTGACCCTTAAAGCATAACTATATCTACATTCATATTGTATTCATTAAGCAGTTGAAACACAGGCACCATAGCCGGTTTAAGAGTGTCAAAATCGCATCAGGTCATAGCTGTCGGTTACAAGTATACTGAAAAAAGACATTTCTCTAAAGAGAAATTAGACAATTTTCAACCATTTTCTGGTTTCTAGCACCAAATAAAATAAAGGTTCCGTGGGGGATACAAGTAAATAGATAGATCGTGTCAGATGAGTGTTTGTGTTTTCATCTTCATCTTTGTATGTGTGTCACTCTCACCTGTGAGAGGCCCAGGTATATGGAGACTGTCTCAGAGATGTAGAGAAAGCGTCCCTCTTGGCTGACCACAAACACAAAGCCATCCAGCGACTGAAAAGAGGATAGGGACACGCTCATTAAAAAAAAAAAAAACATTTAGATAGTTTTCCTGACTGTGTAAAAAAACATATTACAAAGTGTCACAAAAATAAAAAGTTACTAAATTCTCATTTGACAATAGATTTGACATTGAGCACTAGTTTAAAGTCCCCATGCCCGGATGCTACAGACATTTATAAACTAAGGAAGGTTAAACAACCTGCAACAATGTAAAAAATAAAAATAATTTAAAATGTCGCCAACAATGAAAATACTTTTTTTGATTTCTGCCTTTAGTATTATAGTAAGTCGAGCGGGCCTGAAATAAAAACAGATAGAAGCCGTAATTAATTTATGTGATTATAATGAAAACTGAAAGGTGTACAGCAACCCCATTAGAGTACTCCTTCACGGAATAATATTAACGGTAATAACAAGCATCCACAACTGAAGAGTTGAGGTAGCCACTTTGTAGGAGAATGATTGCTATTTTTGCTGCGACGCTTAAAGTGGCGGTAATTTATGCAACCGACACATTCAGTATGCAAATGCAAGTGGCCGGGATATGGGAGCTGCAAGCTGCCTGAATCGCCGGGAAATAAAATGCAATTATCTAGTTATTACTGACAGAGGACACGGGAACGAAAATATCACGTAGTTTTCTGAATCGCTAATTTGATGACTATCGTTCCTTTTACAGCACGTTTTAGAAGTCGCTGTTACTTTGTCTTAACAAACCTTTTATTACAAGCTTTTCGAATAGCATCGTATCTCTTGTCACACGCTACCAAACGCATATCAGGTTCACTCACTTATTTGATGTCATCGTCGATCGTGCCGGGTGCAGTTGTATTCACCAGTCATTGAATTTACCGCGGTTTTTTTTTTTTTATGATCCCGGAATCACTGGCGCGTGCACGTTTAAGTGAGCATTGATCATTATTACACAGCAGGCCACAGTTCAAACGCATTTGTTGGCGCTACTAACATCATAGGAATCGGAAAATGCTTAACGTTCGAATAACAGTTTGAGTCTATTAGACAATTATATTATATTAACGGGACATTTTATAATATACATGGAATAAAATGGTATAAAGTTTACAAGCCGAAGAACAATTATAACAACTATATATTTGCACAAAGAATACCCATGTTCATTATCAGTAAATTAAATTTAGTTAAGAAACAAATCTGGGGATTGTGTTTTACCTGCAGTAGATGTGCTCCAAGGTGCTGCTCAAAAATGTCCGTAGCCAGGGAGCGAGAGGAGCGACGCACTGTTGTGATAAAAAACAAGAGAGTTGGTCACACTTTATAGAAGCACGTTACCAAAACCAGATTACAAAACCCATTTCAATTAGTATACATATGTTCTTATTAACACTAAAACAGAGAGTCAAGTAATTTAAATGCACTTTTTAATTACAATTGTTTCATATTATGAGTCGAGGTTAGAGCTTAGTTATAAAACACAAACAAATGCAAATTCTACAAAGGTTGATAATTGCTACGAAACGTTATAAATCCTTTATGAATATAAGACTACTTCAGATTGGCAGAGAAAGCCTTCATCTCATGGGACAGGGAAATAGAATCGTGGGCATGTTTTTATAGCACCCCAGGCCTCACCCCACACAGACATTGGGACAGGAAGTGAGAATGTTCTGTTACATATAACAGCAGCAGCAAAAAGTGATATCAGCAGGCAGTACAATTCACCCCCACACAGCAGAGTTAGAGGTCCATCATGATCGGAGAGACACTTTTGTGCCCATTCATCACAGCAGCAAGCTTATTGTTTGATATTTCTGAGGGGGCGAACCCCCTGTGTGTCTTCATTCACAAGGTACGAACGGAGAGAAAATGTTGCCTTTAACCAGTCAGCATGGACTTTGGGTGACGATGGCTGAGTACTGTCACAGTTCTCCACTAAATGACTAAACGGCTGTTTGATGAGAAGAAAAAACACTGTTTGGAGCACCTGTTAGATAGAACGCACTTCCCTTCCTCTCATTGTGTCTTCACGTTGGTATGCGTGTTGAAGCAATGCCTGTGGGTACAGACCCACACAAACAACATGCACAGCTGTGTGACAAAGTCCTGGTGCCTTTGTGCACTGGGGTCCCCCGTGGGACAAAGCGGGAATATAAATGAGCCCAGCCATTCAGAGCACTGAAAAGGGTCTGATAAGGGTCCCTGGCTGCAACTCATGGAGCGGAGATGGGGGTGGGGGTCTTGGGCAGGGCGATCCACGAGGGGGAGGGGTAAGTGTGGGCCTTCGGGCAAGGCTCCCCCCCTCTCCCAGGGGGTCTTCCTTGTGGACATTCGGTGCTGCCCGCCAATGGCGTGCTGAATACCGTTACATCGGCAAAGGAGATGGCTAGATTGACGTCGGCTATTCAACTGGATCAATGCACGCTGGGGTATTTTCAGAAAACGCTGTTACAATAGGACAGCTAGATCAATAATAACAAGTGCAACATGGTGCATTGTAGTGTTAGCCCAAATGTTTGCCTGTGATGTATAACTGTAAGAGAAAGTCAAGGCCTCCGCTACTCTGCCGGTGTCCTTCCTCCCAACCCATCCCAACAACTCGACCTTTTAACCAAGTTAGAAGGTAACCATGGGAGCCAGATAGATCGCACTGTCATGGTGCGCTTTTATCCATAAGTTTTGTTAACTTGCTTTTCTTCTTTTTAAATTAGAGCCTGATTGCATAGCATCTTGTTAACTGGGTTGCAGCCTCAACAAAACCCTCCCTTTCCCACTGCCGTAGAAACGGAAAAGGTTGGAACAGAGCGACTAAGTGAGAACGACCCTAATCACTGTGTCCTTCTCCCCTGCAATTATCTTTTCACTCTGCGACTCCTCCCTCCCTATCGCATCCCCCTCACTCCTTCTGCGGTCGAACATAATTTGAGTGCAATTAACGGTCCCTTAAAAGCCCTTGCCGCTTTAAACACGGGAATTAGCTAGAGGCTGACATATGGAACGTGAGGGAGGAAGACAGAGGAGAAGGGACTAAGTGAGAGAGAGAGTGGGACATGTACACAGGGAGAGGCTGCACGAGAGGAATTCAAAGTTAGCAGGAGCGAGAGAAAGGGAGCGACAAAGCTCCATACATGAAACGAACAGTTGCAGCAGTTGTGTTTTAAAGCACCTACAAATGAAGCTCAAACTTCAGAACTCGCCACACATTTGTGAATGGCACATTTGGCTTGCAGTGCCAGACAGCCTGAATTGCCATTGCTCTGGGGTTGACACCATAAGTCAGGCGAAACTGCATTAAATTGATGCCATTAACAAACCAGACCTATACTGTGGCATTTTTTCTTTGTTTTTAAAGTACTTTTCTGAGAAAAGGAAGATTATTTGGATAATTTTGTGGGTCTGTAGAATGTCCCAAAATATTTTTTGTTGGAAAGCCTCACACAGTAATAACTGAATGGCTAGGGTGATTTTGAAGGTTAAGGTTGAGAAACTTAAGTTTTATTGGATTGTTTAGTTTTATTGGATCAAATTGGCAAGTAAGTCTTCTAGATTATTGTTTTTTTGTATCCAAATAAAATTAAACGATCAAATCATCAGTGCTCAGTGTTGTTACCCTTTTCACATAATAAATATTAAATAGCTGCAATTATGGACTTTTTTTTTCTGCAAACCAAGGTTGATGTAGATGTATACATCTTTTTGAAAATGGATATACTGGTGGTTTTGTCACCCTCTTTGTATGTGCAGATGGGCATCCCCCCACTCCCACACATTGTACCATTCTACTTTTTTCCACTCGTCCTCTTCTTTCCATCTCTCTCTCTTCTCCTCTCCTCCTCCCCCTCCTGTGTGTGTCTCTCTATCTCTCACCATGTGAAGGTCATACAATTGATTTTCCTCTGTCTATTCATTTTTCAAGACTGGCTTTGAAACGTGCGAAGCAGACAAAAGCCAGACTTCCCTCCCACCTCCCTATCCCCACAAT
>JAOYSI010000003.1:319993-342313 GCA_025775065.1 Hiodon alosoides | reverse complement strand
CCCCCCCCCCCGCCCCCCCCCCCCCCCCCCCCCCCCCCCCCCCCCCCCCCCCCCCCCCCCCCCCCCCCCCCCCCCCCTGTAGCATGGTAGCGAGCGGCGGCGACAAACAGCCGATGTAGCTAAGCCACGGAAACGCCGAAAAACCCCTCCGCGGCGCGGCGGTATCGGAAATGTATCTGAAACATGGGGTGAAACCGGCCAGGAACGTCCTTACGGCCGGACTGCTTGGGCTCTTCCCTCATATATCGCTTCACTATCAGCAGTTTGGATCTCCAGACCTGGAGTAGCTAAAGGAGGGCTCCGCTGCTCAGTGTTGATTTACCCGTCTGTGGTAACGTTTTACCCTCTAACTTACAATAAGAAAGCAAAAAGGAGAACTGACACAAAAAAAAACCCACCATTCCAATTATATGTACAGACATCGCTTCGTGCAATCAGGCAGGCGGCTTTGTATGAAACTCCGGACAAATGGCGGAAGCACAATGGCTATAAAGATGTGATTAGATAGATGGAGAGAGCTGTCACTGGAGGGCGAGAGAGGCAGCATAAAGACTTATTCATTTGTCAAGGAGTGTGGTTGGAGGTGATTCTGCACCAGTGGACATGACGCTTTGAAAACAACATCCGCCAAACATTTTTCCAGGGAAAAAATGTGATTGTTCTTACACCATGACAGGGCACGCTGAAGAGTTATGAGTAGGCTCTGTATGTGTGTGTGCTTGTGTTTGGGTGTTTCTCCAGTACAACAGTAACTCCCGTTTTTCGCATTCGGCTCAGAATTTGAATGCGGGGCTATTTATGTAAAGTGTCCCGTTAATAACGTGTCCAGCGTCTCCCCCTTGTCTTCCAGGTCCCGAAGGCGCTCTTTTCCAGCATTCTGTAGAAACACCTCTGGTCAGATCAGAGCCTTTCAAAGACTTGAGGTAGGTGTGTGTGGCCACACTCTATTGCCAAACGTTTGTACACAGAAGGTACCTTACTCAGGGACTGCAGCATGCTACTGAATACGTTCATATATGCAATGTAGGTGATATGTACGGCCAGTTTGGGAACCGAGACGTGGAGGGGAGGTTATTAGACCTGTAAGCGGTAGGATTGCGACTCGAATCTCAGGAAGAGCACTGCAGCTGTTCCCTGGAGCAAAGCAATTACGCTGAATTGTGCCACTACTGCGCCCCATTGTAAAACTGTAATCCACATAGGCTGCTGCTTGGGTTATCAGCAAATTAAGGGAAATCACTTCCGCAAGAGAAGGGCAGGCTTCTGAACCTGCATTGTCAGGGCTCAGGATAGAGTCACATGACCAGCTCCTATCAGTCCCAGCAGCTATGAAGGATCGGAATGTTAGACGCTGAAGCCATCTAGTCTAACTCTGCAAAAAAGGCGATTAGACCGAAGGAAGCGTACGGGATTCAGAGGCGTGAGAAATCCGGGGACGTCGGAGAACCGCTGGGGAACGCAGGGCAGGCGCTGGTGTCTAAGCCTTCGCTCACGTTTGCCGTTGTGCAACGGAGACGGGTCATAGATCCTGAATCTTCACCCCAGGGGTCTTATGTTTGCTACAGAGGAATCATTTCATTTGCCCCGCGCCGACAGCAGTTGAGTGCCACAGAGAGAGAATCTGTTCCTCGTGCTTGCTGGGTCTTGTCGAGGTTTTCACTCTTGTGGGAGGGCTGTAGATTAAGACTTTGTAGCACACGAGTGGGTTGTATTCAGCGGCGTCCTGTATGATTAAGATACAGCAAAAGGCATAATGACAAGTATGTAGGCATCGATGCACATCTTCACTGGAAGTGAGGGAGGTTTTCCCCTGTGAAATGAATGGGTAGCAGGCCTGTAGGATGATGACTCAGTAGCAGGTGAAGCCAGGATGAAGTAATGTCCACAGTATTGGCTCTGGGACAGGATATTATTGTTCACTAAACCTCCGTACTATCGGAAGGAATAAGACACAGTGTTCTAACTATTCAGCTCCTAAAACTCTACTCAGAGAACTGCTACACATTTCAATGAAAACATGAAAAGTTCACTTGGGCATTTCACTTATTTTATAATCGGTTTCTGTACCTGGATAAGAGCATCAATTAAATTAATAAATGTTGACGTGAATTTATTTATTTGTTTATTTATTAATTAATTATTCAGAGAGCATTCAAATAAGTGCTAGATTTTTGCTGCCACCTTTGGGCAGTCTAGTGGAACTTACCAAACAAATAAAAATGTAAAAAGTTCAGCGTTGGCTAAATTCTACCCTAAAGCCCTTCGGTGCCTCTCAGTATTGCACCCCCCTCTCTTTAGGCTGGAGTCCCCCACCCGGTCCCTGAAAATGGACGCTCCCAAAGGCGTCCACATCAAAGCGCTGGCGGGCAATGTTGAGGCATCCTCTAAAGCGGACGTCATTCTGCACACGACTGAGGGAATGGTAGGGTCTTGACCTCGTCAGTCTTTTTCCCCTAAAACCCTTATAATATTTATCAGTCCCTGTTTTTTGTTTCTGCGTTTTGTAACACTGGCGCTCGAGAAAAATATGAGATGTTAAAAAATGTGATATTTCAAACAGCACAGAATTATTAACCCATCTATACCAACCTACTTCACTAATAAATGTGTCGTCATCCTCGTCTCCACGCAGTTGATTCTGGACGCCGAGACAGTGCGCCTGACCAGGCTGCCCCGGGGGACGGGGGGCGTTGGTGGGGGCGCCCGGGGACTTTACGAGGTTTGTGTCTGCCCCAGCGGGAAACTGTATGTCACCAAGGCCGGGGTGACCTCCACCTGCCACGACAGCCAGGATTGCTAGAGGACAGCACACTTGGTGACATCCTGGTACCGGTTAAATCGGTCACACCTCTGCCATCCCTGTCAGTCTCAGTAAGACAGCAATATTGAATAAATAAACAAATGCACACGGAACAGTTGTCTCTGGTAGAACTTCTATCAGAAGAGAAGCACAATTACTCATTTACACAAAGGCACAGTTGGAAGAGATCCAGTCCCACGGTTCAACAATTGTTTGAATTAACTGGAAATAAGATGCACATATTGTGTTCTTGACCTATTATATGGGGAAAAAATATTGCCTTTTCCTACTACTTTTCTGAGAGTTTCCTCCTGCACGATGTTCACCAGTGTCTGTAGGAAGATTTTTGTGGATTAAAAAAAATGATTTTATATTATAGGGCTGGGCAACGAAGGGCTGGTTACAGCTTAAATTCTATGCAATATGTTTTTGTGGCGCAATAATTCATGTATATATAACTTTTTAAATTTAGATTTTTGGGTTGTATGGTTATTAACCACGTGTGTGATTTTATGGAATTTCCGGTCATTACACCCTACCAGGCATATAGCACCATAGTACTACGAAGTTAACATTTAAACCAGTTAAGAATCTATTTTCATTGCAAAAGTTAGTATAAATACAGGCCAATGTTTCTGCCACAAACCTTTGTCAAGGGAATTCCAACAAGTCATGAAACACAGGAAATAAAGTGTGCTTTTCCTCTCGTTTAAAATGCCAGGACGAAAAGGGTGGGTTTGCCCATTTGTAATGCACATAAACTTCGTGTTACTTGTGTCCATTACTACCAACTCGTGGCTGATGGTGGCGCTGCTTAGGGAAGAAGGAGCAGTGTGGGTGTAATTAACATTCTGTTAAACTGAATTAAAATTGCATAATCAACATGCAATTCACAAATGACTATGTGCAATACAAACCCATTTGTGCTATAGCTAGTGTTAATGGGGTTTATAAATGCGGCACGTTACATTTTAACGGAAAGGAAATTATTTTGTTTTGTGCTGACCAGCTGAAAGTGCGTTTTAATCTGCTTTAATTGAGGGGCACAATTGGCGAACCTGGAGCTTTTTAAAAGGTACTGTTTGTGAATTAAATCGTGTCGTTTTGTAAGTGTGTTGCGTTAATAAACAGTTCTGCGCAGTTCTTTTTGTCCATTTTCTTTATTTTCAACGTTCCGCCAAGTTAAGAAATTTAATTATCATGTATATATCTGTCAATGTGAATTTACTCAGTTCTGCTATGTATATAACGATTGATTTTATTTATTTCATTAAAATGATAACTGAAAATACGTTGGACGTTCTTGTTGTGTAGAAGTTCCAACACTAGTATCCATTCCTGAAACGTTATGCTGGAATTGCAACATTCTGCCTTTTATCATACATTGTTTTGATGCCCTCTAGTGGACATTGGCGGTACTTACTGTGCTAATGCCTTAAAAAATCGGTCTGCTTAGCTATTCCAGTTAACGCTATCAATACTGTGAATATGTGCAATTGATTAGGACCAAAAAAAAATACATTTTTATTTTGGGGAGATTTATTACAACTATGGCACTGTGTACATCAGCGGGAAGATATACAAGGATTTAACTTTTTCTAAGGACAGCCCCTAACCAGAATTTATGTAATCCATTCAACATATTAAATTAATGTAACAAGGTATGGAACATACATTAAAATAATGTTAAACATGCACGTGAACAATAACAAATCCAGTGTTTTAATTCCTATGAATGAACGTAAACATTTATTCAAACTAAATGACAATACAGCAATACTGACAGATAGTTTTAATCAAGCACCAGTATGTCACCTGTGTATTATTTTACGAAGAGGAGAAAGCGCAGAAGTCTGAGCGGAATCTGAACCGAAGGAAGGACAAAACGAAAACAGCTTTGGCAATATAAATATGAACAGTTGCATTGTGTTGTACGTAACTGGAAAGATGGATGATGACGCAAGGCCAACTGTCTCTAATCAACACTGTCTGTTACATGTTGAAGGCATTGTATGTTCAGGTTGCCAGCTACATTAGGACACAAAGGCTTAAGTATTTGAAGAGTTAAAGAACTGAGCTGTCACTCATACACAGGCAATTACAGATGAAAGATTGTACAATTGTGCTCCTGAAAAGAACATTCACCATTCTTTATTTACTGTGCAATGGAGACCTGAACAATGGTCAAAATAGAAGAGAAACTGATATTTTTATTCCTTTCTTAATAGACGACGAAACAAACAAAATTAGACCAAATGCACGTCGCTGTATCCAATAAGATAGAGCTTGCCACATCCTTAACAGTGATTCACATAGTAACACCCCAGCGCTAAACAAGGGCATGTGTGACCAGAAATAATAAAATAATATATGATACACATAATTTACATCAGGCAGAGGACCATACACCAAAACCAACAACTAAACTGATATGAATTTTGCTTCTTTTAAATATACACATAAAACAAATTTGTGTGTTTCTTTCCCAGTGTCAATAGAAGACATTCTACAGATGACATGAATGTTCAGTTAATCAAAAGATGACCCCCTGCCCTTTTTTTTTTTAATGTTAAGAAACACAGATACAGTTGAAAGGTGGTTTATGACAGGAAAATTCAGTTTTATAAAAGTGAAAGTAAAAAAGCAGCATGTTTCATATTTACCTTGAAGAGAATATAGATACACATCGAGGGACTTTGGTTTAAAAAAAGTATTGCTGGGGTTTTCATATATACAGCAATGCAGCTGAACGACAGATTGTGTCTCTAAATGATCGATTTAATTTTAGGCTCAGACAGCTTCTGTTTTTTAATACGAAGCAGCCATACACTTAAATATTGTACCAATACGGATACTGCGTTTCCAAGCTGCCAGCTAGATAGATAAATTTGCCTCAACACAACAACATAATCATCAACATTGCACACAGAGGATCTATCAATGGTGTAGTGCTATTTTTATAAGCAAGGGGTCGCTGTTACCTATCCCACACCCGTTTCCCCATACAGCACTGTAGTTTTATCAGACTACTGCCTCTTAGTACATCACAGTAGTTACCATATTTAAAAAAAAAAAATTACTGAATGAAAATTGGGGGCCTAAAAATTTTGAGAAAAATCAAAAATATCTACTGAAAAATGTGCTGCCAAATGTGCAAAACCAATCATGGACCTATTTAGATCCACGAGAATATTTCAGTTATTATGACAGAATCTAGCACCGAGGCAGAGTCAGGTGTTGACAATATTACTGCGGTTGACTCAGAAGCTAGGTTTCACACGTTCTGCCCTGTGTGAAAGACGTCGGTCATTCAGATTGGTCCTTTAAAAACGGCGTGTGGAAACGCGTGCCATGTCCACCACAATAAAACCGATTCGGTTGTTGTTTAAAATCGCTCTGCTTAATTAAAACCAGTTGTGGTTAGCCCTGTTCAATAAGTCCAAATTTTTGCTTGCTAATAAGAATATACATTTATTTAATATGTACATTGGAAAAAAAAGTTTATAGGCCAAATAAATAATTGTCCATAGCCAGAATTTGGGCCAGTGTTTTTACAAATGTCCAGGACGATTTCAGACTAGTCCGACCCTCCTTACGGTAGATGACAAAAAAAAAATCCATTTTAAAATCTATATTACCGTTTGCTTATTTGGATACCCACTTGGCATGAGCAAAATAATCTACACGTCCCTGCCCACGAGCACTACACCATTGCGATCTATGCATAGGCCTCATTAAAGTACACTATTGGAACTGAGCTATACTTTTTGCTGCACAAAAGTCTCGAGTTTAATGATGATCCGCGCCGTACATTCCATCACTCTCATTGCCACTTCAGACGTGTACCTGTCATTGGGAATCTGAGGAAAGGGCAGAAGGTCCGGATAGCGAGTTCTCAGGCTGTCCACACCGTAGCCCTCCAGGATGTGAACATCCTTGGCAAGTCCTGCCAGCTGCGTGCTGTACTCCTCCACTTTTTGTGCCAGTGCTGTGGGTTTCACATCCTTGTCCGACTTTCCTCGAACAGCGTAATCGGCAGCTATCAAAGCCAGCTTGGTTGCCAGATAGCACTTGAAGCATACCCACTCGTTGGCGTTTTTGTGGAGGTCGTTCCTCGCTGCAGAAAAGTTGGCTCTGGCTTGCCTCAGCCACCTGCGTGCCTCTACAGGATTGCCAACTGACTTGAACGATGGTGGTACAAAAAAACGGCTTGAATGCGATGACCCTGCATAGCTTGTGTACTGCTCCCGAAACTGCTGTTTTTCAGACTTATGGCTTGTTGCTTCCTGGTTCCATGACGTGTAGAACCTTTGAAATGAAAACTTTTCCGACTGGAATCTGGAAGAAGAGGTGGAGAAAGGCCTCCTGGATGCTCTGTCTGCATTCTGATCAGCGAGTGACTGCTTCTCCATCCTGCTTATCTCATTTTGCAGGTGCTTGAAAACTTCAGTGGCTATATCCAGATTGTCTGCATTTTTGTCTGGGTGCCACTTGAGATACAATCTCCTAATAATCTTCTTTCTCTCCGATTCCGACAGTTTCCACGCTTGCTCAATCACTAAGGTCACTTCTTTCAGAACTTCCGGCAATGCGTTGAGCCGTATCTTTTTGGGGGATTGCTTCGAAGGAGGAGCTCTGTTATTCTCCTTTCCAGGAAAGAGAGGAGGCACCATCCGCGGGCCCGGAGAAGGACATTCCGAGGGGCTTGTTGGTGTGGACGGGGCACTGTCTCTGATATGAGCACTTTCGTCTTGCCGGGAAAATTTGTACAAATCAAGGGAACTGACTATTTTGTACTCGCTGTATCCAATGTCAATCTGGAAGCATTTTCCCAGGAAGCTTGGATTGTCCTCTTCTTCTCTTTCCACCTCTTGCACTATGATGGCATATGTGTATGTTGGCTGGTAGGTGCCATAGATGTCACCTCCTTCTGAATCAACAAGGTACCCCACATATTCACCTGGGTAAAACACATTCATGGGATCCATGAGGAGTATGTGGTGAATTTCGGCAGGTATAGGTGTTCCAGGAAGGGGAAGCTCAAGTTTTGAGGGCTCGGTGGAGTCGTATTTGACGCCCAGGTTATCCAGCTTCTCCGTGATCCGGTAGATATCGTTACAACCCAGCATGGCAATCAAGTAGGAGGTGTCAGATATCAAGTTGTCTGTTGCAGATTTCAGTGTCATGGCCAAAGCCAAGAGGAAATTGATGTCTTTGCTGTCCGAGTGCTGAATGTACAGATGGATCACTGCTGTCCCATACCTTTTCAAAAAGGCCAGAGTTTCACTTCTGCTATGAGGGATAGGGTTGCAACCTTTTACACGCAGCGTTGTCTGAAGCTTTTCAAAACAAGACACCTTCAACCCCTCGCAGAGAGCTTTGCATAATCTAATGGCCTTCTCCTCGTTCACCAGAAAGGCATTGTCGTTCTCGTGCTTCATTATGCGAATTAACCCCGTGATGAACTGCTCCGACGACAGGAGTAACTGCAGACGACCCTGGAGAGAACAGAGAGCTCCAAACTGGCACATTTTGGGCGACTCTTCATCCAGCTGCTCCTCCAAAATGCTACTCAACAGTCTAGGCCGAAGCTTCTGCGGTAGCAGCATGATCAGCTTTGTATGGAAGGCGTGGTCTTTGCCCAGGTAACACTGACTCATGTCCACAAGCATTTGTACACCAACGTTACCCTGGATTCTGCTTTTGTAGTGTGGCGCATCGTCGAAAACCAAACTGTTCGACTTGGCTAGTCTGCCGTCGTGGCTGGGCAGGTAAAAAGTCAGATCTCTGAGATTATCCAAGTCTTTTCGGATTTGTACGGGATCATTCTGAAGACTTTTGAAAAGTCCAGAAACCGCTCTCTTGACTGTTCTCATTTCGTTCGGGTCGAGCTGCTTCCCTTCAGAATTTCTGTAAATGCGGCACAGCACTTCCACATATTGCTTTGTCGATACAATATCCTCAGTCCCCAGCAATTTGAATAATTGGTGAAATGTGCCAAGCTCCAAAGGAAGTTTGTACAGGTAGGGTTTGAAGTCAGACTCATTGTCCAGATTTATGACGACCTCCTCTGGTTTCAAAAGTTTCCACCCTTCTTCGACCATGACGAAAGCCACCCCTCGCAACTGGTAGCGGAACTCCCTTTTATCTGCATTGAGAAATTCATAGGTGCCCCTCAGGACTTTGTTTCTTGTCTTTACCATGTCATCATCAAGATTGGATATGTTGCAAATATTTTTGCAGTTGCTGATCACTTTGTCCAATGGTGGATCCAAGTTCACATTAAGCATAGTCAGAACCAGGTCAAGCTGTTCTTGAACAGCAAGGGTGCTGCCTTCCTGGTCCTTTATCCCAGCAGGAGTGGCCTTCTCTGGGAGAATGGGACAAGACGTCCAAAGCAACTGGATGACATCCGTTTGCTTAAACTTTGGGTTCACCTGAGACCCACTGAAGCGAATTAGAGGGAGAGTGCCACCCATCTCTTGGTGCTGAGCATGGAGGTGGACAAGCTCAGCAGGAGCACGCTCTGGGCAAAGGAACAGAATCATCGAAAGCTCTTTGAGAAAGGTGCCAACAAAAAGATCAGTTCTCTCATTAAAGATGTGACTGAGGAGAACGTCAACGATGCCTTGTGCCTTTTCTTTGGACCAATTCTCCGTCTGAGCTTTAATGCTCACCTCTTTTGCATACTGCAGAACTTGCTGCTGAGAAATGGTGTGCTTCAATCCAATGTTTCTCAGAAACGTGATCCAGGGGGGGAGAAATGAAGTTCCATTCTTGGGTTTTGAGGCCTGCTCGAGTTTTTTGAAGAACTCATTGGGTATGAAGGATTTTAGCGGTAGCATAACCTCAAAAACCTTTACAGTTTGATCATAGAATGCTTTGGCAGGTCTTAGCCTGTTAGTGGAATCATAAATGATTGGCAGGCCCTCCAGTTTCTCATATAGCTGATCCTTAATTACGCAGGGTTCCTCCATGCATAGAAGCCTTTCCTTTAGATATATAAGGTGTTCCATTTTTGCATCATGAGACAAGCTGTCAAACTTCGGTAGGAGGTGCTTTAGGTAGACTTCAAGATCATCAATTGGGGTACAACCAAGAAAAGTGTAGAGTTCTTTCAACTGTGGGTTATCAACCAGAAAGGCTGAGGATGTTGTGTGAGCCCACTTTTCCATATCTGCAGAGGGGATGCTCTTTGTGAGAACATAGCAGGACCCGAAGTTGGACACACTGATGAATCGGCCACTGACTGATTTGTAACACGGAAGTAACTTCAGACTTGTCACGTCCTCCGGGGACAAGTTAACTAAATTGAAATTGAAGTACAAGAGAAGAGCCTCAAAGTCCTTATCGGTCAACCCTGCCGTCTTGAAGGCCGAGCACTGAATCATATACTCCAAAGCTTTCAGGATGCTGAAGGGATTGTCTATGTTTGCTGTGTGCTGTGCCAAGAGAGGCAACACAGGATTCTCTTTGGAGCTGATTTTGTTCACTGCAAGCTGAATGCATCCCCCTTTCATCAGAGTATGAAAGACCTTGTCGTTCTGGCCATTTGGGAAAATGGCTGCGTGTATCAAGCTTAGAGGTAGCAAAACATCATGCTCAGGCACAACTAACTTGTTGCTTGAGACCATGAATTTGATGCCTGGCAGCAACGCCCAGTCCTTCAGAATGTCAAGGACAGTCTCAAATTTTGGTTTAAGGTCTGCCTGATCTTCTTTGACAGCAATGTTCTCACTGATAAAGTGCCACACACTTTTCAGCCAAGACTCACTGGAGTAGTTGTCTCTCCACTTCACGGAAGTCCTTGTACGATACTCACGTGGCAAAACGGATCCCAACAGGTCCCCAAAACTGCTGATGTCAAAGACTTTCGCAACATTGCATTTAATGAGAATATTGCTGTACCTCATGTACAACGTGTTCATGAATAGCTCTTTTCTGGAGGAGATGAGCTCATGGTGAATTGTCAGAAACTTAGGCCGCTTGGAATCAAACACTTGCAAAATGTTGTCCATTGTAATCAATAGTGGTAGCCCCTCAATCTGGATGTCATCCTCCTCTACATCCTTGAAGCAATAGTCAACCAGAAGTTTTAGACTGTGGAAAAGCTTGAAATTGGACTGCTGAAGTCGACAGGGCAGCTTCCCGATCTGACAGGTTGTGTCTGGTGATGAAAATGTCCGTAGGAAGTTACGGACGTCCTCTGGCATCACGTAACTCACTGGAATGCCTGCATCTTCCAAGCAGAAGTACAGACTGGCTGTTTCCTCACAACTGTGCACTAGGTTGAAGCCGACATCCAAAAGCATAGCCTTTAACCTGTAGACATTTTCAGCAATAGTTTTGCGTGTGGTAATGTTGTACTCTGTATTTTTCAGATGCTGCAGTTCATCCTGGAGCAGATTGTCAAAGAATGCTCTCCCTTTATTTGCCGTGGATGTATTTACCCAGGAGATGTATATTGCAGAGTGCAGGTCAGTGTTGTCAATGTGTGGGGCCCTGACAACAGGCAGAAGACGTTTTAGATCTGCATGAATGCAGTTGTATACTGCTTTGACAAGACAGTACCAATCTGGTTGAATGTCCAGTCTGTTAACAGGGAAGAAGAACAAGAATTTCTTCAGAGTGTCCTTGACTATGTGAGCAGATGTGCCCTGTAACACTGTAATGGTGGGGTCAGGGCCAGGAAAAAACCTCCGTTTCAGCTGAATCAACAGTTCTACATATGCTGGTGCTATCAAAGCCGTCATTAGATTGTTGTTCCAGTCACTCCTCACTCCAACTCCATTGTCATCTCTCCAAAGATTTCTCCTGGCAGAATCCAAGGCAAAATGCCCGTTTACATGAAATGGAAGGCCCGTCTCTAATGAAAGCGGTAGAAAGCAGAAAGCTCTGTGGGGTTTCTTGTAGTTGTGGCTAATGCATGCAGCCACACCACCCCGTGGAAAGAGAGTTATGTCCTCGTTCTTGTGCGCTGAAATCACACTCTTAGATACTTTCTCAATGTTTGAGAAGCCAGATCGGTTGCAGACCAGCCAAGTTGTTAAATTGCCATCTGAGTCTTCTATGTCCATCGTGTAGGTTATCTGTTGCACAGGGATTTGGGTCAGCTGCTTTTTCTTCGTCACACTGTCCACCACAGACGCATGGAACTGCTTTCGCTTCAGACGATCACCATCCGTAATTTTAGCCGTGACGGAGTAGAGCACTCTCAGGTCTCCTGTGTGAATGTCAATTTCACAAATGGAAATTTTTTCCATGTGGTTCAAAAACATGAGGAGCTCTGCTCCATCAGCTCTCAACTTGTCGAGGAGATTTTGCACCATTCGGTCAGAAGCAGGCACAGAACTGATTTCCGAGATCTTGGCCATCTCTATGGTGCGTATAGGGAATCGAAACATTGTGCAGCGTTCCAGCTTAAAGTGAGCTCCCAAGTACAGGCTCAGGACATCAGAAAACTGAGTTCTGAAGTCAGAGTCTAAATCTCTGAACATTCTACCAGGACTAACGGACGTTGCTCCCGGAGCATAACGGGCATGGGGATCAAAGATGCAGAGAATATCATTGTTAGAAATGAAGGAGGGGCAGTCTGTGATGTGGTAAACTGAATTAAATCCAATACCATATTGTCCTGTTTTGCCAGGGTTTGCTTCCTTGGTTCCTCGCCCAAGGTTCTGGATTCCGCGAACATCATCTTCAGTGAAAGGCTGATTATTGTAGACACAAAGTGATGGTCCTTGCATAGGGAGCCATTTATCGTCAAAGATTCTATCTGTGGGGTGGGTCCGAGGATCAAACACGAAGTAAATTTCTGTGGCCTTGGCATCATCTGCATTTTGAAGGAGCTCTTTCAACATCTCCTTTTCTGACGGGTAGGCATTGAGGATACTTTTAATTCTGCTTGTTAGTTTCTCTTTTTGCCCAAATTCACTTCCAAGAGTAGTGAAACATACGTTGGAGGCATACCGCTCCAGGGCTTTGTGGCGTTTGGGCACAGCTCCTAGTTTTACTGCTACTTCTCTTGGAATATCGGAATGACAGTACTTGACTGTTGTATCTCTGACTTTGATCCAAGGACAGTCATTGTAACACAGGGACTTGGATGGCTGAAGTGTAAGATGGGTGTCCGGCAAGAGAATTTCTCCGTAATTCTTTTGACAGAACTCTTGGTTTTTGTCTCTGATTAGGCTCCATATACCTTCACTTATGATTCTGCGAGAGAGCTGAAAATTCTCCTCCGAAAGCGCCTTCCGTCCGCATTCCTTTTTTATCATTTCAAGAACCTCTGCAAAACCTTCTACTGGGAAGCTTGACTGAACACCCACATTCTCAAACAGCTCTCGGCAGCTGTTCCGGTACTTATTGGGAAGCTGGTAAAGATAGGGAGCCGAGTCAAAATTCATGTGGAAAGCTACTTTCGATGGATCAACATACGTGTTTTCCACAAGAATGGAGTTGAAGGTTTTGAGTTCTTCCATGATTTTCTCCTTTGCGGTATCATCTTGCAGCATTTCCTCATGCAGATATTTGTAGCAGGCATTAGTTATATTTTCTTGGTACAAGGTAACTCCATCAAATGACTTAGAGAGTTCTTTAAGTTGACTGACTACAAGTTCAACGGTTGGCTTTTTTATCAACCCTAGAAAGTCTTTTACAGCTAAGGTGATTGGGCCGCATCCTTTGAAAGATGGCGAGTTCTCATTGAGGATGGGTTTCATCAAGCAGACCGTATCCTGATGATCAGTAGTGTACAATTCGGTGGCGGAAAACATAGTTGAAGGCGCAAACTTATTCCCATGCCATGGTAGTGAAAAACCAGCAGGCTTTGTCAGAAATGGAAGAAAGTTTATGTTCTGAAGTGTTTCCTGGTGCTTGATTGACCTGGAGTCCCTAATTTTCAGCTTTTCATCGACCAGACTCAGAAGTATACTGCCTCGCAGGCATGCAGCTGTGTGATCACTTTCATTTAGTGCTGCCACCGATTCCGTTCGTTCTATGAGGTCTTCCCACGAAAGATCATCCTTTACCATTCCCAGCTGAACTAATTTGACTAAGCACACTGGGTTTAGGTAGTCCTTTGAGGTTCCTTCTGGAAACCGCCCATCATCAGCGTTGTACAGTTTTGCTACTCTGCCTTCTGGGTGTATGAGCCGGGAGGGCACAACAAGCTCATTGGACTGTCCAGAACATGGGATGCACGGTGTCTCTTTCAGGATGCCAGCGAATTCCTCCAGCTTTTCGTTGAGAACATAGTGCATTAGAGGGTCACGGAGGTCTTTATCAATGTCCTGGATGTGGGGGAAAAATACATCTGAGAAGAACTGCTTTTCTGTGAGTGTGTTCTCCATTAGCTTTCCCCTGCACCCAGCATCGTCAAAGCCTTCTTTGACCCAGTCTGGCAGCTCAACTGCACAGAGGTTTTGGGAGCCACTTCTCCTGAGGTATTTCAAGAATATCTTGAAAGCAGCTGGGCCAATGTCAGGCCTGCACAGCAAGGAATCATCCAGGAATCTGACATACTTGATGGACACCCAGATTTTGCCATCTGAGAACACTTTTGCAAGGTCTCTCTCACCCCCTTTAGCTATTTCCTGGTAGACTCCTTGGCTGATCAAGGTAAAGTCATCATGAACAAGGCTAGGATCTGGCCAAGCCGCGTAGTAGTTGTAATTCACTAATTCCCCACTTTCTGCCATGGAACGCATCATACTGAGAGCTGCTAAGTACGCTTGTACAATCACATGCCTCATGAAGATTGAGTTCCAGTTTCCTTTTGTGTCCGTCTTCCAAATCTCTTTTCGATTGGATGTCACAGCAAAACAGCCATTGATGTGAACAGGCAACCCAGTTTTAATTCTGAGAGGTAAATAGCAAAATACCTCACCAATCGGAGCGGGGTTAACCTTCACTGTCCATGTCCGATTCTCTCCCTCTGAAAGCAACACTGCTACCCCTCCACAAGGAACCAGTCCAAGACGCCTACCACTTTCACTCAAAGAGAACTTCAGGGCTTCACCTACATCCATGCATGAACAAATGAGCCAGTTCGTGAGATCCACAGCCTTTTGAGGCATTTCATCAGTGAGCCTTTTAGTCTGGCCACTTTTGGCAGCTAACTCAAAGTGTGAGGATGGGTCATCATCTGGGCCCCGGAAGAGGGGGGACTGGAGATCAACAATGCGTCTAAACACATTGTGGAATTCTTCAACCACAATTCTTATGATGCAGCCCGATTTCGGGATGTCTGCAGGCACTCTGTTGGAGCTTGCAACCTTTTTCATGACCTTCGCTGCTGCCTTTAAGATACTCAAAGGCCCATATGCAGCCTTAGACGACCAGACGCTTTTGTTGATGGTGACTACATCTTGTGAGGCGGCAGGGTTTGGCTCCTCGTATTTCAAATACTTAAGGACCATTGAGCCTACATGTTGAGTGAAAATAATGAGCCGGTGTCCACAAATGCTGAACTCATCAACAAGCGAGTAAATGTCTGTGGTGTTGTAGTAGATGCTACTGATTTCACTCACAGCTGCTTCTTGCTCAGTCCTGAAGGGCAATCGAAACAGTGTACCATTATACTTGTAAGGGGACTCCTGAGAAAGAGGCAGCTGGCAGTTGAAGACATTGATGAATGGTTTGAACTGGTTAGGAAATTTTCTCAAGCGTTTTTGCTGCTTACTCCAATTGATCTTGATGCCCGGATTTGACTCGTCCCTGATGTGTTTGCTGATGTGGTTGATGTTGGGGTCAAACATGATCATGAACTCTCTGCTCATGATAATGGGGATATCCGTGACATGGTAGACCGAGTTAAAGCCCAGTCCAAATTTGCCTACTTTATCGGCTTCACATCTCTTCATTGACCCCCCTAGTCTAGTTATGTTTAGAAAGTCAGTGTCTGAGAAGACAGAATTGTTGAAAGACCACAATGAAGGACCATGACACACGACCATACCGGGGTCCAACAGGTTTTCCCGTATGTCGAGATTTTTCCGCATGTCAATCAGGAAGCTGCATTCTGTGGCATTTGCGTCATCAGCGTTCTGGAGCAGCTCTTTGAAAATGTCAGCGACTGACGGGTACTCCTCCAAAATGTTCTTAATTCGCACAGTCAGGGGCTCTCGTTGGCCTGATTGCTCAAAGCCAAGGTTTTCTGGATTTATCAGCCGTGTACTAAGGCACGGCACTCTTAGCCATTCTGCCGTTTTCATAGGAATGTCATCATGAATTAAAATGATGGGCTCCGTCACGTCATCAAGCAAGTCATTTAGATCATCCACTTTGATGTCGCAGTAGCTGCACTCGTGAATCGGTTTCATTGCCAGCTTGCTGGGATCCTTGTAGCAAAGAATTGGAACATGCATGTTGAGATCCACCGATATCTGACTGTTATACAGCCACCTCAACACGTTGATCAGAAGGAGGAGATTCTGTTTACTTTCCTCTTTTGTCATTTCCAGCTCGGTTCTTTGTCTGATGGTGTTGACCACTTCAAACACATGGCTAGGGACAACCTCTTCAATTGAGCCGCAAAACTGAAAAAGCTTATGAAACTTTGCCATAGTTTTTGGTAAAGAGTACAAGTACGGCTGCAAATCTAAGTCAGGGATAGGCTTTAACACCGTTTGGCTGGGCGAAGAAAAAGTTTTGCCAGTCCAAACCCAATCAAATGGCAGTGACTTCATGGCTTCTCTTGCGCCTTCGAGATGCGATTGCATGAAATCATAAATTTCAAAAAGAATCTGTTGGAACTGGTACCAGTCTTCTGTGGTAAACGCTTGGGATCTGTGCCAGTCGTTGACAGCCTTTAAATGCTGCAGAACTTGATCCACCTGCGGCTCTATCGATAACTTCAGAGCCTTCTTCATGCCTGCTGAAGTGCGCTCCACGAGAGCAACTGACGATCCGACCAATACGGCATGAGATATATCACACATCTCAGAGAATCGGCAGATGTTAAAAGAGTCTCCCATCCAGGCTAGGGAAAGTGGGTAATTCAGAGGCCTGTCTTTGCAGACTGGTACCCACTTCAGTCTTTCCAGAGCGGTCTGAGCCTCAGGAGACTTCACTAACTTGGTCTGCTTGTTCAGTATTGTCAAAAGCGTTTTGGATTTCTTTAACAGTGGTTCCCACTCGGGCTCACTACGGTTCAGTAAGTCCTCGATTTTATGTGCCACTTGAACCACATCTTTTTCAGTCAGCTGCACCTCGTTTTTTAATCCCAACTGCCGTAAAGAATGGAGGATGTCGGGGGATGAAGTGTATGTGCCTGGGGGAAACCTGGTCTCTTCCTCCATGTAGAAAAGGTCCTGTAAAATTTCCAGTTCAGGATCAAAAAGTTCTGTGGCAATAGCAGGCTTTCCTGACACGCTGTGAATGAAATTTAGAGATGAAAGCCACTGAATTACAGAAGGGTCCTCGTTCTTCAGGAAGGACAAATGCTTCAGTACCCAGAGCATGATTTTGGTCATTTCCTCTTTGGTGTAAAACCCTTTCTCGATGTCTTCAACGATCACCTTTAAACATTCTGTGCTTTTCAGTGGCTCAACATTCAGCAATTTAATCAGACGGATGGTGGCCTCATCACTGCTGCCAATGACATTGATGGATAACCTGACGTCAGAGGGTATCTTGGCAGAATGATGCAAAGCTTTTGCACCTTTCAGAAAGGTGAACGTTGGTGTGTCTTTCTCCGCACAGGGACCTATCTTCTCAAAGATGGTGAGCTCCTGGAGGATACGTTTCTCTTTGTCCGTGACGTCCGATAGACCAGCTAAAAAGCTCCTTAGTGCAACTTTTTGCTTGACAGAGAAGGATGAAACCTGGCTGGCCACCCTCTGCGTAGTGAACCTGTCCATTATTTGCAACAGTGCGCTTGGAGATGACTGATGGATGTAGTTTTTAACGAGGGGGTGCTGCAGACACGGATCAAGCTTTTTAAGGACAACTCCACCAAGCTTTTTCATGATCTCTAGAAGGCATTCAGGAAGTGGGGCCTCCTCATCCACAAGAATTATGGGAGAAGGAGTTCTGAGACGCAAGAGCTCTAGAGACACCATGCTGTCCTCCAGCGGCACATTTGGGATCAAAGGCATGTCTTCAAAGATACTGAGGTCATCAGGGAAATTGATGTAGAGATGTTTCCATACCATCTTCAGCCAGGAGAGACTAGGATGTCTCTTCTCTTGGTTCCCAGGATTCCACTCAACAGCGAATTCTCTGGAAGGCCAAGCCGTCGTGCAGATCTCTTTAATAAGACGAGCAGATCGCTCAGATGTAAGTGCTTGAACTTGGGTGCAAGGTCTTCCTGTAGAAAATAAAAAGTCGACTGTTAAACCTCTGCTCCTGTTTGGCAATTTATATTGAAACAACCAATGACACCTAATTGGTATCATCATATCAGTACTCTAAACCCGTGATAATCCACTTTAACCACCCAAAAGCTTAAAAAATGTATAGTAAGTATTCAAACATCGCTTTTTCTCTTCGTCTAGATTAGACATGTCTCAACAAATTTGCATGCAGGCATTAAAATGAAAAACCTGAACTTGCTCTACTTTTTTATGACAGATCTACCATAAATCAATGAAGTTGTCCCTTATATATAGTATAGTTATCTATTTTCCCTGGAGGCATTCAATCTAAATGTTTTGGCAGTATTTCAAAGTTCTAGGACTATCTCTGGGAATCAAACACCATCAAAATGAATAAATCTGCTCAAGGAATTTCCTTAAACTTAAAGTTTTAAAGATACATTAAAATGTGTTTAATCATCTCAAATATATTTTTAAAAAAATCATTATTTCCATCACAATCACTCCCTCAAACAATATTTGTTTTCATTTTTCCATATAACAATTACGCAAACTCACATTTTAGCAGTACCGCAACGTGCTAAAGTCTACGTTAACAGAATTGTTGGGCAAATTAACACTTTTTACCCTCTTTTTGCAGCTTGAGGACGAGCTGGTCTAAAAAACGTTTTTTTGTTCTTTTTTACGACTACACCCCATGCTGAGACCATGCAGCACAATGCACGCAGTACACATTGGTTTCACATTGCTACACTCCGCTCTAATCAGACATCCATGTCACAAAGTTAGTGAAGTGCTTTTGAATGATCATAACACAGTTATTACAGTGACACCAGACAGTTTCTACTCCTCGTCTCTAATGATCTTTAAAAGATGGACACATAGGCAGGAGGTAAAGTAATCTTGGTTGTTGGCACAATTTCCGACGACTGACCTCTAACCATAATCACTTAAAATAAGGTACGTTGCATTATTAAATCAGTAAATCAAACCCACATTCATTTATTTTATGATGTGACAGCCTCGCCTCAAAGCTAATCTGACCTTTTTTCCATAGAACAGGGGTTCTCAAACGTACACTTTTACCCATGCAACATTAATCACGGACCCCCTACTGAGAAACCGACTGACAAAAGCGAATAAAATGTACTTAGTTTGCGGACCCCGGTTTGAGAACCTCTGCCATAGAATACTGAAGCAAATATAATTTCAGAGTTCCTTTAAAAAGCAACCCTGGAAAGATTGCAGGCCTTATGAATATGATCAACGACTTGATAGTGCGTCGGTAGACTTGGTGTTGATTGCACATGAGCAAGTTTGAGTATATGGGCGTTAAAACACATTAAAAAGAATAGCACAGCTGAACATCAAAACATGCCAAATATGGTTTATATTGTACAAACGTGACCAAGGAGTCAAATTCTGGGGAAAACACCTACCTGAAGACATTTGTTAAATACATATTCAGGACACCGTGAAATAATCTCTGGGGTAAATGCTGGTCATCCCTTTTGTATATAGTAATTTAGAAGCCATTTGTAGAGGCTGACGTTTTTTTATTTTACAGTAAACCAGCAGAAATGTTTGACAGCTGGCCTGGAGAACAATTGCTTAATTTACGCTTAATTTATGTAATGCTAAACTTTATGCTTTATGTCAAAATAATATTATTTTGATTATTTACAATATCATGATCACCGTGTCCTGCTGTGCATTTGATTTCAATGGGTTAATACTAGACACTAAGGACTTGTTCACAACACACTCAAAGTACTTACCTGAGCAACCCCAGAGAAACTGCTGAACTGAAAGTTAATTTGAAATATAAAAACTGTAACATCAAAGCGAAACAGATACAATCTCTAAATAAAAATTCCCCATCAGGGATTACGCTAGAGACACAACATAACATACACTGGTTTCAGATGACACCATGATTCCACCAAATTACTTAAGGAGCACAAATTTTAATAAGTGTAGCCAACCTTGTGTAACGTTTGCAGCGTAACAACGACCCGGTGGATTCTGTAAATGGGTCTTGGGAGGAGCAGAGCAAAGAGTTGACAGAGCGGTGCGGAAATGGAAAGCAACAAAGAGCACACGAGGGGTTAACAATGCGGCCAGGACGGAGCGTACTCCATCCCGGGGAGAATTACCCTGGAACATTCAGTTCATACAGGCGCATGGTAGTGTAGGGCATACAATCCCCCCCCGGGGCAGTCAGACAGACCAGCGTGAGACTTCTGCTTGACTGTAACACTTTGCTAATTATTCGGGGATTGGGTTCCGCCTGGAGGCGGAGACGTTTGTGGGACACCGTCGCCCTGGCGCAGACGCAGAGGCTGAACGCGGCTGTCAGTCAGAAGGTGCAGTGGCGTGTCCGCTGAGAAAGTCCCGGTGTGTGCCAGGGAAAGTGAGGCACACAACGGGCACGTCGAGGGCAGGAACGGGTCGGAGGAAAACCAGCAAGGGGTCGGTGCAGTGTTGGGTCTCTGAGAACACTGACAATGCACAAAAACGTGACTTTATACCGGGTTTTCTCCTTAGCCGGACCCGATGGCATCACACAAGGTTTTAGCCTCTACGGTTAAAGCTGCGGTTGTCTGAATCTAGTGGCTTACTGTCCACTACTGTCATCCTCACAAGCAATAATTCAGCACCATTAATCATTCATATGAGACGGCGGTTTTCACTGTAGGACGTTACTCTTTAAGCTCTATGGCCTTTTTATTTGCGAGAAAAATTCCTCAGCCTCATAACAATGCTTCCCGCTGAACTGTGATATGAGCCATTGACAGAGTGATCAGTTTTACTGGGATAAGAATGACCCAATCTCGTTCAGTTCCAGATGCCGATTCAGTTCTGTTTAGTGCTGCAACTCTGACACTGGCATGACAAAACATGGCTTCTCCAAAACGCCCGCCTTTCCCTCAGTTGCATTTGGTCGAAGACAATTATATTTCAATCGCATGCCATATAAAAAGATTAACTTAGGCCATGTGTTGAAAGCTGGTATTGGCATTAGTTTTGAACCCGGTTCATCAAATCGCTTTGTGTCTGACTGCAAGGATAGGATAATGACTGGTTGATAGGGTGACTATTAACTAACCCGGCAACGATAAAGAACGATACAGAATGTTTTTCAGAGACAAAGAACATGGCCGTAACACTGCTGTAAATGCTTAACTAGTGTATCTGGTTTTCTGAATAGTTTAAAATAAGGGCAGTGCTCATGGTACACACGTACCGACAAAATTAGACTTAACTCACAAACCTAACCTGTATTGTATAACACAAGACTTTGTTTTAATGACTGGCACGTGTAATGATTACCGTTGTAATAAAACAGGCGTTTGGGAGCTTCACAGCAGTAATTTTCCCTCGTCATTATATTTGTGAGAAGCATTCCTCAGCCACATAACAATGCTTCCCACTGAACTGCGATATGAGACATTGACAGAGTGATTTACACACACTTCGGTATCTGACACGGTGGCGAATTTCACATCCAGAAAAATCGCACTCGCACCTTCTTATTTATTTATCATTTAATCAAAACACATAAAAAAGAAAACCAACGTAATCACATAATTTCATTAAATATTAACGGAAAGGTATCTATTCCCGATATCCACATTTTTGGTGTTGTGCGGAACACCCTCAGTAGATGAATATGAATTCAAGCTCAGAAGACTTTGTAATTGTCCACTGAGCTACAGAACTACAGTAACTTTGTGCTAAATTCCCTGCCGTGCTCCTCATCCAGACAAGCACACAGACATTTATTATGGTGACTCCTGTCTTTAGCTCATTCTCTGATGAGATCATATCAGGAAACAGAATGTGCTGTAAAAAACGCTGAAGTGCAGGATAAAACGGCTGCTCTTCCTGTGTCCTCTGGAGTGAGTCAGCAGCGTCTGCTTCGGTCTGCTTCAGCAGCGTCTGCTTCGGTCTGCTTCAGCAGCGTCTGCTTCGGTCTGCTTCAGCAGCTTCAGCAGCGTCTGCTTCAGCACCGTCTGCTTCGGTCTGCTTCGGTCTGCTTCAGCAGCGTCTGCTTCGGTCAGCTTCGGCCTGCTTCAGCAGCGTCTGCTTCGGTCTGCTTCAGCAGCGTCTGCTTCGGTCAGCTTCGGCCTGCTTCAGCAGCGTCTGCTTCAGCAGCGTCTGCTTTGGTCTGCTTCGGCCTGCTTCAGCAGCTTCAGCAGC
>JAOYSI010000003.1:298638-311420 GCA_025775065.1 Hiodon alosoides | reverse complement strand
TAAAGGGAGACACAGGCTAACCCACAGAAATAATTTATTTTATTTTTCCCCTCAATCTCTCAATACTTTTTATTATAACGTTTTAAGTGAATAATATTCAATACATAACCGAACACTGAACTTTTTTGTGGCTGAATTGCTTAGACTTGTTTACTTTAACTATAATTAAACATTTACATATTATTGACCCAGAGCTGGTCTGGAATATAACAAGTCTGAATCAGATAAGAGGTTACTGTAAATGACATAACTAATTAATTTGCTTGTTAATTATTAATTATTTTTTAAGGTAAAGACATTGATCTGTTTTTAAGCAGTAAATCGTGCTCCTTTGTAATGGAAAGTTACAAAGTTAATGACAGAGCATTTAACTCATAAAGGTACATCGGTGACATAATGTGAAGCTGCCTTTTAAAACAATGATGTCACCGAAGCAATGCAAGGCTAATTTTGCCACAGTGAATGGCTGGCATCAGTTCTGGGACCTTTGGAAAAACTAGCATGGTGCTGCTTGACAACTGCTAAACTTTCAACCAACATCTGAGCCACATTAATACTGACCAGTCAGGATGACCGTGCCAGACATGTTTTGTCTGCATACCTTCAGCATTTAAACTTGTTAATAGTTCCACTGGATTCTCCCCGGTCCACTCACATGTAGCCAATATGCCGGTTAACATTAGCTTTCTCTAATTCAGGGCGAATTCTTCATAGTCAATGGACTTTATCTTCCCATACAATGCCCTTACATACTACATGTTCCATGTGGAACAAGTCCAAATGTAGTCAAATCCAAACGTACATGTTCCACAAATGTAAAACACGAAAAGGCTTTCATGGGGCTGGCATTTTTTGGGAGACGGATAGCTGTCGTCCTTGTTGTGGTAAGCTCTAGTAGAGGATTGTAGAGGATTGTTCAACAATGGAAGCAATGTTGTGTTCAACACATACGTTTGTCTACTGGATGTTGGCCACCCGACTGTTGCTCTTCTAACAAGACACTGGTGTATTACAGGTACACAAATCCACCCAGCGAGGATACAAGTGCCCAGTGATTGGACTGTCTGGTCAGCAGGGGCGCATGTCATTTATTTAATCTGCCAGTGAAAAACGTCCTGTGGGTGAGTCTGCTTAACGGCAAGCAGCGCAGACTGCAAGGCCTCAGTTATAGCCCTATTCGCTATCAATCGCAAAGGAAACTAAATTAAATCAGTCAGGTAGGTTCCATCTGACTACTATACATGGATTGGCCTACCAAGGCCAGAGGCAAAAATAAATAAATAAATAAATAAATAAATAAATACATTCACAGGGAGAACTTGTTTTATTTCTTTTTTGATTAGAAAGAAAAAAGTAAACATGCACCATACACAATTAAACACCAATGATAATCAACACTCAGTCAACACTCAGATAAGCGACTGCAAAGGGGGTACTGCAATTGATACTCCATGCCCTCACCGTTACACAGAAGTATGATGAGCGACATTTTAGCTCCCAAAAGTCATGGGCAATGTGATCACCAGCCGCTTAATTATACTGGCATATTATTATTAATTATTAATATTATTACTATTATTGTTATTATTATTATTAAAAGAGACGCAAGGACTTCGGTCAAAATGATAAATGTGTGAAGGGTACTCCTGCAGTCCCGGCGTTCAAAATGCAGTGGGCCACTCGCTCTCCATGCACTGACACCCACCGAACTGTTCGGGTACTTCTCTCTTTTTGAGGATGGGTGGGGCACTCAAAAGAATGAATGGAAGTTTTCTGTCTGAATCCCTACAAACATACCGTAAAGCTAAATAAATTAAGGGGAGGCGGCTGACATAATCATTTTAACTAGTTTGCCAAGCCCCACAATGGGTTTCTTGATAAAACGCTGCACTGCAGACTACCAAAGGTGTTTACTGTAAAAAAAACACTAATGGTGCATCATCCCTTCCAAGCGTATTTGCGGCACATATTTCAGAGTCCGGAATTAAATAAGATTTCACACGTTTAATATTACTGGTGCTTAAGCGGTCTTGGTATCCTGACAAGAATTAACGTTAAATGTTAGCATTAAAACAACGTAAACATTCGCATCTTTAAAAACGCTGTAAAAATCTATTTCGTTTTCATTTACCTTGGCCCTTGACCGGTTGCCATCGTCCGTTTTCCTCCTATGTGTCCCGGGGACACATTCATTCGGTTTCTTTATTCTTCCGCATAGAGTGCATTGTATGTTCAACTCCGCCCGGAAAGCAGCAGGCTCCCGCACAAACTGTAGCCTACCGTTAATTTACACTTTCCCCCGTGTCCTTTCTTTATTAGCCGCGTATCGCTTAGGATCAGCCCATGCTGTTGCCGATTTCATATGCGTTATTAAACCAAATTGTTTTCTCTGCAATCAGTCCCCGAAAAGGAATCGCCGCAGTCATGGAACTTATCCGCTATTTTCGTGTTCGGTTACTCGCTTCTGTCCGTCCCCGATATTTCCTTTACTACCTTCGTATGGAGCACCGGTTTTTCAAATAACAAATGTATTCCGCGGTTCTGCAAAAGAGAAAATGGGAAATTCGTGAGAGAGCCAAAGAATCACTTCCTATGCGTTAATACCTCATATACCCTGTTTCTAATAATGTAACAGTACATGTGATAGCTGCAGCTATAAGGCTTGCTGTGGGTGACTGCTTTGAATTCTGGTATTTGTAGTCCAAGCTATGTCAAATAAAAACAAATCAGTGGTACACAAGGACGTAGCAGCAAATACTTTCTATTTCCAACGCCGCTATATAGCACGTGTTATATAACAGTAATCTATATGTACTGTTAATATTTTATACATAATTTAGGTCTTTATACAGTATAGGCCATGTGTATAACAAACTAAAAATAAACACCGGGTCAATGCAATTAAATGTCTAGTAGGCTAATTCAATTGTTGATCATAGGTCTGTATTCCAAGCTGCACGTTAACCTAATATATAGTCTCCCCTGAATAAATATAAAATACTAGCTCGTCAGCTAGTGTCGATCATTTTATTGTAGGCTAATGATTTTAGTGTAAGTGCGCATTATATGTCTTTTGGTTCTTCGCACACGTCTTTCTCTTCCATTTGTACGGGAATTTCGCCTGGAAATTTTACCTAAAAAAAACTACAAGACCAAATTGGAACACAACTTTTCCAATGGGTCAGTTGATTTAATTCAGTTTTACTGTTTTGAAGAGCGTGGGCGCGATAATTTTGGTGCAGTGTAATAGGTACTAGCACAGTAAAGCAACGTGAAACGGTGACATCATCCTCATCAACCTTAGTCAAGGACTCCACTCATTTTGGATATTTGCGCTAAAATTTGTATTTTCGGTTTCACAAACTAAATGGCCGCTTAAAATACGTGAAGCAAACATGAACAAATGTTTAGAACAAATGCCTGAACAAATAAAAACATATATTAACTATTCAAAAATATAAATGTAAAAATTATATTTGCAGTGGATACAAAATTGACAACTCCAATATCATACAGTCACTGCAGCAGTTTATCGACACAACATCGGTAGAGAAATACTTACGTTGGATATCTGTTCAATTTCATCGCTTTTTTAGCGGCATTCCCTGTCTCCTCTTGATCGCTCTCCTGTGTACGTCTACTTCACTAACCACAGCCTGCTAGAAACCTGACGCATGGACCCTACAGTGTTTGATAACTCACAGGAATTCGCCTCAAGATATTTCAATAAATATTTGAGGCCATTCAACTAATACGGAACCTATTGGCTCGTCCTAGTCCCCGCATCTTTGATGAAGTTAATGCAAGGATCTTTCACGCTGTCCTTAAAGCTACAGAGCTTCTTCGTTTCTTTTTTTAAACTGTCACAACAGACGTTGATTTACTCTCCCGCTACATATGACAGAAAGATTTGTATATAAAATAGCAACAGAACAAGCAAAATGGTAACATAATTTAGTCCCGTTCTCACCGTTGAGTATACAGAGAAGCCCAAAAGTAGGTATATGGGTTCATATGTTGAGTATAGGCCTATTAAGTAAGTGTTCTTGAAGTAGGGGGCTTATAACTAACAAAAGTATATGCTGAAACATTAGACCTATTGAAACTAAAAATTTAAAACACACAGATTGCCCAGCTTCCTCTCTCTGCCTGTAGTTGGAATTTAGCAAAATGTTTGTTTTCATATGAAATCAAGCCCTACAGTATTTGATGCAATTGGTCGATCATGGCCGTGCTCAGGTATTCACCTTCCTGACAACTTAGCCTTCATTACCGGATTCATACCTTCCCCCTGAACATGCTCGTTAAACAGACAGACAGTTCCAGGCGTCCCTCAAGGTGCTGTTCTGTCACCTATACTTTTTGTTTTATGCATGGACACCTTGGACAGAGGTCTCCCTGGCGACGTGTTTATGAAATAGGCCTGCGCTTCTTTACCCACACTTGTGAGCCTGTACACTTGACTTAGTCTGTTCTCCTAGTTTTAAAATCTGTTTACTCCCCATTGGTCAAACCTTCAGGAGGTATTTTGTCCAAGACTTTGTTGCTATGCAGATGATATCCAGATATCTGTGAAAACTAGTGTGCTTCTGATACAAGCATCTACCTCCTCCAGCTCTGATTGCTTGTTTTCAGGAGATCAAGCACTGGATGGAAACCAACTGCCCCCTACTGCTCAAAGATAGAACTGAAATTATGTGGATATTTTTTGAATGGATATCTGTGATCTAAGGGCCCAGGCCTCAGTGGCAGCCTGAAACCTGGGAGTTTCTTAATCCATATTTATCTTTTGAAGACCATGTGAAAAACATGTTTTTAATGTTATTCTTAAATCTTGGAAGTATTGGCGTCTTCAGTCATCACTCTGACTTTGCTGACGCACAAACCATGCCGGACTGCCTGTGGCATTTCTTTAAACGTTGTCTGTTTCCCTTTCTTTACTTTATTATTATTAACATTTACTGAACTTTGTTGGGGATTTAGATAAATCTAAATAACTTTTAAAAGGTAGATTCATTACACATCATAGTTTGCTATGTGGCTCTGTGTTACTTATTTACTTGCCTTCGGACTAAACAAATGTTTAAGGAAACATACATTTCCAAAAATTATTATAATTAAATTCATAATATTCCAGTGCAAGTTCTTGGACTGGTCTCATCCATTTATATTATCTCCTGAAAAACAACACAGACAAAGAACGATAGTTGATATTTAATTCAATACACAATAAAGATAAACAGTGAAGTGTATCATCTATGAAAAATCAATTGGCTTTATTAACGCGAAGATAAATGTGTTTTTGCTCAATGATTTCATCAGACAATGTTCACCTTTGTATTCACAGCTACTGTCAAACCTGGCAATTCGGTCGTAGACCTATTGGATCGATATTTATGTGAACATCATAGCGTTAAATATTTTTCTTTATATTGATCCTATGACAGGCACGTTTGATTGAACCTATGACCTTACTTATGGGACATTAAATCATTCTGACGGTATGGGGTTTAACGACGTCATGGATGTGTTGATTATAACAATATGGTCGTCTGTTTCATGGAATATTATCAGGTGGAATATAAATAGGTAAAATCATATCATTTTTCTCAGTTCGCCATGATAGTTAAACACAAATTGATTATTTAGTCTCACAAGACTCACAGATATTTACCGAAAGCACCAGAGACAGATTTGTATATCAGTTTACTTTTGGTAAATTTAGTTTCAGGTCATTTTAAAATGACCATAACGCATTTTTCCAGTAACTAACATTCAGGTATTTTGTCATATGTGTACACCAGCATGACATAGACTTACTTACTATTTGCATATTTACATACATAACAGATTTCAATATCAATAACACATTTTTATTGTCGAGAACGCGCTCGAACGTCACGTGCTCTGAGATTCCCGCTAGATGGAACCAATAGTTCACGTTCTCCGTAACCAAGTCGCAGTATTATCCAACGTTAGTCAGCAGACAATTTTAACAGCATGTGAATTAGCATGTATTTATTGAGATGGTCTGATGTCTGGGGGCCGAGGAAGCCATTTGGACTAATAACTGAAATCTTTACGCTTGGATTTTTTTCTGGGTTCTTTACATTTCTGCATAAACGTTCTCTCTCCGTTTCGTTCTTTTGCTTCGTTTTTTCCCCTCCTCGCCAGCACGAAAGCACAGAAACGCGTCTGTCCTGTACAACGTATAGGATGGTGCGAGTCAGAAAATCTCAGCCTTCAACCCAGAGATTTCAGCTTGTATTTTTGTCAGCGGGAATAAGATTTTGCTCGCTAGGTAGAAATTTGACTAGCATTTGACGGCCTATTTTGTTAGCTAAGGTTATCCATGTCACTTTTGCGTTAGTTCAGTTGACAGTCGGAACATTTTAAAGAAACAATTAAAACAATTTCCACAACTTTATTTTCACTGTCCGATTTTATAAATAGAAGGGCATTTTCAAGGCCCCTTTCGTTTTCAAGATGTCCCCGCAACTACATTTTCCAATTCAGTCACTTTAAGGACCAGTACGAACCCCGGGTTTGAATATCAACGAACGCGTAATGCAGACCGGCGGCATAATTTATGCAGAATATGTGCGATTATGTAAAATAAATGACTCCACGCGTAGCATAACATCTGTGTATAATCTACAGAGGCAATATTCTGTTTCCTTATACACATGGTTCCTGTTGTTAAATGTACAGCGTCTACTCTGCACTTGTTTTCGGGATGTAAACAAATTCAGTCTGTTGCTGCCTGCATATAATTTATGTTAGTTTCTTGAAATAATCTATCCGTATTTCGTTTTGATTTAAAGTTGCTGTAGGCATAATTTCAATAGTTTTGGTAAATAACTGCATTCAATCTCGGTTCTATAGCATAGGTCCACCACACTTTCTCAGTGGCAAGTAATTAATTAATCTAGGTAAGAAAGTGTATAATTAGTATCTCGGTAGTTAAAACATAAAATCACCCAAAAAGCTTTCCCAAATGTTCGCGAAAAGCGCTTAGACCCACGGACAAAAATATATTCTTTCCACCACCAAACACTGCATTGTGTTACATTTAACGTACCCCTCGACTATCGGTTTCTCCTTTTCTCACGTTGAAAATAATCGGTTTCTGCCCATTAGCAGCTTCTAGGCTCGCTTGTTGACCACCCTGGTGTTGAGATGGTTTACCCTCTGGTTGTTAACTTTCTGGCACAAGTTCTCCAAAGGCTGTAGCCAGCCAGTCCAACCAATCACGGAGCGAGGGGTGACGTCAAGGCATCTGCAGCTCATTGAGATGAAAGGGAACTCTGAGACTGGGCACGGCTTCAAACCACGGACTAGCATCAAACAGCGAGCCCTCTGATAAACCCAACACACAGACGGGGGTTCACGCAGGGGGTGGTAGCGCTGGAAGCAGTAAGGTTTGTTATTTTAAAGGAGAATAAAAGTGACCGCCGCTCGCATCCACAGTCTGAACTTTAACAAATGTGATCGTTAATTTAATTTTGTGCTTGCGCTGTAAGTAGTATCTTGTGATCCTAAGTACCAGTCTGAAGTGTTGGTATCAGCGCGCTGTTGTTTAAGCTTTGATGTGCAGGCTGATCATAGATCAGATTACACGGCTTTGATCGCGGCCATCCCCAGGCTTTGATCTGCCTGCTGATTCTTTCCCTCGATTTGGTGGTTCATCCGAGCTGCGCGAGCAAGCGCAGAAAGGAGAGCGGTGATAACATTTTGAATCCGACGCAAAAGTTGGTGAAGAAAAACGCCGATTAAAACGACACACGGCACACAAACTGGCTGGAGACCTGAATTCGTTTCTTCCACTTTGTGGTAAGACAACATATTTCTCTACATTGGTGGTCTGTCTGCTATCTTACCTTATTGTGGTCTGTTGGCTGCGTAGAAGTGAGTTTACCCCGCGATCGTACGAAACATCAAATTAGTGTGCTTGCAAATTGGATCGATACGTAAAGGGTATTGCATTAAAACGACTTCAAATAATTGTATGCACTCGGATCTGTGGTCTTTACTGGTCTAAGTTGCAATTTATATTTTCGCACGTTTATATATAAACGCATTTTTAATGGCAGTTCCTAAATAAAGTAAAGTAAATAAAAAACAACAATTACTAATAATAATAAAAAAACTAACAAATAAAAAATATAGGATGTTTTTTTTTCAATGGTATCCTTATTTGGTGAATTATTGGCATTTGGTACTAAACACGTTATTTATAATCTTAAATTTACTACGGACCGGATTTAACACTTTCCAATTCCCTGAACTGACACAACATAAGAGTACTGAAAGTAGATTGTCCTATGTTGATTTTTTTAGAATAATTTAACTGGTATAGATATATACGTATTTAGTTTTTTCGTCCTGATTAAAACTCGACCTTAGGTTTAAGAATGTGTTCCTTCAGGGGTCCCATCATCCATGTACACCGGTACATTCACATTTCGGATTCACTGGTCGTCACGCGAAGTTTTTGGTTAATGTTATTAGTGCATGGCTGTAATCATGCCGCCTGTTCATTTATATTGAGAATATAAGATCATGAGTATATCAAATATCACTTAAGTAAACAGAAAAGTATGGCCAAAACTCAATACGTGCCGTTTGAAAAGATCGTCCTTACTGCAAATAATATATATTTTAAACTGTATAATTACATGCTCTTCCCTCACAAGTGACAGTCGCCAAATTTACAGCAATCGAATTTAAACACAAAACATTAATGATACATTTCAATACGGGATTGCCGTTTAGTATAATGATCTAACGTCCATGGTGTTTTTTGAGCAACTTGTAAAATAGATCTCAATCGTTGTTCTCAAAAAGAAATATGAAAATCTGCGCGTAGCATATTTGAGTTTATCTCCAATTCCTCAGATGCCTATAAAGAATGGTTTCTCTGTCCGCCACTCAGCCTGAAGCGACACGTCTATCTACCAGATCCAACAAAGAATATGTGTTTGTTTCCTTAGATCGCTCAGAGATACAACTTCATCTGTCACAGTAATCGTGTGGAATGCTGTAAATTACATTTTCTCAAGTAAAAATAATGGCAGATAGCCGCTTTACTTCCGTAAACATTTAATTTAGGACAGAATTATAAGATGGCGTAAAGTAAAATATAGTACACATATAATTTATTATACTTAATATAAAGCCAAATGTCAAGCCAATGAAAATATATACTTGTGTTCATTTTTCTATTTAAATTTAAAGTGCGTTTAGCTTCTCAGAGTCTGATTCGGCTCAAACCACTGCGAGAGTTAATCATGGAGTAACTACTTAGTGCAGTAGGCTACTTAATATGTACTCCAGGGCAAATGGCAGGAATACCAGTAAGGTTGCTTTCGTTTCCTATATCTGTTGATAAGACTAAATTCATCTTAAAGCTTTTTTTATTCAATGTTTTTGCACATCTCTGTTTTAATCCAACAGTGTGTCACAGTGCAGTAAGGGTTAACGTGCACAGATTTCCAACTTCCTTCTCTAATTCCAAATGTTCTCCAAAGGCCCTGGTTCGGCCTCTGTTCCCAGTCAGTGAGCTGTGTGTGCGCTACCCCCAGAGATGAGCAGGAAACTCCCATGGTACCGGTTTCTCCCACTGATGCTGCTGATAGTGAATTCTTTCCTGGTGAGTGCCGTTCACGAACACGGATGCGTCGCGCCGAACAGCTGGGTCCCTTTCTCGTTAAAAGACGTGTGGGGCTACAGCGCCCCCGCTCCCGGGTGTCCAGTCGCCGCCCCGCCGCTGCGTTCCTCCTCCGAAATTACACCCCAGTCAGATGTAACCAGGTCTGGCTGATTGTGAGGGAGGGCTGAAGTGAGCAATCTGCAGTGTTATTCTCTCACTGAAATGGTGATGGCATTATTACTGATTATTGTTACTATTATTATTGGCATTATTACTGCCATCAATGTGCTTTCGTCCAGCGAGTCCTTGTAAAAAAATCAGTGTGCGTCACATGAGCTCCGTCAATCTGACGTAAGGTGCAGAAGGATTACCTTCTTTAAAGTGTGTACGGCACATCTGGGTACCTGCAGTCAAAGATGAAACTTGCCTCTTTTCCAGATTCTGGTGGCGGCTGAAGATCCGAAGGAATGCAGAGAACACGAGTACAGAGATCAGACTGGGGGCTGCCTGGCCTGTAAGCAGTGTGATGCTGGTCAAGAGCTGTCAAAGGTTCGCTCTTAGCCTTCTTTAGTTGGGGGATCGGGGCTTTAAGGTGCACATAAATCAATGTGCAGAAACAATACTGAGTGTGAACTGAATACGCTGTCTAAAGTGAGCTGTTTTGCTATTGCAGTTTTATTTAATCGTTAGCCGTCTATGGCTAGAAGTTTTATTTTCAAGACTTCTTTTTTTTTTCCGCCAGTTTGGTCACAGCTGTGTTTTTCAGTGTGGATCAGACAGGGAAACGGCTGGGATGAGAACATTCCAGTCCTCCGCTGTGGAAGTTCACGACACCAAGTAGACCACATCTGATGGAACAGCCTATACTGTGGGGGGGCCGTGAATCCACAGGGGGTGTGTTTCTTCAGGCACCTCGTTGTTTTTGATTCTACCCCTCAACAAGGGCCGTAACTGTGCCGCGGCCGTCTGAGTCTGTGCCGCGGAGATTTCCACCTGCTGTCTGAACAGAACCCAGCAGTGTACAGGCCAGGCCAATGCCCAGAAGATCAAATTAAATATGTTTTCCTGCACGCAGCTGCTGCACCAGCACAATACCATTGTATTCTGCAGAAACGGCGCCTGTCATGTTCACCACAGTTCTGAACCGCTCTGTTGCACTAGCCGAAACAGAGCAAATGCAGATGTAGATAGCACTGGGCCTATTCCAAGAACAGCCCGTTTATGACTTCCTCTCTTTCAGAAGGAATGTTGCCGAGGCAATATTACCTTTTGTTGAAAGTCGAGGTGGCTAATCTGTCACACCCATACTTCCTAACGTTGCCTAGAATGGGTCCATTGTTTTTGTTCGGTCTTTGTCTGAAAGGGCTGCTCACAGAAACGCACGCACAGTATGAAAGCCGTGTCTTTCTTTCGCACTTGACAGGTGCGCAGAGTGGACAGTAGACAGCGTTTAGCAAAGTGGAGATTTCATCACACCGGTGACCAAATAGTAAAAAGTGACTGAGACCGGCTTTCAGGCCACTACACGCACACGCATTTAAGCTGCTGTTGGCCAGTGCACACCTGTAGCACATACGTCTTTAAACCTGCCCTCTGAGGTCGCGCGCCGTTTTGGCACACATGCACACACAATGATGTGCTTAAACGCAACCGAGGCTCTCCTACCAGTTTCTAATGACCTGGAGTGCAGAACAGAAGGAACCCAACAGGGCCGATTAATAATTGCCCGCCTCATTCATCCAAGTGCGAGCGGGGCGCCGTCAGGCTACACCAGGGGGAATATGCCTTTCGGTGGCAGACCCAAGCTCTGCTCCACCCCCACCCCCACCCCCACCGCTTCCAGAATCATAAGTTCACTGATGTGCATATAAAAGAGGTGGGATTATTGGAAAAAGAGGAATCGCTTGCTTACCTTTTTTTTTTTTTGTTAAATTGTTATGCTGAACCAGGGTTTCTGCTCTGGGGCTAATATGAGTTTCACCTCTACCCCACTCCACTGGAAGATCCTGGTCTCCCTTTTTGCACAGATTAAATTCCTAGATTCCAAAGATGGGTGTTTGTAAGTGAACCCAAACCGAGAGCGGAGGCCTCTTTGCTGTTAAACCCCCCCACATGTACATTCACAGATTGTGGTTACATCCTAACTGCTATCGGGACGATCAGGAAGTAAACGGTGAAGTAAATCCTTTCCCTGCGGTGTCTCCTTTAAATCCACGCTTCTGCTACAATCTCTGCTCCTCATTCCCCCGACGGAAACGTTTGGCAAAAATGGCGGCTTGTGTTCACTTGAGGTGGAATGTGACCTCCGTTTTAATCGGCGTGTCTACATCGCGGGCCGGACGGGCGTGCGGCTTAGCGTGGCAGAGAAACGATGGTGTGTTAGGGCGATGAAGCCGTGTCCCGGCATCTTGAGCGTGCGGTGTAACGCGGGCTGGCACACCGCGCTAACAAAGGCATTGTTTTCTGGCCTCGTGCGTTGCTGGATCAGATGACTTGTCTCCCCTGGCGAATGGTGCGATTTCTACTTAATCTCCAAAATATCTCTCCGTCTGAACACGCTTTGGCGTCCTCCGGTATATTTCTCTGTTTTGCTTGGCTTTCTGGCGAAAAGTTGACTTGAAGATAGGAGGGAAAATGGGACCTGCACTGGCTTCGCTGTGCCGTCTGCGCGTTGAATAGTCATCTCTATCTAAAATGTATGGAGGAGTTCCCTCTTTGTGTCAAAACACGTTTTCTCTTCCTCCCGGGATCCATTTAGCTGTGTCTGATTCTTATAAAGACCCCTTCTTCCCTGTCTGTTTCAAGGTTGTCGTGTAATTCATGTATACACAGCAAAGGACATTATACACTAAACAAGGAATTTAGCCTAGCATTTAGCCTGGTATTCGGAGTTAGGGTATTTTTTCCATGGGAAAAGTTTGAATGCCTAACTTATTAAGATTACAGGTACAAAGTTAATGAAAATTATGAGAGCTAGGGCAGTGACAGAGGATGTTCTTGTTAGTGGGCCTTCTCTGTGTGGCGTTCCTCTCTGCGTATGGTTTAGTCCGGCCCGTACCACATTCAGTCTGGCGTTCTGCTCTGTGCATGGTTTAGTCCGGCCCGTATCACATTCAGTCTGGCGTTCTGC
>JAOYSI010000003.1:267810-294286 GCA_025775065.1 Hiodon alosoides | reverse complement strand
CCCTCCAGCCTTCCACCTGCAGTGCACTGTTGGCTATCCCTCCAGCCTTCCACCTGCAGTGCACTGTTGGCTATCCCTCCAGCCTTCCACCTGCAGTGCACTGTTGGCTATCCCTCCAGCCTTCCACCTGCAGTGCACTGTTGGCTATCCCTCCAGCCTTCCACCTGCAGTGCACTGTTGGCTATCCCATCAACCTTCCAAAATGCTGAAGCCGCAGAGCCATCAACTCAGCTCCTTACTGATTACTTTATTATTCTGTTTTATTCTACACAGATATACTAGTATGTTATTTTCCAGGAGTTCTCTGGGCGGCCTCTTGGGTAAAGGGAATTATTTTCCACCCTTTCCCATTTGGCATTGGGCTTTCTGATTTTTCATTTCTTCTGGAAAATACAGTCTGCTCAGCTCTTTGCGACAAATTGTGTTTGTAAAAATAAAGATTGTTTGATGGAGGTCACTGCTGGGTCACGTGATATTGAAGAGGCAGCAAAGTAAGAGCAAACATGCATGTGTAAAAAGACGGAGGGATGGAGGCTCGCATTTAATATAAAACTGCAAGAGAACAGCTTTTCTATCCTAAGCAAAGTCCTCGTTCATTTAAACAGGAGTTACCCATCTGCCAGGACCAGAGGGCCACGCCATGCTATTGGCTGAGGGGACCCTCCCCGGCTCACTTGACAATTATTTGGGGATCAACAGACCTTATCTTCCCCCGCCATTATTAGAACATCCACAGGCCCCTCAAGTGCAAGAGAACACCTGCCTTGTGCTCAGTATGTTTGCGGCCCGCCTGAATGCGAGTTAAGCACCTTAAAACATCAATAAGCTTTAAAATCGAAGTCCACTGGAGTGGCAGATAAACATCTGAGAGGATAGGGCATATCCCTGGTTCACTCGGCTGCCATTTTAAATGATTCCCATTCAGTCCTATTCTAGATATCTGTGAAATACATCAAATGGCAAAGGTATTTTTTCAAAACCATTTACAGAGGTGGTAGTTTATTCTTTTTAATGTATATTTTTGGGGTTTTTTTTACTTTAAAGGGGAGTCCCACATCCATGTATTATGCATGTTGTTACAAAGAACAATCCCAATGTTCTCTGTTAAGTCCAAATCAATTCATAAAATATTCTGTGAGCTCTGTTAATATGCAAGTATGTGAGAAACATGTGAGTGTCGAGGGTTTCGAAAGAGCTTCTTAAAGAAGTTTTAATGACAAGAAGATTATCCCATGGTGTAAAGGTTTAGAACAACGGTATTTCGGAAACTGAATTTCAAGACCATAGCAGATAACCAAGAGACCAGAGTGGCAGTAAGAATGAGTGGGCTCTGCCACAGTTTAAAGCCAGAAGTATTTAATTAGAAAATATTCTCCCCATCAACACGTATGTTTAGTATTCCACAAAAAGGTTTTCAATTTTAAAAAGGTGTAAATCGTATAATGACTATTTGCCTGAATGGCGTTCTTACCCACCAGATATCTGACCACTCCTGGCTGACCTAAGCTGGAATGGGCAAAGCTTCCAGGAACATATCAGATGTCAGTGGACTTAGAAATCTAGTTTTACACAACATGCTTAACTACAGTGCCAGCTAACAGTATCATTTTTTTTTTTTTTAAACACTTACTAAACTCAAGTCAAAAACAGATATTTATATCTTGGAAGAAGATAAATCCCACCCCAGCTGTGTTATCCTTGAGCTAGGTACATAACCTGATTTGCTTCAGAAGAATATCCAGCTGTATTAAATTGATAAATATAAAAAAATTTAGCTGTGCGAGTTTTAGATAAAATTGTCCGCTAAGCAACTAAATTGTAAATAACAGGACTAGAATAGTAGTCTGGCCATGAACCCACCCTTAAGATTAAATGATTACCAAAGATGGTTGCAATACCACCACTTCTTCCACTGGGTGCATCTTCCGAACAGGAGAAACCTGCACATTTCCAGATGCACATTTTCATCTGGCTTCAACCATGTCTCAACTAAAGTTTTAAAAAAAGTTTGTTTAAAGAATAATTATTCATGAGAACAGCCCTTTTTAGCCTTACATTTAATAAGGCAGATCAAAAAAGTGTGGATGGTGCAGAGATTGATGAGTTCACAGTGGATGTTGTGCTAACTTTGAGTAAAAGTCTCTTCAGGAATACAATAGTTCTCCAGATTCATAGTTATACTAAATAAACCCCTCCTGGCCTTTTCTCTGAAACTGTTCCAGTTATCAATAAAACCCAGGTTATCTATTGCATAACACGTGGCGTAACTGCCAAATGTGTACTGTGCACAGGTCAAGAGTAGAGTGGGAACATGCGTGTGACTGGAGCAATAATAATGCTAGTCTCTGTCAAGATCAATCAACAAGTGCCTGTGCTTGAATCCCGTTTTTAAAGAGGCAGAGCAACTACCAGGCCCAGTGGTTCCAGGAAGAAATACATGTACAAGCTGTGAAGGCAATAATAAATAATAGTTTGGACCAGAACCAGGACTGGGAACCCCTGGATAAAACTTAAAAAATATATATGTGCCAAACAAATACAATTTTTTAGAAGTGGTCACCCAACAGGGTATTTGTAATTAACAACATTCCCAGTTAGAAATGTGACTTTAATTGCCACCAGCAGGTGGAGATACTAGTTCATTTCTCATTTATAAACTCAAGAGAATCCTGGGGCAGATCAACCCACACGCCCCCTGATCTATGTGTCTGCTGCGAAGCTAAATACATATACCGTATGATGAGGTCTGTTAGTACCGCATGTCCTCACATAGCAGTTGCGTAAATCTCTAATTCATTACACGCACCATTATTTTGGCAGCAGGTGGCGCACTGGTTAATATGACTTGCAAGCGTATAGCATACCCTTAAGCAAGACTCAGTATGTCTAAATAAAAGTAAAAACTGCACTGAATGAGGTCTGCTAAGCGACTAATAATGATTGAGTGCCTTTCTAAGTGATATCTCTGCGATACTTTTTTATTTATAGCAATCTGTGCATTTTAAACGACGATGCAAATACTATTACAGTTCATTACATTATTCAATTTTATCTCGGAAATGCATTTAACTAATCAATCGTCAACAAGACGTACTGTGACTAAAAAGCAGAAGACAGGTAACAACAATATCATGGTTTTGGATTTATATGCAACTGGATTTTTAAACAAACATTTTTTAAAAACTCGACATGAAAGCTCGCGAATAATGGCACTTAACTGTCGCATACTTTGTGTGTAAACATCGTCACTCTCAGGGGTTAGGTTATTAAATTCCGTTTTTTAAAGGTGCAATGAGTACATTCATTAAATGTATATATTTACATTTCCCCGTAAGGCTGTGATCAAAGACGACAACATTTTGATAGAAATAAAGACCAGCTTTATTTTGTCCTCTCACAAAATCTATATACAGTATTTGACAATGTCGTAGTTTTAGTAAAAGTTTTGAGAATTAGCTGTAAAGCAGGCGTTCCTAAGATTCAGTAGAACATGATCTTACGATCACGACGCCATTTGCCAAGCACAGGCTATACGAAACAATATTCAGGTATGTAAACCAGGATTCACACATTTGTATTCAGAACAGCATCTGAAGAATGAAAAAGAAAAAAAAAACATAATTTCATTTTGTCCACCTCTAAACTTGTAAATAAAAACATCTAGTCACTACTCTGACGTTTCGGCAAAACTATTTTGTTTCTTTGATTACGAACGATAATGTTTAATTATGTCTGCAACTCTATAAGGGCTCGCTCACTTCGGCTTTCTGCTCTGTTTGTTCACTTGCCCCATCACACTCACAACGTCATGGCCTCCGCAAAATTATATATATTTTTATAAACCATACATGGCTATTAAAATACTGACGCGATTTGGAATAATAATTTTAAAATACTCTGTTTGTAAACAATATAATTGCTATTTTAATAAAGTAGTGAAGCACCGATGCCTGAGACGTAGACAGAGTAACGAGACAAATTGTCCTGAAAAAAGACCTTAACCTATAGACCATTTCCCTGTAAGCGTTTTCCGAAACATTCAAGTTATTCGGTAGCAAGAAGAAATGGCTGTCTGGCATATGAAACCCCGTTTTGGTGAGCATTTAACCTCAAGCTGTTCAAATCCGACTTACTTTTCAAAAAGTGCCCTTTTTCACGTTGATTTGTAAATTAAGTTTTAAAATACACTTCTGTTTTGGGGTGTTATGTTTTCCATAAAAACCTGTCATTATTTCCTGTGATGGACATTTCACTGAGCAGAGGGTCAAAATCGCATCATTTTATGTACAAGTTTAACAAAAAGTCTACATTAGATAAAAATAAAAATAAATGTTGAAATCCCACACAGCAGTGAATGAAAGATTAATTCCCAGTCAACTTTCTGAATAACTAGAATTTTAACAAGAAATTCCATCTGAAATAATACTGGACCATTATAAAGTGATATAATTTATTAACTTTGTGACAGCTTCGTATTAATTTCAGAGGTTGAAATCAACATAGTCTCATCCCCACACCTCAATGAACCTGAAATTAAGGTACTCGGTTTCGTTCATAGCCACATTCACTCATGATTTGTCAAATCCCTTATGCCAAGTATCAAAAATAGTCTTCATACTTCAATTAGTCATTTCCCATTATGCAAATGCAGAATCTGGAAAAGACTTGCTGTTGCCTGATTGCATAACTGAGTAATCAGTATGTCATTCTTCTGCTTTCTTTTCAGCTTTGACCACATGCAAACTTCTGAACAGTGATTATCACTGACCGCTATCTATTATATCATTTTTGGGAGTCTCTCCAGTTCTAACAAAGAAGTTTGTAAAGGCACGTAAAACCTCCATTGTAACGCGGTGCATAAAGATATCTGTGGATATAAAGTTTCTTTCCAGTGCCTAAATACAAAACTCATTCCAAAAGAGGTTTCTTGAGCTATTGACAAGCGTGACAGATTTCGTAATAACAGTGCAGAAAACTTAAAGGGCTCAAATTATTTGTTTTTTTTTTTACTAAACTGGGCTTAATGAAAGCAATGTATTTTATCATATTCAGCACTCAAAACCACCCATTTATGACATCACATTTACAAGGCATTGCGGCTATTTTTATTATTATGCTAAGTTTCTTTTATGTAAAAAGTTAAATGTCATGTAAAATTAATAGGCAATAAATTGCTAAAAAGCTAAACAAAACCATCTAGCAAATTCAGTCAGGAATTACGCTTGACATTTCACAAGACGTAAGAACGAGCAACACACCGCTGTATCATTAAAAAAACGGGTTCCTAAACGCATGTGAACCAAAAGGTATGCTCTTCTGATAATTGGATGCACCACAGGTTTGCATTAAATGTAACGGTCTGTGGTTAAAAAGCAAAGGGGGTCTCTGAGAGACTCAGAGAGACGGGAATCCAGATCTGTTGTATCCACCGGCAAAGTCATAGGTGACCTGTGGAAGTGAGCAGTCGGTAAAAAAGCCAGGGAAGGAGAGGACGCACTGGCCGCTCTCCTCCAGGGGCGACGGCGATACTGAGTCCGAGTGGCAGTACATGGGGTGCTGTGCCGGGGGGGTCCGCACGTTCTGGGCCAGCCCGCAGGCGGATGCTTTCTTGGGAGGGCTGGTGCAGGCACCCCAGGGCTCCGCGTACAGGAAACCCCCCACGAGAGGGTGGGGGTCGTAGGAGTCGTGCTCCACAGGGGCCTCTCTCGGGGCCCTAGCGAGCGCACCCTGGGGTACGTCTGGCTCCGCCACCATGTTGCTGTAGTCCGGTCCCAGGAGCTCAAAGAACTCGGCGGCCTCTGGGTTTCCCCGCTCCAAGTCCTTCAGTGTCATGCCAGAGGTGGAGGTGACCCGGGGGCTGTTGGCAGGCTCAGTGAAGAAGGACGGGGGTAGGTTGCGCTGTCGCAGAGGCGGCTTTCTGGCCCTCTCCCCCCTGGTGTCCGTGACAGGGTCGAACAAGGCAGCCAGGCTCCTGCTCTGCAGGCTAGCCTGGACGCCGCCGTCCCGCTTGGTCGGGGGCCTGCCCTGGGGGCCTCCGGGGTTCGAGCCGGGGGAGCCCTGCCGCTTGGCCGGGTCTGGGGCCACGCCCCCTGGCCCGGCGATACCCGTGCAGCGCTTGATCTGCTTTTGCAGGTACTTGCGGTGGTTCACTTTCCGCTTGGACTTGACGGGCTTGTCCAGCGCCAGCTTGATGTTGCTGGAGGCTGAGTCGATGAAGCTCAGCAGATCCCGGGTGGTCTCCCTGAAGTCCCCCTCGCAGCCCATGTCCCCGAGGAATCCCCCGTCCAACGTCTTCTCCATTTCGTATTCCAGCCCAGACCCGGGAAAGCAGAAATCCATGAACTGGGAGGTCATCATGGCGGCCTGCACAGCCATCTCTCTGTTGTGTTCAGCAGTCTCTCTGCCGGCATCCGCTACCGTCCGAAAAGAAAAAGGGGCCTCAGAAAAGCATTTTTGTTTTTTTGTTTTTTCCCCTTCCCCTCGGCCCCGGCACTGGCAGCGCACCCACTTTTGTACTCTTCAGATCTGAACTGAGTAACAGAGTTGGGGGGAAGGGGAGAGGTTCTTTTTTTCAGGGGGGCGGGGCCAATGATGTCAGGACATCAAAGAGGTGGAGCAGGGGGACCCCAGGACTTAACTCTTTGCTCACGCTTGACCACCTGCAACTAAGAAGGATTTTGTCTGAGGTACCCCGCAGAGCGGAGAGACAATGGCCATTTCGAGAGCTGCCCTCTCTTTGTCTTGCCACAGTTGTACACGCATGCGAGCTCAAACATTGCCATGAAACTAAGGGATGTTGTCGACTTACCCGATCCTGCATTCGTCGTTTATCATTATATTCCATTTCATTTAACTCCCAAAAACACAGCCAAGCCCTCACCGGTGTTAGAAAAGGTCAATTTTGGTGACGTTGTATGAGGGAGATGAGTTTAAACATAGTATCAATGTGGTTAATTCCATCCAGAAACCCACACCTTATTTATCAGTAAAATCCCCTTCAGCCTCCATTCATCTACTCCTGCAAATTACCAGCTTAAAAAAAAAAAAAAAATTATTCCGTATGTAGATTTGAAAAACATATATTACCCTTAGTTTTTGGCCTTTAAACAGACCCATGATAGATATAGTGAAATTGAACATTGAACATTTGATAGCGGGAACTCTTTCCTCTCGGGGCTTTTGGACCCAGACATTTCACAATTTATCAAAGCAGTTAACTGTTCTGCTTTAATGGGGTTTTAATGGCGTGGGACTGCACCCTGTTCCGTGCAAATTAATTTCCAGCGAGCCCAATTCGGGGCTTTGAGATCTGGATGCCGTTACATCGCTCCAGAATCCTTTAATTAAAACTAAAGCGCAGATGCTGGTCCATTTCACAACATCCTGTAGCTTTTAGCAAAGGAGACATCGTTGCACAGCCACTCTTAATTACACATCTGTTACATATCTTAATTACACATCCGCATTGCAATTTAACTAAAGTGACGTTTCAATACGCAATAAATAAAAATGATGGATAATGATCGTGCAATTCTGAAATGTTTGTTTGTTTCTTTCTTTCAGGTCTTTAGGATGCAGAAGTGCTTTCAGATTGCTTGCTAGAACTACTTATCACTTTTAAATATTTAAGTTCAGAAATATTATCCTAAACTAAAATAGTTTAGTTTATCTTTCAAATTATAGAACTGAGCAGCGATCGGTTTTCTTCAGCAACGTTTCCTTAATCTTGCTTTTGTTCTTCGATTTCCCCAATATCACAGCGATGGCTCCACTCCATGTTTACACGGAGAGCTGAAAGAGTCGAGGGTAAGCCGCTTCTTACCCGAAAAACGGCATGATCGTGTGCATGGGGCCGCCTCTCTCTGGGAAAATCTCCTTGCCCAAACAGGTGCCACTGTCTTTCTGAGCGTCCCCACACAAACCCCACCCCCACCCCACTTCCTGCCCTGCCCTGCCCTGCCCTGCCCCACGTCTTAATCTGCTCACGGTTGAAAGTTGATTCCTCGTGCACTCCCCGCACCAGTGGGAATTTCTGGCCCGGCCTGACAGCCATTATGGGCCGTCTTTGACATACAGCCCTACAGGGCCTAAATAGCTCCCATTCTTCCCCAGCACTGAAAGGGACCTTTGTGCCAGCGATTCATTAAACTGCAACTCACAGCCCTTCGTAAAATTGGGCTCAATAATGAACAGTCGATTTAACTGGGAAAGCTGCCGGAGCTGTTAAATTAAAGGGGGATAAACTGCAGTTGAAGCTCGGCGTGCCAGAAGAGACGTCGACCTTAAGAAGTCCCGGGTACTACCGTGGTTCGACCACCCCCAGTAAATTTACCCCATTTACAGGAAGCTTCTCAGCTGACGTTGGACATGATGGGAGCAAAGCCCGATCGGGATGGACTGAAGCAGAACACGGTTCCAGAAACATGCAGGAAAACGCGTGTGGGTCAAACTCAATATCAGCACGTGTAGTTTACCCCTGCCTATCCCTGCTCTATTAGAGTCGTCTTCTCTTAGATTGTACTACCCCATAACGGCAAATCTCAGGATACAAAACCAATTCTGTCCAGCGGCTGGAATACAATCCTTTCTGTCGGGCTGGAGTAAGTTGCCCAATCCCAGAGATGAAAAAGGGGAAAGACCTTGACAGCTTTTCGACTCTGAAATAATTCCAGAGTCTGAAAGCAGTGGGTAAAGCAAGCAAGCTGACAGAAACACTTTCACAGCACCTGCAGAGTGAAGGACACTTCAGTGGTGATACTTAGCTGTTTTTTGAGACAACTGCTGTATATAATAACAGTTCCATAAGTTCCGTATTATCCATATTATACTATATATAGATACTATAAACTCTGGCTCATTTGCAAAGTGCAAAGTATCCCTCATGTGGTTGAATGCACAAAACAACGGGAGCATTTGTGTCCTGTTTTATGGTCGCGTGAAGTGTTCCCAAGTGAAGCCATTTGTGCCGTTTGTGTTGGCTTCAGATTTGTGTGTGTACGTGCATGTGTGTACATTGTGTTGTGTGTGCATGCATGCGTGAGTTTTTGTGAATGCAAGTGTGTGCGTTCATGTGCATGTGTAGTGCATCCGTGTGAATGTGTGTGCGTGCCAGTCCCCAAAAGCAGCTCCTTCTGAAACGCCTAGCCCCAGCTTTCCCAAGGATCCCTCCTTTCTTTCAGAAAGTGCATTTCAAGGTGAGGCACTGAATCATTTAGAGCTGGGAGAGGTGGGGGGGCAAAGCGTTTTAACTGGGGGGAAAAGAGAGGGACCATCAGAAATCATTATCATGTAAATCCCGCTAGAGAAAGGGGACAGTGAAACTGATAGCAGTGATCTAATTATCTGTGGCCCGATACAACCCCCCCGTCCTGAAAGGGACTTGCAGAAAAGCTGCCATCGACACACAATAAACAGCCTGGCAACAATGCGAAACGTAGCAACAGCGCCAAAACAAGCTTTCCTCAGCTTTTTATGGGCTTTTTCATTCTTTCTAAAGCAAGGGGAAACACTAACAGAAATATCGATGGCTTCCCTTAGTCTTTCATTCCTTCAAAGCTTATATTGAAAGCAGGGGTTTTTTTCCATGGAAGGTATAGAATTGCACATTTTGGAAAAGTTACTTGCTTACTGGTGGTAACCTTTTGCCCACACTTTGCGACTGTGAGATTTCAGCACTTGAGCAAAATGAACTGAAACATCATGAATATGTTGTCAGACTTTTGTGACCACAACAGCTCAATTCGTTGTAACATTTTGTGATCAAGTGGCGGGTTATACCCTCTTCCTTGAAAACCCTGGACCACATTAAATTCCTTGTTATTCCAAAATGCCACTGTGGACTGAACACCGTCTCCTCCTTGTCGGCAAGGCAGTCACGACACAAAGGGACTAACGGATATTTCCTTGGCTTAACTCTCATTCTTCTGGGCTGTTCAGTCATGCTGAAGAACTTGACGCCCCTGTTTCAGATACGTATGGAGGGGGTAGTGTTAGAGGCCGAGGACTTTTTCTGGTGTACATTCTCTTCCTCACAGCGTCTCCTTTGTCAGTTTAGTGGGTACCTGAATTCATGCCTTACCAAAAGGAAGACCGAAACGCCAAATGCAGAAGTAACCGTATGCAAAGACAACCGCAAAAGAGGTGGAGAGATTTATTATATTCTAATTCGTCCGGGCCTGATGGGTGGTGCCATTAGAGCACACTAAAATCAGTTTGAGTTTCTACTGAAAAAAATCTAGTCAGATTTATCGGTTAACGCAAAGGTGTACTCATTAATAACGTCTTCCTGCGTCCAAGAATTGACAAACTCGGCACCTTACACCCCCCTCCCTCCATGTTCACAAACGCATAGCCCACCAGAGCCACCGTCCCTTTACGTCCCAAATAGCCTGTCCCCCACACCTAGCCAAAACGACCCCACCACAACCTCGGCCGTAATCTCTCACTCCACCAGTGTGTGGTCTTTGCGTCTGCGCAGGCCTACACCCCAGGGGTCATGGGGGTCAGCCGAATGCTAATAACAAATTTGATTGATGGCAGTTGGCGGGGGGGGGGGGGGGTGGGGTTGTGACAAAATAAATGACTCCTCAAAGTCCTGAGAAAAGTAATGATGAACGAGGGCTGGCCCGCCAACACTTGCTGCACCAGGAGCGCCCACGTAAGGAAGCAGCCTCACGAGTGGGGAAGTGGAGCCTTTCAACTCTCATCCGCTTTTAAAACAAAAAACACCCAGGGCATAAGGATGTTCAAAATCTTCTTCATTTCAGTCCACCACCTGAGACCGACAACACGAAAACCGCAACCCTTGTGGCAAGGTTATTTGGCCAGAGCCACTAGCGTAACACATCTATGTTTAATCCTACTACGCTTTTCTAATCTACAAAAGCGCCACTTTCAGTCGCTGACGAGTGCAGTCGTACAGACTCTTATCACAAAGATTAACGAGCACGAAGTTTTAAGTGCGGGGAAACCTTATACACAAAAACAATCACACACACCTCTCTCAAACAAACACACACACACTCGGTATTAATAATATTAGACGCAGGGGGCTGCGAGCTCAGGCCATCTAGGTGACATGGTTTTACAGACTTCAAGGCCCAGGAGTAAATGAGTATATGACCGGGTGAAGGCCCTGCCGGTTTGCCCCTGTGAGGGGAGGGAGGGGGCTCCGAAACGCTCCCCTCCCACTGGTCTATTTATTGCTTCCCCACGATTGGGTTTTAATTAAATAGACCTCTCGGGATAAGCACTGCTCACGTTAAAACAGACACAGTGTGTGTTCCTGTGAGAAAGGGTTCTGTGTGTTATGTTGTGTCCGTGAGTGAATATGCTCAGTTGTGTGTGTTTCTGTAAGAAAAGGTTCTATGTGAGGTTGTGTCTACGAGTGAACGTGCGCTGGTGTTTGCGATTGAGAGAGAGAGTATGTGTGCAGGTGTGTGTGTGTTCCTGTGAGAAATGGTGCCGTGTGTGGGGTCATGTCTGTGAGTGCATGTGCACAGGTGTGTGTGAGAAGGCATCGGTATCATTATTTAACACATCTTAATAAAAAAACATTACGTTTATTTTTCTCAGATTGATTGCCTTCATTAACATCAAGTTAACGTCATCAAGCACCAACTCAAGTTGGCTACCAATGCGCTCAGATTTGCCCAGCGAGCCCTGAACGGCCCCACAGGGAAGAGGTGTGGGGTTTCATTTCCCTTTTAAAGTCTTAAAGTACCTCAAAGGTTAGCAACTGTTCTCTGCCAAGAGCAGGGCCACTCCTCTTCACTAGACACTCAGCACAGAAATTCCCCCCACATGAAAAGGTCTTTTATTTTCCCCCCAATTCCAAAATAAAACTTTTCACAACCTCCAGCATGGACTAGAAAGCAGACCGACTGGATGAAATGTTTTGCACGTAGTAACAGTAGAACAGCGCAGCAGAGTTAACCTCAGACTAACAATAAAGAACCAACACCAGGTAACCCAGTAGGTTAAGCAGAAGTGTGATTTTAACTTGCATGGGACCCATTTAGGGCATTACTTTTCCCCATAGACTTCAAATGTCTCCGTCAGACACAAATATTTTAGTTTTCATCCTGAACTGAAAACGTTATTCATTTTCCCCAGAGAAAGTCGCTCTGCCTCAGGGCGACAGGAAAGCCACCAGTCCCCTGATGGTCAGCCTTTAAGACACTGCAGGCCACACATCATTGTACCGGAGACCCCACCAACCCACCAGTCCCCTAATGGTCAGCCTTTAAGAAACTGCAGGTCACACATCATTGTACCGGAGACCCGACCAACCCACCAGTCCCCTGATGGTCAGCATTTAAGACACTGCAGGCCACATATCATTGTACCGGAGACCCCACTAACCCACCAGTCCCCTGATGGTCAGCCTTTAAACTTTTCACTCGTTTTTAAGCAATTTTATGAAAAATATCAAAGACAGAGACTAAAAATAAGAAACCGTTTTATCCATCAAAAATGTCTCCATGTAAAGGGCACATAATGCCTCCCCTTTATGCCAATTTGTACTGTGCGTGAGTCAAGCTGCAGGGGTGTTTGTTTAAAAATATATTTGTTTAAAAGTGCATTCTCAGATGTTCGACCACTTTGACAGTTTAAAGTACAGACGGATTAGAAAAAGCAGAAACTGTATACTAATTATGGGAGAATATATTCATAACACTATAAATACAAAGGGGACTCATTTGCTCATTATGCAAGAATAGGGAGTTGCTATTCGACTGCTGTGCACCCCCAAGAGAGCAGATATCCATTTTTTCTGCGATGCGATTGGCTGACAACACATTCAGTGTAATTAGCACAGCCCTGCATTTCCATTGCTCCATCCTCCCTTACCAGGGCATACAATCCCCACTCCCATTTCACCAGCAGAGAAATCACCATGGAGACCACTTTGGTAGATTGGTAGACCACTCAGTATTTGAACCCAGCCGCACTCTTCTAATTTAAGGCACAGTTTTTCTTTTGTTGCACAATTTTAAAATTTAATAGAAATTTTAAAGAACAGAAAAGGCCATTTTGGAAACTATTCATATGAAACAGAAAAGGAATCCAGATTGGTTTTTTTTTTAAACAGAATTTTCCTTTTTCCGGAAAAAAACCAAAGGAGTGATTTAATCTTGCTATTCACAATATGTCCTAAACTGAATATGACTGAAACAAGCTTTTAAAAGGCAAAGCATGCATAAAGTTCTGTATGAAGCATCAAGAATAAAGCAGGAGGACTGAATCAAACGCAAACTGACACCAAGATGACTTTCTATAAGAATAACTTCATACTCAGTTCCCAGTGACAGGTGGTGAACCAAGGAACTAACCACAGTGCTTCTCTGTAGACAACAAATGGCGTTTCATGTCATAATATATAAACCATTTTTTGGGTCCAGCCCTTAAACAGCACACAGAATCTTACATCAGTATATTCACATCTTTCAATACATCCAAAATGGTATACTCATTTACTTCAGCTTATAGTAGTTTAGATGTTGGATCTATTTAGCACTAAAGAGAACCTGAAAAACTTTACTGTAAAAACGGTTTTAATAAACAGTCCCTCGCAAGTCAGTTTTACTAAACAGTCCCTATGAAGGTAAACAGTGCTACTCTCCCCTTTGAGCTGTTTGTACAGTGATCAGTTCGTCAGTGATTTCGCTAATCGGTCTAGTCTAATAACAAAATCAACATCAGAATATAATGCAATAACAGTGAGAAAATAAAAGAAATAAAAAAAACCTTGATTCGCAGGCAAAATTTAAACTTCCAATCTATTCGTATTAACTTTATTCACGATTAAACAGATCAAACTTAAGCACGAGCACATGAATGGACCATAACTGAGAAAAAGAAACAGCAATAATGATGTAATCGGAAGTAAAAACATGGAGTAAACATTTAGCATGAACTTTGATTGTCATGAAGCTGATATTTAACAGTGCTCAGTGATTTCAGTAAAAGGCCACAGATTTTAGTGCCCAATTTGGTGCTTTTACCAGGAACCACAGCGTGAATCCCGCATTTTCTCGTCTGAAAAAGTGAATCAACAGAAAGAGCCCGTTAGCACCAAATGGAAGGATACCTGAGTGGTTAAATGGTTTGGACTGTGGTGGCGGGCCTTTGGGTGACCATCATGTCTTTTTGGCCACCTGTTTTTCATTTTTTATCCACTGCTTGATGTAGCGAACCTCCAGGGCCCGGGCGGCCCGGACTGACGGCGGGTCATAGTTGTTGTAGAAGCGCAGGTCCAGGTGGTGAGCACCATCGGGGATAAAAATGGCCACCAGGGTGCTGGAGATGTTCTGGGTCACGCCACCGCCTGACCAAGGGTCCAGTTTCCCGTTGCTAGAGAGAGAGAACAAAAGCGTTTCACACCAATCACAGAAATATAATCACAGAAAACATTGACTCATTGATTAGGTCAGAGAAAACGCATAAAAACGAAGGGAGCCGGCAGTCACCTGAAGACAATGTTGGTGTGGGCGTGGATGCGTCTCCCTCCATACACGGTGACCGCCCAATCGGCTCGCGGCCTGACGCCGAATAGGGCGTGACATTCCCTGGAGAAGGCGTCAAAGTCCCACGGCTGCGGCTCGAACATGTCGTGCACACCGTCGGTGCACATGGGCATGACCATTTCCGTGCACGCCTGCATGGCGGGAGTTTACCCACAGCGATTAAACGTGGCTTTCAGGGCTGGCTCAACAAGCACCAGGGAAATGTCCAAAACCATCAAAATCTGACTGAACTGTGTTATTCTGGAAGGGTTTAATGCAAACTTGGTCATCTACACAATTATTATTATTAGATTGAAGTTTGTTATGGTTGGGAAACCCCTTTATAAATAATTCCTTTTTTAGTTTTATTCAGGGTAGACGCCCCAGGTAAGATACCTGATAGTACCAGCCTATGTAGCCCAGGTTCCCGGTGGCAGTCTGTGACAGGTTGAGGCATGGGGTATCCCCCGTGTAGTTGTAGTACACCTTCACAGCCTTGGAGACGCCATGCAGCAGCTCTTTGTCCTGTGCGGGGAACAGGTACTTGCAGACAACCTGAAAGCAAAGCAGTCACAGCATGAGTACTCCAGTCTCTTACAACGACAGTTGATGCATTACCTTCTACTGGCTACATTCTCAACACGCCTGCCAATATTGAATATATCAATTCTGCAAGCATTTCAAAGGTTAACGGACCGACTAAGCAGGACTTGACTTTTGGTCATAAGTCGGTCGGCCGTTTTTTTGGCCGCATATCTCAGTCTGAATCTTTTGCACTTCTTTGCAATATTGTTTGCTATACGCCTTTCTTTTTTTTAGACTGGTAGCAAGAAAGAAAACACAAAACATGTCTCGGCCTTTCTTTAAAAGCATTTTCAGAACATGGCAGTGGGACCCACCTAACAACGAAACCCTCCTTTCGCAAAGAAAAGACAGACCATTAAATAAAAAAAAAAAAAAAGCTATTAACCATTCCTCATTCTATCCGACCATCAGGTGGCTCCTACTTTACACAAATAGTGTACGTACAAGCCCTGTGCAAATGGGGGGTAAACCGCTAGAGCGTACATGGAGCGCTAAAGGTTCAGTCTAACAAGAAGGCCCAAATAGTTCCCATGGTAGCGATTACTACTGGGATGCAGGCAATGAAGGAGTTTTGAAAGAGTTTCAATTTTAGCTCCAGCTCATGCATCTTGGATTAAAGTCACTGCTGTTTTTTATTTATTTTATTTTCCCGTTTTGGCCATGGCAAACGTTGGCCTCCATAACAGGGGGCTGAAATTTTCTGGCTGGAGAGGATGGGGGCTGTTTACAGGCTACTCTGAAAGTTTCTGACATATTTCATTGCTAATTACACCCCCTTCGCTAACTTTATAGGCGGCAATCAAACAGCCGATTTGCATATGAAATTGGGCGGAATGGAATTCTGCTTGAGTAGACTTAATCGTACGGAAAACCCGGCGGGGCGGTCAATTTTGTTCCGGAAAAACAGGAATGAAGAAAGACTTTAGAAATTCTACAAGGAAGCGGCCTAGATTTAATACGACCCCCCCGCCCCCATTTGCAGTGGAAGCTGGTGTTCCAAGGTTCTTGCATCTTTATGATTTTTAAGACACCAATAGAGTTAGAGATTTTACTTATAACCTGCGCTTGCTACTGATGTCACAGAGGCGATGCTGGGGGGTTGGGGGGGTGTGTATTTTCAGAGAGCAGAGCGGCACTCTGGAAGGGGCACAGTCTGTAACTAAGGCTTTTGTCTGAGGCTGGAGGAGGAGGAGGAGGAGAGCTACAGGCATGTCCTAGCGGTGGTTTACACGCGGAAGAAGGGGGGGAGAAAAACCCTGCAATTGCTCTCTGAAGCATCTTCCATCTACTTTTCAGATAGGATTAGGCTTACGCCATTCAGCCCTGCTCACAGATTTCCACAGCCCCTCTCACAGTCACTCGGATAATCACATTAGCTTTGTCATTAAAAAGCTCCTCTTTGCACCCACTGCCTAAACCGCTTAAATCAGCCATAGGGGTCGAAGATATTGCTGGCGGCTGGCCAGACAGCTGAAAATGACCATTTGGGTTTGTTCTTTCTTTAGTGCCTCAGAATAGGCACAGATACAAGCATTAAAAGAAATGTGTAATAACAATGAAGTAGCATGTAGTGTATTAGTTTAGTATCAAATCTGTTGCATTCGTTTGCACACTCAACACACAGCAATGTCAGGTCCCGCTTAAGGACACCCACGCAAACTCCATCTTACCCATCACTACTCTCTCCAATAGCCTGCAACATTCATTCCAAAATCTCCTTTAAATTAGCCCCCTTAACATGGTGGTCTCCGGCCTTGCAAAACCCTAGCTGCACGTCATAATATAGTTCAGTTGCCTTCTACTGTTAGTGGTGAGACACTTATCTGAGACTTAATGCTCACCTGCTATCAGAAGTACAGTTATATTGTATTTTAGCATTTCATTACCTTCCCCCCCCCCCCCTTTAGCGTCTTTAAACTGGAAAGTAGTTACACATCTAATTGTATATCTATCCGATAGATTCTGTATCTATATGTTCAGGAAATTGTTCACAAATTATAAAACCAGAAACTGATTTTTATATTTGAATGCTTTTATACTGAAAATATATATATATATTTGAAACTTAGCAAAAAAACACTCGACAATTGGTCAAATGACAAAACTTTGAAAAGTAGTGTGTTTTATAAAGGTGACTACTGGAACACAGGGTTAATGGCTGCCCCAGAAATGCTGCAAAGGGCAGGCAGAGCTGCAGTGTTTACCTGGACTGGCCATCTGGGGAGAGGCTGCAGGAAGTTTGCTTCATACGGGTAGTTTACCATGGCCAAATTGACCCAGGTCTCCTGCAGCCAGCTCTTAAACATCGCAACATCATTCTGTTTGAGAGGGGTGCAGAGCCCGAATTCACCAGAGACCCACAGCAGACCCTCGTCTGTGCAGAGACAAAGGAAAAAGAGGTAAGGAGGGTGCGATGACAGGTGAGGTCACTAGCAGGGTCGCTTTGCAATGCAAACCAGCAGAGACCAGGCACAGTGCAGTCCAGAAGAATGAACCAAAATCTCCATCACCTGAGGAGGTGACATTGTCCACGGCTGACCAAGACCTCTTAATGCTCTCAGCACAGTGGGTCCCACTTGTTGAAAAAACGTCTGTCACTATTTGGTAGAAGGTACCGCAAGGCACCATGTTGGGGAACTGCCAGATGGGGGCCGAGGCTGCCAGGGCACTGCAAACAAACAGAGTCATGTTCCCCTTACAGCTCAAAAACTTGGCGAAGGACTGTGTAATCCTGTGAGAAAAGTGTGAACGTTGTATTTGCGATTCATACGGCTCTACTTCCACCTTGAAAACTGTACATTGCTAATGTAAGATATGGGTTTAACCGTGAAAACCTGAAGGCGTTAATGCTAAATGTGGATACAACCGTGAAAACAGGAAGGCGCTAATGCTAAATGTGGGTAAAACCATGAAAACCGGAAGGCGATAATGCTAAATGTGGGTTTGCAGTGATGACACATGGACATTCCTCACCCAGCAACAATGCTCGGGTACTTCATCCTCATCCAGGCGGCCAGCATCCCGCCGTATGAGCCTCCAATGGCAATCACAGGGCTATGCTCCGCCCCTGGCACGTTCATCTTCAGATCACGGATCAGTACTGCAAAGTCTGCCAGGGCCTGCTCCGATGTCAGGTAGTTCAGGTGCTTCGAATCCTGCCAGATTATACAATAATAATAATAATAATAATAATAATAATAATAATAATAATAATAATAATAAACCAAAGTTGGAAGGCCAGCTGCGTCAGCATACTTGGTACTCCACATAGAGAGACAGAGGGTTAGAGTGAGATGAAAGATAAGAGGCACACAGCATTTTTTTTGTTCTTTACAGTACGAAACTAACAGACACAGATGGTTGGGCTACTAAATGAAAGGTTGTGGGTTCCAATCCCAGTGCTGCTATTGAGATTGACACTTGAGAAAGGTAAAAGTGAATACAAAATTCAACATTCTAAGCCTTTAAATTAGCAGCAGCTGAACAAGGAGTGTTTCTGCCAAACCAGAAACCTCGATACTCATTGATAATGTAAAGGTAAGCCAGTTAAACACACAATCCATTCCAGTTTTTTTCTAGCTTCAAGTGTCAGAACCTTAATTTTGGACATGGCAGAGCTGTGGAAATGCCCGAGCAGATTAAAATGCTTTTTGTACAGCGCAACAGCTAATAAAAGCAGTTCTGTAGCTTAGCCACCTTTTACATTTTATCCAGTGGGATATTTACTGAAGCAATTTGGGTGCTTCAGGAAGTGCCTTCCTGAGTCACGATCCCATTTCTACTACCTACAACCTTTATAAAGGACTACATTGCACCTGAGCATTCTGTATCTTGGACTAAGGAACCACCTGCTGGTTACAAGCCTGGTACCTTAACCACCACTCCTTAACGTGAACCCAGCATTCTGCATCTCCATCGTCATCGCCATGGTTACTCACACTATAAGACTGTTGTCCGAATGGCAGCGACTCGCCATAGTAACGATGCTCGGCAAAAACCAACATGGCGTTGAGTTCTTCTGCAACATCCCACATGAAACCCTACATAGTAAAAACTAAATTAAATAAAATCAGTTTCACAACTTTAGATCTTAATAAGCACATTTGAGGCATTGGAGAGGACTCGTCCAGGGAATAAACAAAGCCGGCATTACCGTGTTGTTGCAGAACCAAGTGATGTCTCCTTCGTTGCCTGTGTAAAAGAGGATTGGACCGCCTTCTTGGTGCCAGTGCTGGTCGGCGAGGAGATACCTCTGCTTAAATGTGCCGTCCTCGAAAAAGCCGAAGTGATCAATCTGAGAAAGAAAACAATCAAAAGCCCGTTATAGTTCAGTACCGGGCCATTGGGAAGCCAGCCAGGGGTGGGAGAGGGAGACGGCCAAGTCCATAAACGCAGGAACCTGGAAATCAGTTCGCTTCAGAAGCAAAAACAAAGTGCATACAAAGCACCAGCGAGTCATTCTTCATACGTGAGGACAGCTTACTGACCTTCATCTTATTTCATTACATTCCTGTACATTTATGTTTGATGGCTGCATATGCAGCCAAGATCCCCCCCACAGATATCGACCGGGCCTCAGCGCCTGTGGACCCACTGTAGATCTGCGGGCCAGTGCCATGTAAAGGGCACGGGGATAATCAGGCGAGGGGATAATTAGCCTCAATTTGTATGAAAATCCTGAGCCAGTTCCAAGGATGCCACATTAGTTCCACTTTGGCAGTGCTCAGCGATGCCCTTTCATTGATCTTCAGTGCTAACCGAGTGTCTGTCCCTATTCTCTACACCAATAATTTTTGGCAGAGGGGGCGGGTGGAGGGTAAGCAGATTGTTTCACACAAACAGCAGTAGGGCACATGCCACTGCTGTGTGCCAACGAGATGCCCCCAACTCGAAATCTGCCCATTAGCCTCTGCTCAGTGTTTTATACCCTTGCTCTACTCTGTGGCTCCCAAAGAGCCCAGAGAGCTTCCCCTTTTCCCATGAGCCACCCGCAAAAAAAAAAGAAGAAAGTATTCTGGAGACTTGAATGTGCCCATTCTTCGTGTGGCCTCCACCAATCCTTGGCAGAGACAATGTTTTGGTAAGGCCCTGGGAGCCAGTCGAAGGCGACTTCCCTTTAGCCTGTCGCCATCTCGCGTCCATTGGATGAAAGCTAAATGACAAGCATGCAGCTTGTAGTGAAGTTCAAGGCACCTTGTTTTTGCTCAGTCAACCATACACCACTGGTAGTAGTAATTTTACTGGTAATGGTAGGCGTTTCTCAGGTGTTTTCATGTGCCAGCAGTACTGGAGTATCACTATTTTTCATTATGCGATGCAGTATGGTATTAGACATGCTTTAAAGCCTACCTTTAAACTAAATGTTTTAAAACAAATGTCAACTTATAGAATAGTTTACGGAACCAAACCCATAAATATTTAAGGCACGTTTCATTGAGGCCAGGCAGAATTTTATTATTATTTTTTTATGGTTGAGATCTCTGAAACGGCTGAGCAAGCCCACAAAGCTAATTTAACACTGTAGGTCCATTCCATTTACAGGTAATTTCTGGTGCAGAATAGAGTTATCACCACCAACAATCATGTTTTTGCAACCTTGGTGCAATGCGCAGAATGAAGTAAAATGGACCCTCCACTGAGAGGAGGTACAAGTGGCAGGGATATTCAATCTTGGTTCTTGTGGCCCGTAGTGTCGGCAGGTTTTTGAACTACCTCTTAATCTGCATCCTATTTACATCTGGTAACACCAGGTGAGGTCATTTTAAAATCGAAATAATGAAATAATTTTAATGAATAATTAAGCAATTAACAAGACTAGTGGAACGAAACCCCCCGTCCGCGAGGACGGGAATCTCTCCCGTTCTACGACCTGGATGTCCTTACTCTTACAGCTATATGTCGCCACCATGTGGTACATCACAGTATTGGTCAGCGGACATTAAATCGACAACGGAAGGTCTATTATGAGTGTTTACAAAAGCGATTAGCCAGTACCTAGCCGGCAAGAGCAGAACGAAGGTACACGCGTCACATGACGGTACAACAAAAAAACACTCAACTGAACCACTGTAGTTAGCGTTCTTTTGGGGAGAAATGCATTAGCAAAACTCAGAGTGCCAATTAACTGCAGAGGGAGGGACTAAATGAATTAACTAGCATTAAAAGCTTTTCACAACAACTGTATCAATACCAGACTCTTCTGGAAGGCATCTACTTACAAAGCGTTAAGTAAGTTTACATTAAACGATGCTCATGTAACCCAAACAAACTGCTCTTAACGTAATATTACGAAAGTTACTGACTATCCAAAGTAAACTTTTATTTCAGGTTTATGCCTAAACATTTTAACTTAGCCAAACAGTCAGTCAAATACATTAAAAATAACATTAGGTAGATCAGGGTCTGGATGTGTTCGTCTTTACTAAGGATGCTATTAGGGGATTTCCTAAAGCCAGCTCTACTTCCTCCTTGAAGGCAGACAGTAGCCAAAGAGGATTTCCTTTCCAAAACTGCTTAATCACTTACTAATTCTCAAAATTTCCTTCCAAAACACAGATGGGGGGTCTGTGTCAAAAACAATACTAAAGTCAATTACAATAAACAAGGTGTAATGAAGTCAACTCTCACGAGACAGAGCCATCTAGCCGACCATGTCTCATTGCAGCGTTTTGTGCCAGACACTGAGATGAACAAATAAATGACTTCACCATTCGCCACCAGACCATGTGCATGCAAAGAATTAAAAAAAAAAAACAGTTAAAAGAAGTTGACTGCAGAAACTGTATTCTTCCCGTAAGTATTTGGAGCGCGACTCCGGGACACAGTGATAGCGTTGGGTGAAGCGGAACTGCTGCTTTGAACAAAAGCTAGTCAAAGTTTTACTGGAATCAACCTTTGGCTCTGCAGGTTTTCATTTAACCCAGACAGCAGGTGACCCAATCCAGTACAAGACTAAAGTAAAGACCTTTACTAAATTCCATCACAGGAGTGCCTGTGATGGAGTATTTCTTATGTTTGTTGGTGGGATTAGTGGACATGAAAGGAAGGTCTTGGAGACAGAGCACCTTGGCACTATGAAATGTCGTAAGATCAAAATCAGAACTCGTGTGAAAGTTCCCCAGCATTCGAGTCCTAATTTACTTCCCACCATCTGTTCCGGGGTAAACACGGAATTTGCGTTACGAGCTAACGAGTCCCTAAGTGCAACAAAGGGCACTCCTAAATTCACCTTTTAACTGCCGGAAACTCCCGCTGAGGCATGATGCCATCTGGGACGTTGTTCGGCGACTCAGAACACCGCCTTGTGTTTTAGACGCTTTACCGCTGCACACAAGCAGAGTCGAAAGGGGAAACGCTGACTGCCGCAAACAATGCACAATCGGCACAGTTGGCTTCATATAGATAAGTCAAGGAAATCCTTTCCCGAGTCTTCAGCGCAATAATGAGTATCGTGAACAAAAAAAAACCCATACAGCGTTTATGAACTAAAACTCAAATTCGATTACATCCATTTTATTTTCGAGTGACTTAAGTGTGTATATTTATTCAAGGAAACGTTCATTGATTAAGGAAACTATATAGTCGCCACTGGGTTAAAAATGTGTAAATTTCTCATATTGTTGGCAAATGGCAAGCCAAAAAGGTTTTAATTAATATACATAAATCAGATGATTGACAATGGTAGACATAACGTCCTGATTAAGCACAAAATTCGTTTAGTATTCCACCCACACGACTGCATTAAATCAATCACAAACACACAAAGCGTGTTTATTTAATATATAGATAAAATGTTATTTTATCTATCCACGTGGGCCATATCAAACAAATATAGCCTACCTCTGTATAATGCAATAGTAAAATAACCCTGACCACAACGGTTTTGTTGCAGGTAACATTTCGACTACACGACCGCCTCAATAACACCCAAAACAAATCGCTAAAAAATTATTCAGCGGAACTATACTTATCACATATGATGAAACGCACTTACCTTTTGTTCAATGTAGTAGGTTTTATAGTACACCTCGCTTGGATTGACATCATTTGCAGCACCTTGTCTTGGCAAAAGTCGAGACTTAAAAGCCTGAGCACTGAAACAGTTGATCAAAAGTATAACGCTAGCGGTGTGGGTGACAGCTCTTTTGATTATCATTAACATAAATGTCATTGTCCTCTAATGTGTTGAAGGCCTAACAGAAGCAAGGCTTAAGTTGCTATGAAAGTTTCGAACAGACCATCTCTCGAGTGAAACCTAAGAGGAAGGAACCTGTCGAAAGTTTGGCAATGTTTATAGCCAACTAGGGAAGGGGCGTGGGAGACAAAAGTCATCAAATCCTTCTCACGCGTAAATCACGTTTATATTTCACCAATTATGTCTTGTGATAAATTCAATTCCTACAGAGAACTAGGTATGAGAAAGTAGCCGTGTTTTCTTTACAAGCGTAGCTTTCTATCTTCTGTTATTTGATACATCAAGCTTGCAAGGACGCCAATAACTGCATTAGCAATACATCAAATTGAAACGTACGCATATAATGAACAGATCTCACGTTCGCTGTAAAGACCGCCAGTATAAAAATGTGCTTTCGACTGAAAATACAGCGACCGTATACTTTACGTTTGTCGTGAAGATGCAGACACTAAAGAAGAGCTCATTCGTGCGCATCGCGTTCGCAGCATCTAGCAGCAATTTGCAGCTCCTGATGTCATATAGCGTCCCTATGTGCGCCAAGTTCTTCAAAATATTTCATCCATAAACACACATTCACATTTCATAAACGTAATTGAGCTGCTCAGTTAGAATTAGATCGTTATATAGAATCTTTATCTCTCAACAAACATTATCAACCTTATTGCCACGCCTTGTTGAAGATTTCCAGTATTTCTTAAACATTGTTTGCATTGCTAAATTATATACTGTATAGGTATTTAAGCAGATTTTTTAATGATAAATACATCTCTTTTGGCACATTTTAGGCTATTTGCATTCAACCTGTGTAATGAGCGATGGTATGCTACTAAGTCTAAGTGTAGCTGGGAATTACTGGCGCAAAAAAAAAGGCAAAATAATTTATCATCACGGACACAGGCTGGTTATGGACCCAAGCGACACAGAGATGAGGAAAACAAGGGATGAGGACAAACTCAGGTTTTACTTTTAAAAAAAAACAAAACAAAGCAGGGTAGAACAAACTAGACTACAAACACAAAAGCTACAGATAGACTAAGACAACGACTTGAAAACAAGACTAGACTACAAGAATCACTTGGTAACAAAGAAACCGCTTGAGAGGCCTGGTTAGGGTTAGGGTTACACAAGACAATCTGGCAATGACTGACAAAACAAGACTGGTATATACAGGGCAGCCACAAGCACCCTGAGGCCCCTGAGACAACCTACTGCTAATGCAAAATGCAGATATATGTAGGCCGATAGTGCTCAAATACATGGACCCTTTAGCCCATTAAGTGCCCCTTTACTGCACTTTCTACACCTTAACCCTTGCCAGGGCCCCTCAGTCTCACCACAACCAATACCAGGTCCTCTACCAGCATGTGTTATATAATAGGTCTATTTAGTATTATGTATTTAAAATTCTGGTAGATTTCTATTCGATATTTCCATGACTGCACTCCAAAGACACTCGTGCCCAGGGGGCTGGTAATACGTAGAGCCGACCTTGGGTATATAAAGGGGAGTGCTGGGCAAACTGATTGATTAACAGTGACAAATACCTGTGACTGATAAAGGGAACAATTAGTGCGGGTGACATCTAGTAGGTAAAAAACTAAAACTACAACAAACATAAAACTAAACTCAATACGTGAGTCCGTGACATTTATACTTGTTTATTATATTCAAATACTTTCCATTTGGCATTTTAAATTTAAGTATCAGCGCTTGTAACAGGCATCCAAGCACTGGACTATACAAACGCTCAAATACTTAATTTCTTTAGCGCAATTCCGAGCTCTGCTTAATCCCTCTCCTTTAAAAATCCCTGCTCCCTGCTCGTTTTCTGTCTTCACGTGGTTTATTAATAGATTAATTAAAATTCTCCCCACGTTCACGATCAAGCAAACATTGCATTATTCAGGGGGTCAATTACACTGATAGAAAGCTCTACCATCAATTGTTCTTTTACTCTGCTTGTCTACGTAGATGTAAACACATTCGAGAAAGTTTTAACAGTTAAAGTGAAACGAACTAAATAAAATTAACCATTAAAATGTGTTTAGTGTTGATATGAAGAACCCCGTATTTGAAATGTTCCTCAGTGTTCAGGGATTTTGCCTACACTGATCGAGGAAATCCGGTATTGAAGTAATATAATTATTTCCAAATTCACAGAAAGCTTCAGTTTTAAGTAATGCTGCAGAATAGGACAGTAGATGGCGTCGTAGTTTAATATTTAAATATTTTCGTGCGCGTAGGGTTAGGTAATAAGTTAAAATCACGTCAGTAGTCGAAAATACCCAGCTGTATGAATTAGTAAAATGTGAAGAAAAAAAAAATGAACTGTGCAAGTAGTTACCGCAAAGGTGTCTTCTTTGTAATTACTACATTTTAAAAATCGTGTTTGCTCGTCAATTTTATTTTTTGCCAAGCGGTTTATGTAAAACGTAGTGTATAGCCGATTACCTGCTGGCTCTTCAGTATGATTAACCACTAGAGGTCAGTCCGCCCATTTTAGCACGATAAGGAATCAGGTGACCTTAGTGCCTGACCGGCCAACCACAGAAAGGGGATAAAAAGCAGAGCAGTAGGATGTATTCAGAATATTCATTCTGCGCAGCAAATGTATTTTTTCTCATTGTTTTAGCCCAATAATTCTGTGCTATAGCATTGCTTGTAGATACTGATAGGAAATCAGACTCGCCTTTTCAATTTCAGAATGCAATAACCATATTTACAATGGGGAGAGCTCCTTCAATTTTATAAAACCGATACATCACTTATTTTACAAGTTTTCTGTTGTAATGGTCTGTGTGTATCTAACGCACACTCAACGGCTTGATGGACGAAAGCTCTCGGAGTGATTACCACATATTTCCCGCTTTATTTGTTTTGATTTGGGAGCTAGAATAACGCAACCGGCCAGCCTAGGTTATCTTACTGGACAGTCCACGACTTCAGGTCGCTGGGGTTTACTCGCGAGCATATAAGCCGAAGAACGTTAGAATACAAAAGGAAATGACGACAACAGTTCATTCAGCCCAAGTTCATCTTCACGGGTTATCTTCACTTAATTAGACTTACCAACCCTGTAACTCGTATTAAAGTAATCATTTAAGGACACGAACTTACATTTCAAAATGAACAAAATCTACTAATGAAATGTTTAAAGAAGGTCCGAACAGAACAACAAACGCTTAATATA
>JAOYSI010000003.1:234259-267710 GCA_025775065.1 Hiodon alosoides | reverse complement strand
TTACATTTCAAAATGAACAAAATCTACTAATGAAATGTTTAAAGAAGGTCCGAACAGAACAACAAACGCTTAATATATAGTTGGGTAAACTTGAATGTCTTTTATTAATATTATTATTATAATTACTAACTCGCTAAGCAGATTCTCTCATCCCGAACGATTTACATACACAGCTGGATAATTACTAAAGCGATACAGATCGAAGTTCCTCGTTCAAGGTAACAACAGTAGAGCTAGTATACTTGAGTAAAATGTTTGGGTTATCGTTACCCACACTGTACACTTTTAAACAGTTCTCCATTCAATAAAATCAACAATGGATACCAATAAAAACGTATACATAAAAATATTATTTCACATTTCCCCTCCCCATATTCTGTACATTTGTATGTATTTTACATCCCTTTACTTAGCCTCTTTAAAACAAAACCAGGTCTAAACAAATCTGAGCAGTTAAAACTAAATCAAAGTTAGAACTATGGTCTTCACATTTTTTATGTTTTGGGATGGGAAACATTTTAAACGTCGTCAGGTTACATATAAGAAATCCCCCTCCCCCCTAAAAAAATCCAACATTTATAGAATTACAACCACATTAAATAAGTAGATAAGTGGTCTAGTAAACATGGAAATATTAAACGTAAGGTTAAAATAAAACATGTAAAATATGGCAAAAACAAAATATAAATGACACAAAAATCATTCTTGAAATTCAAAATATTTGGCACAGGGCATGCACTCCACAGGGCAACTCGACATACAATATTTAATATTTAATACACAAACAGCACCAGATAACATTGGGTGTCTTTCAATTAATATTTTCCCTAAAACAAACTTCTGAATGGAATAATAAAAAATAAAATAAAATAAAATGGATTTCATCACAAGGTTGGGTTGCCGAGATTGAGTCATTCTTCGTCTTTTTCTCCCGACCTCAACATCAACCTCAACATCAACCTCAACATCAACCTCGGAGCAAAAAAATCTAAACCAGCACAGTTCTACTTTGGGTATTCACATAGGTTTTAGGTTAAAAACACAACAAAACAACAGCGTCCAAAGCAAAACGAAAACTAGGGCCACCGTGACAGCCGTTTGAGATGCGTTCGCAGGTTCTTAAATTCAGCGCTCCCGCTTAACTGATGCAACGGTCAACAGGTGAACATACGATTCCTAGCGTTTTAGTGGCTATGACGTAACGTTTTTTTTATTTTATTATGCTCACGAGAAAATTAGATATATTTTCTTTCAGTCCTTCTGGTAACTGCTTAATGTGAAACTGCTGATAACAATAAACTATACCTGGAATGTCTGGCCCATGGGTATATCAAGCTACAAAACCATCAGAAAACCTAAACAACCGCAAGAAACTAGTTTCTATGTAGATGGAGAGGACAAACGTGTTAAAGACCAGCAATAACTGCTGTAACACACAGGGTGTTTATTACAAAGCCAACATTATACTGGCATTAACACTGAAGGGTGAAGGAGACCCTGAGTGACTTAAAAAAAAAAAAAAAAAAACATTAATTATCAAAAGATCTTTTTAGACTTTTCTTAATCACTAAGCATTAAAAGCAGGGAAACAGGAAACCAGATCCAAAGTGAAAAGTGTTAGTCGATTAATAAATAGTGTTTGCATGACAACAGAGTCAGCTAGCTGAACAATATCCAACAGCAAATTTCAGGCTTGAATGGTTGCTTCTTAAAAGCGCACCTCAAAGCCAACGTATGGACCCAAAAATCAAAGTGCCAAAATGTTCCCATTCGTGTGATGATTGGCATTTGTCATTTTTTCACAGAAACATAAGGGGGCTGTGTTTCCTTGGATTCCCCAGAGCTCCAAGAAGGGGCTAGGAGAGGCTGTGCTTTATCATACTGTCTGTGTACTCAGCTGGAGGGAGGGTGGAGTCTGCTGTTCTGAGAAATTGTTCAGGGGAAGAAAAAAAAAAACCCCTGGGCTTTAGCAAAACTACAGAACATAAAACATAGCTTTTGTAAATGGTTTGAATCTGGATTTAGCATTACAACACCAAACTCAAAGCACACAAGTGAGACACTCCGCGTTGGGCCTGTTAGTCATCGGCTGCTCGCACGCTATGTGCATCGGTGACAACAGGAGGCGCAAACCAGCAGGAGTGAAGCAACTGGGAAGTGACAGCCGCCGTTTGTGACGCGGAGCAAGGGCTGTTTTTGTGCGCCCGCTGTACATTTGGGAAACATTTGGGGAACGCGGTTAGGGGAAGATGCCACTCTTCTGGGTCCATATCACATCTCTCAGCCTTGGACCGGATGAAGCATGTTCCTGCACTCGCCTACTAACCTGGAGACTCTTCAGTGTGGAAAAAGGAGAGACTTCGGGGGGTTTGCGTTGTTTAAAAGATCCACCGTGTCACACGGCTAACCCATTTAACCATGTCTCCTGTTATGTCAACAGTGTACGTTGTTGTTTGAAAGAAAAACGGTACTCATAAAAATGGTGCCTAGACTTACAAATGTCACGCGGTCCAACTGCAGTTTCTTCACATTCTGTTCACATTTTGCCTGAAATCTTTTTGCCCTATTAAAAACAGATGTTGGTGCCATCCATAAAGTAAACAATGGAGGTTTTTATCAATAAAAAAAAAAAAAAAAAGCAGTGAATTATGACTACTAAAATGTGATTTAAATTTTACAAGTCAGTAACACACTCCCTTTGTCTAAAGCCAAAGCCAAAACTGCTTTCAGGCTGTACTGTGCGTTTTCTCCCACTAAAAATGACCCTTCCAGGCTACCATGGGAGTGACAGGATACAGAAGTCACCATTTCCAAAGTTAGTTCAGGACTTGTTGCTAAGTAATTTTAGCGTTCGAGCCGAGAGGCGTTACGGGGTCTCCTTTCTTTCCAGGGTGGTCCCATTAGTATTGGTGTTAACTTGAGTGTGCCTCGCCCAGGTGGACGCTGTGCCGGGACGTGGGGTTCAGAGGGCAGACAAAAAAAACCCCATTATTCCCCCTCCCTTCCCGTCTGCAGGGCGCCGGGGCAGGGCTAACTGAGGCCGCAGCAGCCCAGGTATCCCACACTCTTCCCCTCCCCGGGCAGGGGGTGGGCCTCGCCGTCCACCAACGCCTGCCTCTGGGCTCCGCCGATCAACTCGCACGCCAGATCCAGGAAGAGCTTCTCCACATTGTCAGACTCCTTGGCCGATGTCTCCAGGTACAGCATGCTCCGCGCCTGGGCAAACTCCAGGGCCCTCTGCTGGACGACTTCCCGTCTATCAGCCAGGTCTGTTTTATTCCCTACAAAACAGTACATGTGAAGAATAAACCTGCATTAATCATTTTGAGTGATCATTAAAATATGTATCTTACCAGTGACATTAGGAAGTTATCTTTCAACACATTTTGTTTCTTTAATATAATATTCCTTTTTTAAATCAAATTAAATTTTGTCCTGTTATTAATAAACTAAATACATTTTACTGACTTTTAAGGGCTTAAAATACTTGATTAATTACTTTTAATTTATTTTATTGATGCCCGGGACCCATAACTGATATACTGAAACAAAATAAGTCCTGAAACATGAGGGAATTTGGATTTATTTTTAAGGACAAACAGAGGCAGTATGGGAATCATCGATCTTCATTATTATATACACACAAACGTCTCAATGCGCACAGTTTATCCTGTTTTTCATTCATTTTTATTTAATGATAGGAGGCACACATGCACACACGCACGCACGGACGGACAGACAGACAGACAGACACACACGGACAAACGCACAAGATGCCTTCCTTTAGCATCAGTATGGTAACAAGCCAATGTCACTCCCTTTAAAGAAAGGAAGACAAACATTCTACAGAACAATGTGGCAGTGCAGTTGATTACCTTTCTGTGGGCCACAACACTCTACACTCTCTGTGAGAGAATTTACACCTCAAACCATCACACCAAATAGCAGTCTCTGAAAAAAACATCCTTTGTTTAGAAAAAAAAAAGAAAAGAAAAATGTAATTAAAATTCTAAGACTAGATTCAGAGATAAACGTTTATAAATATGGTCCCAAGAGACCCAGAAAATGGAAGTTCCATGAGATTCCAAAGAGGAAAATGTTAAAGAAAAAGAGGGAACAAACACAGAAGAAATCTCACCGACTAAGATGGTCACCACTTTGTCGTTGGCATACTGCTCGATCTCTCGCAGCCACTCCGGAAGGCACCGGAAGGAGTCCTCGCAGGTGATGTCGTAGGTGAGGATGAGCGCGTGGGCGCTGCGGTAGTAGCTCTGGGTGATGGAGCGGAAGCGCTCCTGCCCGGCCGTGTCCCAGATCTGCAGCTGTGGGCGACGTCACAGGTACCAAAGCTAATCGTCATGTGCATTAGGGTTTTACAAAATGCTTTACTAGGGTCATTAAAATGCAATCACGTGCATGCAAGCGCGCACACAGACACACACACACCAAGGGGGTTTGAGTTGGCAAGCTTCAGGTACTGAGGTTTCCCCCAGTGCAGGAATCATATCCCTCCCTAAGAGGCACATCAAGCTAATACTCACCAAGGTGATGTCACAGTACCATTTGCATATTCATTTTTAAGAACCAGAGAAGAGGAGAAAGCGTGCCAGTGCTTGGTAATTCTCTTGACTAGGAAATGAGTTGAATCCAAATTACACCTACCTGCACATAGCAGACACACGGTAAACGCACAGGGGGATTGTTAGATGTACAGTAGTTACCAGGGCAGTTTTTAAAAAATCACACACACTCACTTTGACTTTCTCCCCTTTGATTTCAACTGTCTTTATCATGAAATCGACTCCTATGGTTGCCCCTTGCCCAGGTGGAAACAGTCCCTAGAACACAGGAGAGGAACACAGCACATGAACACGGGGGGAAGAGCACCGTGAGGGGGCACCGGTGGAGAAGCACCGGGGAGAGGTGGCAGAAAATGAATAGGATTTTCTAATGAGAAACGGGGGGAAAAAACAGCAGACACCAGATATGTAGATCTGGTGGTTTCCCACAGGAGTCAGCCTTGCCTGGTGACAGGCTTCCTGCCCTGTGTCTCCCATGCTGAGTATCTCTTTGCCATCCATTAAAGTGAATAGCCATTGAGTTGACAAGGCCTGAGCAGTGGCATTTCACTCCCTCAGAGCCTGTTCTGTGGGACCCCGCAAAACAAGGGTCTCTATTCTGAGTGGTAACCATGGAGACCAAGGAGAGCGGGGGGAATTTTTTAAAAGCAAACTTTTGCACAGCTGCTGTTCTCAAAAATGCTAGAAATATTTGGAGGAAAACAGAATGTTTTAGGCTTTTTTTGCCTAAAATGACTTAAAGCATTAATTAACCATCAGCCAAATGAGCGCCATTACTGTCACACTAGAGTGCCAAGAAAAAATAACAGTATCTTACGTTCAGAAGATAAAGTAAATATGAAGATATTCGACTGAAAGATGGTAACATTGCAACACATCATCTTCGTGACGATTATAAAAGAGTATAAACAACAACCAAAAGGACCTGATCCCGGTGCCGTGTGAGAGGCACCACAGCACGGACACAGCACGTTTATTAAACGTTACAGTACTGTCACAGTACGTGTTGATGCAAAAAAACAAACCTGAGTAAATCGGCGAACTAGGCATGTCTTCCCCACTCCAGCGTTTCCTATCAGGACAATTTTAAACAGGTAGTCATAGTCCTCCATGCTAGTACGCAGCTGCAAAACGAAAAAGAAAGAGAAAGTGAGTTTGTCATGTCCCTGAAGCTAGAGATGCTGCAACTAGAGATTTTATTGCCAAATCACAGCACTCTACTTCGACAGAAGTGCCTAAAAAATGTTCACGTTGATTGACAGAATATTGTAATTGTGTATTGGGACTGCTCTCTTGTGATGTATCCTTAGCCAGCTTCGTTGGCGTTTTTGGACAGCACCAGTAAATGGAGAGACTGTTGGGCAGTAACACATTGCATGTGGGAGGTTTGTCGTTCAGTAACCATAGGATTCAACACTGAATGTTCAGGTCACGTGATTTGCGTGAGACACTGACAGAGGAGCCAAATTAAAGCCCTTTGAACTCCATTGCTCAATGAAGTGCTCAGCACGTTACATTACTTATTTTAACAATGTCAACCCTTATCCAGTGAAGCAATCAAAGCTTACTCTTCACCCACAAACTACCTCTCGCAACAGTACTACAGCAGGCACGACCCTTGCAATTTCTTACCCACTGTGCTACCTGTGACCCTGGCTTTCTGATACATAAACGGATCCCCTTTTGTTCTGCTGCATATTCAACATATTCAACAGAGATTTTTGTTAAAAGTAGTGAAGTTTATCAAATTTATGCATGCATCTTGGGACCAGGATGAATTCCTTCCTGAACCAATGACACATCTTTTAATTAAACCGAGACACGTACCAACTTCAGCTTTACATGGTCATGCAGCCTAATCATGCTGCTGAACTGAACTGATTAATGAGTTACAATGTTTCTCAATATTGTTAGGACACTGTTAGAATTTGAGAGCCAATCCAATTACTGGCAGAGGGCAAAGCTGATAAAAACTAATGAAAGCTGGTTGCACAACGTTTTGGCGGGGGAAGTCACACTTTCTCTTGACAATATTTGTGGCTGCTGCAGTAAAAAAAAAAAAAAAAAACAAGTCAAAAGATTATGAAGACATTTAAACCAACATCACGGCAGAGGTGTCCTTCTGGTTTATTTGTATCTAAAAACCGGCTGCTCTCTCAGTGGAGACGTGGAGATGATACTGGACTGACCCCAGCCACTAGGAAGATTGTGGGGTGAACACGGGCTTGCGCGTTCCCGCTGTTCTTGTTGTTACTACTGCTGCTGCTGCTGCTGCTGCTGCTGCTACTACTACTACTGCTGCTGCTGCTATTATTATTATAACTTTATAGCACCTGTCATTAAAACGTGAAGCACAAAGTGCAAAGAAACAAAGGAAAATTCATATGAAAATGCTAAATAATACTAGTATGAACATAGAATGGTAAGAACAAAAATTTGATACAAGACAATAAAATTGATATAAAATAAACAGAATGAAAAGATATACTGCAATAAGTAAATAAGTAATAGAAACAGATAGAGAACTAAGAAATTGATCAAACTAAATTATAGTGCAGATCGGCCATCAGTTTGCTCTTAAAGGTTTATATCAAAGGCTCCTCTCTGATACTTAAGGTAATTCCAAAAGTTCCAAAGGCTAGGGGGCATGAATTCAAAAGGCTTCACCACAGCTTTTTGGCTTTACCTGGAATGCAGAGCACATTTGCTTTGGATGATCTGAGACAGCGTTTGGGCAGATCATCTATTAAGAGGTGAGAAATGTATTGAGATGCTGCACCAAACTGAGATTTTAAAACAGGAGGTCTTAAAATCACTGAAAGCCAATGCAGTCATGAGGCTATCTTATAGGGCGCTCATGTTTCTCAAAGACCTGCAGCATAGGTTTCCTGGAGGTTCAAAACGCCACTTAGAGTAAGCATTTGTTCTCATTCAATGGCTGTGATGTGGGTAGCTAGGTAGGTTTGCCAGATTCCCCTCCTCACCTCATTCCTGGGGCAGACTCGGACCCATCCAATACAGGACTGAACGGCTATATGAAATTCAGATGGAGTGTTTGGAAGTGAACAAAGCAATAAAGTTGCCAAATTCCTCAGAATTTCAGAAGAGAGAAATTCCTATTAATTTACAAACTCTTGTTTGTAATGTTTGTAACTCTTGTGTTTCATTTATTGCAGTGATATATCAATTAATTTGCTTAATTATTCTTTAAAGTAGCCCTGTTGTTAACATTAGACAATAGAAATTTCTGACATATGAATATGAATCTGAGGTAAAGCATACAGTTCAGAAACATGGCATTCTGTTAACACTTTAAAAAAAAAAAAAAAAAAACGTTTTTCTCATTATACCCAAAAAGGTTGCTATTGCAGCCACCTTTATCGGGGTACACACTGAAATGGCATGTTATAGGGTAGCTGAAAGGACTGTCAAGTTTGCATTTGCACCAAATGCAAAACAATACAGAGTGTCAAGATACCGCACTGGGCATAAAAATAAAAACCTTTGAAAAAGCATCACATCGACAACTGCTGACAACTGTCAAGGGACAAGTCACGGGGCAGGGCATATCCCAGCTTCAAAAAACTTCAAAAACCCACAGTCCATTCATGGAAACGTACAAACTCGTCCATTTACCTGATACATCGGGTAATGGTGCAACCAGAGTTGACCATCAAAACTACAGTACCACAAGAAAAGGGAAAATACGCTCAACGGAAAGATATTAACACCACAAACTTTACAACGGGACAGTATTTTGCAACATTCGAGCTGTAAAATAAAACATTCTTAATACCCAGGGAAGCTATTTCGCAGGACTAACAGAGGTCTATATTCTGTACTAAACAACCAGTTTAACTGTTCGTAAAACTGCGCAAGTCATAAAACATACATGGAGCTTACTATTTTTTTAAATTATTCCGTTATTGTAAAAAATACATACGCAATAACAGCCAACTTGACGCATTTAGCCAACATTATAACGCTGATTATTTAACTCGCATTTCTTCTGTACTAATCATCACTACCAAAATAAATTCTAAATGCATTCAAAGAATAATTAGCTCTTCTTTGGTTCTGCAGCCGAACGTGATGTGTTCCAAAAGCAAGGCTAGTTAGTATCGGTACTTTGGTAACGTTCGTAATTCGTGCAGAACTAATTACCTAGATTTCCCATAGCTAGTTAGGAAAACATATACATAAATGAACTGCATTGAACATCAAAATTTCAAATGGCTATTAACCGTCACTAGTTTATTTTTAATTATTTTGTGAAATTGCTCGTAGGGTTCCCACCCTCTTCATACTTTTTTTTCTCCTAATGGTGCAGATACTTAGCAAGCTAGCTAATAATTGATTTTGGACTTACCAAAAACGGGGATTTTCCCCGATTGAAACACTATTTCGTATTCATGCGCTCCACTCAGATTGTGCACTAATTTCGCTTGTATTTTTGCACTCTATGTTAGATTGAGCCTAGTTACAATGATTGCAGTGGGATCTTCTGCGCTTTTAATAATGACATCATTTCTTCTCTGTCGGGGGGAAAGCCGCTAGGTCCGACAATCAGCAGTACGGAACTCTGGGATTTAGAGTTTTCTTTCCGTTAAATCTTCAATTTCATTACGCCGCTGCCACTACGTTCCCCGAAAACCACGTCGAGACCCCAAATTTCAAATGAGACGGTGATTTTTTTTCGACGTCTAATAATTAGACGGAAGACTTTGAAGTGTATGAATGCTGTCGGTTTCAAACTCCATACATAGTCTGTTTTATAATAATAATAATAATAAAAATAATAATACAATTTAATTGTAGACGTGTTTTCTGTTTTCTGTAGTTTGTGGGGAACTTTAAATTAATCTGGATTAATTTAAGGGCAAATAAATATGAAATCGTTAGTATGAAATAACAATAAGCCTCTTTGATCACAGACGCAGTGCTACAGGGGTATCCGGGTCCTCGAGGGCTGCAGCGTCTGTGGGCTTTTGTACTACCTCTCCATTTGATTTACGCGTGGGCGTGGGAACCTCCGGCGAAATCATTTAAAACCTGATCCGAGGTTTTATTAAGCAATTTGGAAGTAAAGTGTAACGAAATCCTCCATACAGCAGCACGCCACAGGTGTTAAATGCTGGTCTGTGGACGAATTCCAAACAACAACCTATTACACGAGGAGCGTGTATTGATTGGCGCAAAATGAATGGTGCATTTTTGTAAAGCAACTGTTTAAACCTGGAACTGCACAAATACAAACTAATCCTATTTATAAAACAGAGAATGTTTTTTAGGAAAAACATACGCATTAAGAAAACGATTTTCGCTATTTTTAGCTGGCAGTTACGGCGGAGAAATGTAACGTTACTATTAAGAAATAATTTTAATGATAAGAAAAAATAAGAAATAAAACTTGCATCAGATTATGAACCGATACAGGACTCCGATTCCACCCTTTGCTCCTTTCTGCGATGGTATGATACGGTAAACTGTAGTGGTCGTGCAGTTATTATTTCGCCTCTTTTCGTTCACGTAACTGGTGCCAGGAGTACTACCTGAACAAAAGTCTTAGGTGGATTCATTAGTCTGTAATTATTTTCTGCCCTGTCTGTCCGTCATTGTAATTTATTTCCCTAAAACAACAAATCAGTTAATGGCAGATATGGTGGAAAATTCAGTTGGTTGAAGACTTTTTAAAAAATTTTTTAGCATTAAGGAAGTTGTTCAACCTTCTCTGATAAAGATCATGTTAACCTACTGCTGATCAACCTGCTAACCTTTTCTAGTGAACAATATCACGAAAATCCGAAACGACCATGAGTTTTGTCCTGCAGGATTAATTGATTTTGTGGTGACTCTTGCTGAATTATTATTAACCTGTTGTGGTTGATTTCTTTAATTAACTTATTTTGTCAGTTGGTATTATACCAACACTCTAAGGGGATCAGGATTGTAATTAATAACTTAAGCAGACACAACAACAGGTTTCAAAAAGGTTATTTTATTCTGGTTTACAAAAGCATTTGGTTTTTTCTTGGGTAACATTTCTTTTCAGCAGCTTAACATCCAATCGTTTTCTTGTAGGAGATGCTATGAATCACGTTTTACGGGCGACAGTGAATGCTGTGCAAGGCGACGCATTAGTCTTTCTTGGGTTGTTCTAACGGGCGATGCCGATGATGTCCATGTACCTTGTGGTAACCTTCTGGGTGCGTTTGGTGAGGCTGCCCATGACATCCAGGAGCCCCCGCAGGTGAAAGACAAAGGCAGCCTCCGGGTCGGCCTCCACCAAAGGCTCGATGGTTTTTCCGAGGGCCTTGTGTGCTGGCTTGGCCTGGCGGGCGTCATCCAGGGGGACCATGCTGCTCTCAACGACGGCTCTGATGGCCTTCAGCATGTGGTAGCACCCGTAAAGGTCCAGGTTCTCAACGTCTGCCGCGGCAGCAGCGCTGTCAGGGCTGTCCTCGGAAGGCACCTCCCGCAGCAGGCTGGGCAGCATGACGGTGTGCTCCATGTTGTGCACGGCGCTGCTGTAGCGCCTCAGTGCCAGGAGAAGGCAGCTTTGGTGGAGCTTGGCATCAGCCGACTGCATGGTGTTGTTTGGTTTCTGGCCTCTGCTAGTGGTCGAAAGCCTGTTGTCGCTGGACTGAAGCATGAAGCAGCACAGGGATCAAGAGCTGAGGCCAGGGAATTTATGTCCCTTGGGGGGAGATGTCCAGGGGGTGGGTTCAATCCACCCTGGGTCTGGTTGTGCAACAGAGGCTTTCACACTGTAACTGTAGGGGTGATGCAAGCCCTCCCGGGCTGTTTGACTTTCACAAGCCCTGGTCCTGTCACAGAAACCAGACATGGCAGCTCAAGTTGGCTGACACCAGCTGTTGACTTAAAATCATCCCATGAATTTCTGGCAAGAGACCGCGTGAACGAGCAAGTCAATCAAAGTTCAGACGGATGGTTTTGCCAAGAGACATTTATGTTAACGGCACCATAATCCACCTCCCAAATGATATATTTGAATATATGAGGGTTTATTATTCTACTTTTGACTTGAATTGATACAATAAATTATTATTTGTCTATTTGTATTTCAGTTTAAGATATAATTTCTGAATTATCCTCTAGCTTTTGGAAAGAACTGCCAATAAGTTTTTTGTGACTATGTCAAAGCTTATTCCAGTTGTTTTCTAATAGCACTTTAAAACCCCTTTGTTTGCATATAGATCATTTATTTCTTCTAAACAAATTTGTCCAGGCCAGGTGAAATATGTGCAATACCAAATCATAACATTTCTATTGAGAAAGATTATAATTCTCATTAATTTCAGGTCTATGCAGTCCAAGACAGAGTCGATTTGGTTTCAGTCAAGGTTACAACAGTACATGCAACTGTACAAGACCCTTTATCTCCCCAGTTAATCTTTATACAAACTAAAATTTGGACTAGGTTGGACAATGAGCTCTGCAATATCATCTGACCTTGGATCATTAAGGTACAGTCATGCAACAGGCAAGTAATTTCTCCTGGTCTGCACTTTGCTGATACTGTGTGGTGCCCAGCAGACCTGGACAAAAATAAAATAAGTAAAATAATAAAAGTGAATACATTTTGTCAATGGATAAACAGTGCACGATAATGATGATAATAATCGTTATTGTTTCTGATGAGCGTGGCCCTAATATTTTGATGTGCATGGGAGAAGAGGTAGGCTTCTGGTCTATGGAAATCTATCAATCAATCAAACTTTATTTATTGTAGCAGATTCTTACAAATAGAACAAATAGCATTTTCCAGAGGGAAACAAAAAAATTGAAAACCCAGTGCCAAACAGGATAAACTGAAAAATTATTCCCTGACCCCAGAGGCAGCTGGGAGAACTAAAGTAGAATGGTGTAATAGTAGACACAAATGGAATAAAAACTAAATAATTAAGTAGTCATTGAGGAGCACTTGATGGCACTTTGTGGAAGGTTGGAGGGATAGCCAACAGTGCGCTGCAGGTGGTTTGTTACAGTGAATATCTTGTCTGCCGTTTGCAGGAGGATTCTTCAGATCTTCCACTGTATGATTAAGGGATCACGGGTCAATTTTAAGCATAAAACACAAACAATTTCAAAAGTGGTCGAGCCAGTGAACAACTGCTGCAAGATTTGATTTGACACTTTTCTCTGATAGTAGACAATTTTAAATATTAAACACAAAATTTCAAAAGTGGTCAAGCCTATGAAGCAGGATTGTTTTGTTAAACAATCTGTAGGTATTGAGTTCTGTTGCTGTTGGGATTTCGGTACAGATGTAACTTTTAAAAAACCCTTTTGTACTTATGGTCCTCACCACTAGATGGTGCTCTAAAGTTAAATTAAGTACTTAAGACAGTTACGAGTAGTGTCTACTTTCCGCCTTGAAGTAGATGGATAATTTCACCATGCCCGGCACGTCATTTCGGAGAAATGAACTAACCAATACTAGCTGGTTCGGCTAGTGCAATTGGGTCCCCAAGCGGACTTTCAAAGTTCACCCAGCGTTACCAGGGCATTGGGCACACTTTCCTGTGCTAATGTTGCTTTATGCGTTTTATGAGAACTGTACCAGAAAAAGACAAAGATTAAAACAATTTGAATACGGAAAACTTTATTCTCGTTTAAAACCTGGATTCACGAATAAGGCAACTTGTACACTCGTTTTATGAAAATTCATATTGATTGTTACGATTCCCATTTGTCTGCATCTGTGTTTGTCGGGAATTTGCTTGTGTGTGTAACCTACTTTAAATATCCAGGACAAGGACATGGAATGTGCTCCGATTATGAAAGTGAGAGCGACCAATTGCACGATCGCAAATATACTAGTAGACGGCTTTTGTTCATCTTCCTTTTCCTCACCAGTGAACGAGATGAAGCTCATTCTTTCCTTTCACCAATATCCCTGATGCCTTCGGTGTTTTGGTTTTCATCTTCCCCACGGTATTTTAAAACTGAAAAAAATGTCCATCTGCACTCTTGAATGGCATCCTCCTCATTGTATTTCCAAGAGTCCAGAAGCCCCTGAGGACCGTTAGACTGCGGCCCGGCCTTCCACGATGATCTTCAGGACGTTGGTCAAATCCATCATTTTTGCAAGCATTTCCATGATGTCAGGGTGCTCTCTGGCTCCAGTGATAAACTCCTCCAGCGTAAGTTCACCTGTGAAAATTAAAGCATAAACTCTCTGACAAATCCCATGGGACCATGAAGAAAAAGTTCAATCAGCTTTTACAATCTGGAAAATACATATCATCACCTCGATAAAACTGCTGTCTACTGATGATTTCAGATTGACAAGTCATACCTTCTCCTTTGACATCAATCTTTTCGTATATGAGAGTCACGATTTCTTCTGGAGGAACATCGTAACTTCGGGTAATGTCCTGTATTGCCTGAAGCCAGGGTAAAAACAAAGAAAAAAAAAAACAAGCTTTTATATGCTTGTGGTTGGCTAAATTAAAGATTGCATCAGGCACAGTTTTAATGGTGGCGGTCTGAGTGAAATTTCTGTACTAAACTGTGTCTAAACCAGTGGCGTTTTTTGAAGTGCCTTCTTACGCATGATGTACTAGGGTTCGAGTGCCTATTAGTCAGAATATTTTAATGTTACATGAACTGTCCTAAAAGTTTTGTCCCTACTGAAAATGTGAAAGGTCTTGCAAGGCACCATTGAGATCTGCTTGGTTTGTTGGTTTGTGGTCAGGAGTTTTTCTGGTGGCTAATAGAAGCCATAAAATATATTTTGCATAAAAATATCTCTTAGGTGGACGGAATCAAGATGGAAGAGTATTTTGCATACAACCACACAGACAAGCCCCCGCTTCTAGACATCTGCCAGGAGGAGATTAATTCAAGGGTTTAATAAAAGATTGGGTGGGGTGACACACACCGACCTATTCTATCACAATTAATTAATTAAGCATTAAGACCAAAGTAGATCTAGATCGGTTTAGTACCAGAACCAATAATATTTGAGAATGATTAGTTGCCGCTAAAATTAATATTGATTTGGTAAGGAGAAGATGCCCTTAGTCACATTTAGTTCACCACATTTAGTTTCAAGATTTGGAAACATTATTGGTTAGATGTTGTCATAGATTATGTCATGAGAATTTGAGAAGAAACATACCAGACAATGGCATCAGAGACAATAGCCTTTGGATAGGCTTCAGAATTTATGCAGATTTCTGGGTGCGTTCATGTCGCACAGACTTTTGGGGGCCTGCGCCTGTCCTGCATTAAATGACACTGCTCTGCACAGACCCTAATAGATGATGTGTTTGAGCAGACAGAGGTACCGTGGGGAACTACATTCTGAATAGCTATAATAACAAATTACCACCAATCTTATTTAAATCAGTGCACATTTTTTTTAGTAATGTGTTCCCAATTTATTTTTAACAGGTTTAACAGGTTTTTGCACTGTTTGAACCTGTATTCAATGTTATTCACACACCCAGTCTAGTTGGCGCTGTTCACAAATACTACACGTACTTCACCACGCTCCCCTTGCACTTAGTAAAACTCTTCTGTTGTCACGAAGTGGGCTATGCTCCAGCGCATCATCATGCCAGATGAGCCAACTTTTCGTTTGGAGGATGTGTGACATCTGCAGTTCGGTCTAGCTGTGGTCATGCAGGCTGCCGAACTCAGACAGGGTATGCGTGCAGACCTGTGTTGTTTTATTTAAGAATGGCGCAGACTCTCTAAGGTCTCCGCGACTTGAGCGCATCCAGTGTCATCGTTGGGTGCAGATGCAGCATTGCTTTGTGGTAGGGAGATTCATAGCGTCGTATGTTATCGTTTGGGAACAGACGCACCGAATAAAAATTACAAGTTTTAAAAATGGACGGAATCAAAGCACGTACATAGCTGAATGTTGCCTCACAAATAACTGAACGGGAATATATTGTGTCGTGATAGTGACACTGCCTCTCCACGCTGCTGTATGTTTTTTTTAAAATTGTATCTGCGACCAATCTTTGAGATTGTACTAAAATGCTAGGCAGATGGAACAGTCAACGATTAGAAAACTACCTCAATCAAGCCATGGAAAATGAAGGGCAAAGGCTTAGGAGTGGATTAAATAAGATTTTCCTAAGATTAAACGGCTCGTCCAATTTTAGGTTAATCTTACACAGGTCGTAGAGGCGATTAATCGCATGCCCTATACCTCTCATACTTCACGGTGCTATGACGAAAATAAAAAAATATATAAATTCAGGCATTACATCCATTACATCAGATGTAAGTATAACCACAGTCTCATTTCTGTTTCACCGAAGATCTGAAATAGCGTGACTTTAACGAGATGAATGTTACAAACCCCTCTTTTTTCAGAAAATTCTAAATTAACACACAAATATGGACCCCTGTGTGTATTTCTACTGTACATTAAATATATGTTTACCTTAAATATTGTCTCCAGTTCATCTTTGTCAATTTTTCCATTTCCGTCTTGATCAAAGAGCTTGAAATACCACTTCAGCTTCTGGTTAATTTCTCCCTTTAGTAGTAGACTTACTGCTGCGATGTATTCCACAAAGTCTATATAACCGTCCTGAAGTCGAGGGGAGATAGAAACAGTCACTCACTCAGTTTGCAGTAAGAGAGCCAGTTTACAGTTCAAAGCAATTATATAAACATAAAAATATTTTTTTAATTACTTGACTGAAAATAATCAGATAAAGGTCTCCTTGTCAACATCCCAGAATCAAGTTTCAATTAAACCTAGTAATAAATATATAACTGGCTGTACTTTTTCTCCATTATTACCACTTTACCAATCTATCTTTTAGTTTGACTCCCATATACTTTGAAAAAAGAGTATATGGGGATAAACAACCCTAATCAACTGAATTTTTGTACATGCTGGTAGCATGAGCAGCTCCTGTCCTTGGCTAGCTATAGTATATAGTATAAAATCATAGGTCCTGTGACAGAATGCTTAATGGATTCTGTCCACCCCCAAACCCCCCTGAACTCTGTCAGGCTTTTTTTTTTACTTGGAGTCAGTTTTGTTGGACTCATGAGGCCAGGGTCTCGGAGCAGGTCCACTTTGTGGACCCTCCCTGGGTGTCCAAATTCGGACTGTTCCTGATCACTTGCGCCTACGAACGGCGTAGGACAAGATCACTGATGATCATTCAGAACACAAGGCATTGAGATGTTTCATTGGTTTTTGATAATTGTTGTATCCTTTTTGAGTGGCTGCTGATTCTATCTTCTTGCTCTTTTTTTGTCCCTGAAAAGTGTTAGCATTAACTAACTCAGACAGCGGGAAAGAAAATCTGCTTCAGTACAGAGCTAATCTTCAAGCTGCGCGAAACTCTGTTCAATCCTATCAAAAATCATTGAATTAAAATTAAATTGCTGTTGCTGGGACAGCCTTTCCAGACAGTAACTGGAAACTTGTGAATGTTTCGATAGTGCATGGGCGACACACCTTCTTTCTTGTTTCTTCTATCTCTACAGTCAATCATTGGATGGCAAACTATGCAAGAGAAAAATGTAGAATCTGCGTGGCGCGAGTCAGTGTACACTGGTGTTGGCATTTAATAGAGGTTGCAGGTTCTCTGCCGTATGGCCTTTCGCTGCCTTTTCATCTTTAGAAGTTTGGTGAGGTGGTTAAACTAAAAACCCAAAATATTGCTGAATACAATTTGAGGTGGGTGAACCTGTCAAATATCTTTTTTTTTTTTTTTTTAAAGTGAGCCATAATTGATAATCTGTTATCGTTCTCATCTAGCTTCTGAGAATGTGTAAAAAAAAAAAAAAACATGCTAGGCTATAATGTTCTGGTCCAGAACGTCCATTTTCATATAATGACCCCGAGGTAACCATTTGACTGGAGCTGGCAGCCAAGTGGATGTTTGTTGTTGCTGACGGCAGAGCATGGTCATGAAAAGTAAATGATCAAAACATTCATAACTTTGCATGGCCAAAAGTGAAGAAAGGTCAGTCAGATTTATACCTTGATGGCTTGGCTCAAAGGCAAAGCTTTTGAAGGATTCCCAGGTGTGGCGTGAGGCTGTTAATGCTTATAAAGGCTTGCCCAATAGCACATAGCCACCTGTTCCACAAACATTCTAACCCTCTAATTAAGGGGTTTCTCTAAAAGTACCCATTTAAGTCCAGGTGTGGAGTTGTATGTTGGACCCAGGTACTTTGTGGTGTTCAGTGTGCAGTCTGGGCTGCCTTGTAAAACCAGCAGACGCTGTAGCCCTGGAAGATTAAGGGAGCATGTGAGAAAGTGGCCATCTGCAGTCCCTTACCCCATCCATGTCGAAGGTGAAGAAGACCTGGTCCACATAGCTGCTTGCCTCCTCCGTCATGCCCTGCAGCCCCAGCATGGCCTTCAGCTCGAAGAGCGTGATGAGCCCTGAAGGTGACTCCTTCATGAATTTGTTATACCAGTGATGCATGTCCTCCGCCAGGACATCGTCCAGGTTGGAGCCATGGGCACCCATGTCTTCAGTGGAGCGACCGTGGCTTTTGTCTCCTCCGTCGCCAAGGACCGTTCAACCTGACCTGTCTCTGTTTCTGGGTCTAGGACCAGGGCAGCCGCTCGCAAGACACTGTTTAAACCTCTTATGGCTTTGGTTTGCAAGAAAGGAAATAACCCCTTAATGGGATAACTGCTGCCTTCTTCCAAGAATCAAAGATAGTGCCTGGGAAGCTCAATTGAGGGTGTGTATGAAACCTAACAACACCCTATATCCCCCCCCCACCGCACCTGCACTGTCCCATCCCACCCCCTTAAACACCATGGTTTGTGTGGAGAACTCCACCATGACGCAGAACTCGACAACTTGGCCAGCACACAAGGAACGGCTTAGAGAGCAGTGGCATCACAACATTCTACTCGAAATGAACTAGATGCCCCCTCTTCCACCCTTCCAGGATTCCCTCTCTTGGCTAAGGTTAGTGTAGTTAGCAAAAAAACTCCCAGTGGATCTAGGTATAGGACAGGGCTAGGTCAAGAAAACATAAACGATAAAACATTTGTACATAAACTATTTATCACCAAAAAATACAGAATTCTGTGAATTTTGGTTTCGTCCCAACCTTTTAATTTTGAAAGGTTTCATTATGAGTTTCTCTGTATGTGTTTATTTAAGTAATAAAGCTCAGATGCTACTTCATTAAATCCCAAATAACGTAAGCACCGACAATTATCTAGCGATTTCAGTTAAACCGAGAACAGAGTGAGACTGATATTCCTTTAATAGTTCAGTCTTACTCTAAATTTGGGCTGGACTAAATTTGATACATTACTAGACTCTTTTTGTATGTAGTTATACATCATGCCGAAACTTGCTAAATCAATATGAACTGATTATTGTATTGTGTAAGGGAAAGGATTATTGTCCGAACATGCTTTGGCAACACAAATGTTATTGTATCTATGATGCCTTTCTGACCTTGGCACAGAGTCAGTGTTGGCTAAGCTCCTACTGAACGCCCCATACCTGGAGGTATGTTTTACAATGTGCCTTATTAACTTATCTGAAACTGGTCCAGTTCACCTCTAATAGCGTGCTGTAACAAAGCTGTGGTGTGCCCTCTTCAGTGGTGGTACATACGCTGCCATCTGCACATTTCTGAACGTGGAGACCAGCTTCTTCTCTGTTATACTTTCTGTATGTGTGTGTTGGAGGCTGGGACCCTACTACAATAACCCATGGACACAGACTGGGGTTTGATCACATGGCAAGACTTCTTTAAATCAGCAGGGTAGCCAAAGTTCAGGCATCCTCTTTCTGTAAATCTGCTGCAGAGGAGATTAACCGAGACCAAAATAGGATCCAGAGAATTCAGAAAATAAATAGAAACAAGGGTGGGGCAGAAGTGGGACAGCTCATTGGAAAGATTTTTAATTTAAATAATTGTGTCCTGCAAACTTTGCTTTCATCAAATTATCCCCCATTTGCAGCAATTACAGTGTTGCAGACCGTTGGCATTCTAGTTGTCAATTTGTTGAGGTAATCTGAAGAGATTACACCCCATGCTTCCTGAAGCACCTCCCACAAGTTGGACTGGCTTAATGGACACTTATTACATACCATACCAGCTGACTGCTTCTTTCCTAATTAGCTATTGCATAGTTTGGAGCAAAATGGAGTGATAACCTTCCTTCTTCAAGATCCCTTATACCCTGTACAAACCTCCTGCTTTACCACCACCAAAGCACCCACAGACCATCTCATTGCCTCCACTACGCTTGAAAGATGGAGTCAGGCACAACACTTTTCCCCCCAATCTTCCTCTGTCCAGTGTCTGTTCTCCCCCCCCAGTCTTAATCATTTCTTTTTATTGGTCAGCCTGAGATATGGCTTTTAATTTGCAACTCTGCCTAGAAGGTCAGCATCCTGGAGGCGCCTCTTCACTACTGACGTTGAGACTGGTGTTTTGCAGGTACTATTTAATGAAGCCACCAGCTGAGGACCTGCGAGGCAACTTTCTCAAACAAGATTCTTTAATGTATTAGTCCTACTGCTCAGCTGTGCACCAGGGTCCCCAACTCCTGTTTCTATTTTGTTAGAGCCTCTATTCTGTTATTTGTGCTGTTCCCTGAAGGGAGTAGTACACAGCATTGTATGAGATCTTCAGTTTCTCGGCAATTGGAATAGCCTACACATGGAATAGCCTACACTTCTCAGAACAAGAATAGACTGATGCGTTTCAGACAAAAGTTCTTTGTTTCTGGCCATTTTGAGCTTGTAATCAAACCCACAATTTCTGATGCTCCAGATACTCAACCAGCCTAAAGAAGCCCAGTTTTATTGCACAGTTTTCAGCTGTGCTAACATAATTACAAAAGGGTTTTCTATTGATCAATTAGACTTTTAAAATGATAAACTTGGATTAGCAAACACAACGTGCCACTAGAACACAGGACTGATGGTTGCTGATAATGGGTCTCAGTAGATATTCCATTTAAAAAATCAGCCGTTTCCGGCTACAATTTTCATTTACAACATTAAAAATGTCTACACTGTGTTTCGGATCAATTTGATGTTACTTTAATGGACAAAAAATTAGCTTTCCTTTCGAAAACCAGGACATTTCTAAGTGACCCCAAACTTTTGAACGGTAGTCTATATATATATAATATTTAAATCTCCATTTGAAATGGACATTAAATCTTTTGGATTTAACTTCGTAGTTATTTGAAAAATAAATAATTTAAGCACACACACACGATTTTCGATTTCAGTAAAACGAACGAAACATTTTATTTGATGTAATTAGGTGTTAGCAGGCGCTAGGAATCCCTAAGCAGCTGTAGCATTACGCTACTTTGGAGAGGTACTGAAATCAAACTGACAAAGCTTTAAGAATCAGATTATAGTCTGTTAATATTATGAAGGCACCTTTATTAGGTTAGACAATGCGATAGAACATTGCTAACTTTACCTCACGATACAACCCAAAGACACTGCGAATATACTGTAACGGGGATGAAAAGCAGCGCCAATGGTGTTTAACCATCCCCGAGGGGGCTGCTGGGAAGCCTGGCTCCCGACCTGTAAATTGTTAATAATGTGTTCGATGTTTCGTGTTTCTTGTAATAATGATGTGTGCTAGATAACTGTATCGTCAAGTGTTTTGTAGTTATAATTTAGTTCCCTCACCGTGGGCTTGTTTGCTTGTTCGTGTGAGGGCTTTCTGTGTTTTCCTATATGTTAGTAGTTCTTTCCACTGCCAGTTCTGTCTTTGTCAAGGCAGTCGTAAGCGCATGTGTGAAATAATAAGTACGTCTTTCTGTTGATCGGTGTCTGACTTCTTGCTTGAACCCAGCAGAGTAGTAACTCTCCGAAAAACGCTACAACACGTATAAAAAAAAAATCCATAATTATAAAAATTTTTTTTAGAATAAAACATGAGAACATTTTTAAACTAGCTATTCGACGACTCGTGCATGTACACTGAGCAGCCGTAAGGTAGTCGTGCCTGGCTGAACTGGTAGAAAGATTCGTTCAGATTCACTAACAAAACTTACCTTTCGGGTCTTTCCAATCGGAGTCTTGTTCAGCAAATCATTTATTTAGGGCAGGGGGTCCCCAAACTACGACCCGCCCCCACATTTGGACTGCCATTTGAACAATGCCAAACATATATTGAAACATATTTTCAACATAACGTTCGTTAGTCAACGATCTGCGCCGACACTATGAAACCAGCCAGAGACAGGTATGCGAGCTAGAGATAAGAGCATATAAAGTGTCGAAGCTAAAGGTGGACTATTAGCTCAGCAGAATACGTTCGTACGCCAAACCCAATTGAACCAGTCATCCATTCGAGCTAGTTTCAGGTCGCTAAACCGATTGCAACCAGCGGTATGCCATTCAGTGATAGTGAGTTCGTCAAGAAATGTATGAATGCTGTTTCGGAGGTGTGCCCCGATTAGAAATACGTCTGAAACGTGGCGAGTCTGTCCGCAAGTACAATCACCAGACGAATTGAAGAAATTGGGGATAATGTTTACGCCCAGCTGCAGGAGAAAGCGAAAGAATTAAAACATTTTGCATTAGCACTGGATGAGAGCAATGACGTGCGGGACACAGCACAGCTGCTCATTTTCCTTCGCGGAGTTAGCTCAGACTTTGAAGTGTCCGAGGAGCTGGCAGCCCTACAAAGTCTCAAAGGTACTACGACAGGGGAGGATATTTTTGGTAAAGTGTGCCAAACGATGGGAGAGTTGGATCTAGACAGGTCTAGGCTGGCCGGCATCACTACTGCCGGGACTCCTAGTATGGTTGGTGCGTCGAGGGGGCTAATAGGACGCATGAAGAGAAATGGAAGAAATAGGTCTCACCCCCGTTACAAGTCCACTGCCTGATTCACCAGCAAGCACTGTGCTGCAAAATACACACTGATTAATATGTATAAGTAAATGTTCTGTTTCAATAGCAATTAATATGAAAAAATGTCATTATGATGGTAATAATGCTCTTTTAATAGGCTATATATCTATTGAAAAGTAAGGTTAATTTGTCTAACAAAATAATAAACTAATCTAGCATTAGGAGGCATAATAAATACATTTATAATTATAAAATCTCCACAATAATACTGGAAGTCCCTCCGGCCCATGTAATTTTCTGTTACAGACCGACCCAGCCCCCCATTAGAGAAAGGAAAATATTGTGGACAGAAACAAGTTTGGGGACCACTGCACTAGACACTCCACCCTAATGTAGTTATCTTCATTGAAATTATATTATTTTTTTATAAAACAACCCCCATCGCTGGCTCAGGAAATGTTTTACAATTTACAATTGAGCAGACACTTTTATCCAAAGCAACTTACAGAGCCTACAGTTTCTACTTTCATCCACCGCTGGATGTCTACTGAATTCAGGTTAAGTGCCTTGCTGAAGGATACAACAGATGGGGTGGGACTTGAAATGGCACCATTACACCACCGGCTGCCCATAATGATATTAAAATAAAAGTTTTTCATGGAGGAGGAACAGAAAATAACAATTAATTGTGGGTTTAAAAAATATACTTCAATTCATTATGTTTTAATTGTACATACCAAAACCCCTCCCAGCCCTAGGATACCATGCCTGACAGCAGGGGTGATTCACTGATGCAGTTTTGCCCCCTTGTGGATTGTGTCGATAGTGCCATCCAGGAAAAAGAAAGGTTATTTAATGTGACCAATTTAAAATAACCTTTTTGTTGGCCTTTGGAGTAAAATTGAGTCAGTCCTGTGTACTGTGCTACGGGCTACATGCACACACGACATACCAGAACTGGAATTTGTCTAACTTCAGGGCAGAGAATCACAGTGACCTCTGACCTCAAATAAAATAATTTCATCCCAAAAAACAGCAAAATTAAATTTTTAATTTTGTGGAATTGCATGCATAAACTAAACTTAAAAAAAAAAAAACGTTGGTATTATAATTACAAAATTTAGTAAAAACCTTTCCGTTTTTAAAACCTTTTGAACTTCCAACTCTAGGTTCTAGAGGGCTACCTTTTTTTAAACAATTAGGAGGTGAGGTGGAACGAAAACCTGCAAGCACTGTGTCCTTCGTGGACCAGGGTTATGTAGCATCAGGGCTAATAAACACATGTAGAAGATCCAGTTTGAACAGTAAAAACAGTAAAAGGCTGCTGAGTACCACATTCACAGGATGTCTTGCCAATTGTTCCTTATTTGGCACTTTGATGTTGATCAGATATTTCCAGAAATAATTGGTGGGAAAAATATTGCATTTACATCAGTTTTGAAATACCTGGATGTGAAACAAAAAGCCGGATACATCCATTCCTCTCAACACGTTGCATTGAGTTTGTTTAGGCGTGTCCGGAACGCGTACAGGACTCCAGGTTGCCAACACCCCATGGCCTCACAGAAAAAAGGGCTGACCCACACTTCCCAGATTCTGGTCACGTACAGTGGCCAAGATGTACCACAGTTTCCCTTCCCCCCACGCTGCACTCTGCACCCGGCAGCTGCAGGAACAATGTCAGCTGATCCGTTTCTTGACAGGGGTTTGTGGCTCCGTGGCCTTTTCAAACTGAAACCGAAGAACAGAAATCACATGATACTGTGCTGAGCGAGACATTGTCAACAGCAACAACAAAAAAACGTTAATGGTTAACATACCCAAAGATGGGAGGTGCGCAGATAAGTGTCATTGGTCAATCATTGTCCGGTTCCCAACTGCAAGTTAAAAACCAATCAGTGAAAAGAACTTAATGTATAATAACAATGTCACTTTTCATTTCAGAAACCAGCGTTGTTTAGGTAGGCGAGGACAGAATATTCAATGACTGTGTCTGTGTGTTATGGAAGAGGAATTTGTGCCTCACCTTCCATGTGCACGGAGACGGGGTCGATGTAGTCGGGGTCCCAGCTTTCGGTATCCTGGTCGTACAGATGCTGCCGGAGCACGCCGCACACCATCTCCCGGCTCAGGGTGTACCGGACCAGCATGCTGTGCTCCTGTGGCATCAGGAACTTCAGCCAGTAGTGGGCAGTGACGCTGTTGTTCCTGCCAGGCAGAGATAGAGAGCAAAAGGGGTGGTACGCGTAGGCCTGCCACCTTCCACCACCAGGGGGCATCAATGAAAGGTACTGTCTGCGGCTCTGTCGCTCCTCACCTGAAGGCAGATGCACCGGCTCCGGAGAAGTAGCGAGCCAGGGTCGGGGAGGTGCTGTAGAGTTTGGAGAGCTGGGAAGCGGGGAAGTGTTGGGGAGAGATGTGAGCAGGGAGGGAGGAACGATTTAATTTATCACAGGGCAGGGTGATACACTGGCAGCAGGAACCTGTTAATGTTTACATAACTCGCATTTGGATTAGAAATCTCCTCACCTGGAATCCCTGGTGCAAGTTATTTGCTAATTGCAAGGTAGCTGTTACATTGACTGAGTTAATGGCCTTCCAGGACAGGACTTCTTCCCCCCACCAAATCCAGATGTGTCCACACATATCCCCCAGACAAAATTGAGGCCAGCTGCCAAGGTCTACTAATTTTACCTGTCTTAGTAGTTCAAGGAAATACAGTGTGGAGAAACCAACACAAACTAGGGCTAACCTTCTCCTGAATCTTGGTTGAAATAACTTGACTCTGCTGCGACGTATTTGAGAGTAAGTCTTCTGTGAAGTCCATGTTGACTAGCCTCAAGGTTCCAGTGTAGTACCGCGGTACCACAAAGGACTCTGGGTCAAACTTCTCATCTGGGTCCTCATACAACACTGTCCGGCAAGAGTTAGAGATGAGGCAAAAGTGGCAAACAGAAAGGAACCAACAGCATCATTACAGCATTTACTCCTATATTACCTTCAGAAATATTATCTCAAAGCATAAACAGTTTTTTCAACACTCAGGATTCATTACAAGTCTAATAGCAGGTTAACGATGGTCTTCATGTAGCATGACCAGTTCTCTACATAAGTTGAAGTTACCCTTTAGAGTGGAGACAAGAGTTGGAGACCCATTCTAACGGGTTTAATGTGCCAACATGTAAAAAAACAAGGCCTGAGACCGTTACGTTTCATCACCATGTCACATTCCCGTACCAGAACAGAGGACCAGGGAGAGTACGGTGACCAGAAGGATGACCAGGAAGACGAGGGCTATGACCATCCATAGTTTGAGTTGGCCAACAACGTTCTGATTCAGGTCCGGAGAGAGACACCCATTCCACCTAACGGGTTCCCACTGCGAAGTGCATGGCACAATGTCAGAACTGCAGCGGTTTCCCACATTGTTCGTAAAACTTGTTCAGACAGGATAATCCGTTTTTTTGACCTTATCTGTTTGTTTATTTTTGTATGGCCCGTTTTTGTCTCTTCACATGCAATGTTCATTGGCAATGTGCAATGTGCATATACGCTTTCACTGCGAGAGAAGAGAACAAATTCAACATAGTAATTTAAGGTTAAAGTTAAATTCTCCACCAGCAATTAAACAGCAGCAAATTGACATGTTTGGTTAGAAACACATTGATATCCTTAGAGTGGTGGAATAGTGTAGACTCAAATGGAAAAGAAATCAGAAGGTTAAAACAGAAGGTGCATCACAGGGTTATGTTGAAATTCCAGAAAAGCACTTCGTACAGTTACCAGGGAAGAAAAAAACAACAACAACAACAACAACAGCGAATTTACATTGTAGAAATGCTCCAGGGAATACAGAGATCTGGGTTCTTAGGGGCAGATTTATGATGGTAAATAATAGATTAATGATGGTGTAATGATAATTTTGCCTGAAAACATTGGTCTGTGAGTGGCAGTCAGAAAATTACTGACTAAAAAGGTTTTTTTTCAGGGAAAACCGTGTCAGGTAGCAGCAGAATTCAGGATGGACACTTGAGAAAATCAAGGATGAGGGCGAGGACATGCGCTAGATTGAGTCTATTCTGACGATTTTAAGCAAACGCTGTGACTGCATCGCAAACAAAGGGAGGAATGTCGGTCAGGATCTCTGGCGCTGGGCCTAAAACACATTCAGTAAGTCTTTCCTCAAGCTCCTGCACTCTTCTAGACAGCTGTGGATAAGTAATCTATGCACTCTCCTACTCTACTCCAATTACATCAGAGGAATGCAGTGCGTTGAATGCATGGTTCCAGGGTTGAGGGTTATATGAGTGGAACAACATTGGCTGCGACTTTACAATGCTGACACTAGAATGTGCTGGACCACAAAGTGTTTGAAAAGTGAAAGCATAGGTGTGGAAGACTGGTGAAAGAAAAAAAAAATCAAAATGGGTGCATTTTTCACATTCACTGAACATGTGTGTATGATCCATTTTGCAGGACACAACAATCAGTTAAAGGAAGTTGTTTAAAAAACTAAATGAAGAAAAAGGACAGGAGAGAAAATGAGAGTTTGAGAATGGATCACAGGCTGCCTTGTTCCCATCCTTTTAGTATTTAGCTTTGTGATGATGGATGTTTATTTAAGGCAGGCAGAGGTCAACAATAAGATGCCTCGAGGACTCATTTCCAGCACATCTGTGTCACATCTGGACCTCAGTTCAAAACAAAGAAACAAAAGCCGGCCCAAAGTGCTTTTGCGAACCGGACTGTCAAAAACAAAAACATAAACGACAACATATTCACGCCTTGGCTAGGAAAGGATTAGGATAGGAAATCTTTTTTAGCAGTTAGTGTTTTTTGTCTGTCGGCAACAGTAACCACCAGAATGTCTCTGGCACGTAGCCGGGGGCGACGCTCCTAAAGCCTGATGGAAAACTCCCACCCAAAGGACCTCATTGTGCACCTGAGTGGGGTTTAACTAATGGTAACTGCACTCAGGTGCCAACATTAAAGGCTTTAAATAGAGCCAGCAGTGCTGGCTCAGATGGAGAGTCCAGACTGGGCACGCCCAGATGTGCTAGAGTCTCTTATTTGAGGGAAATCCTTACATTCAGTTATTAACTTGCATTAAAAAAATGCTAGAGTTGAAAGTCTATACCATATAATCTATACCACAGAAGACAAGGTGTCCATTATTTATATAAACCCATGTGGAATTAAAGCATAATGCAAACATAAACCCTTCTGATCTTTTCTCATCCTGGGTGTCCATTTTCCAAATGTGGTGAGGTACTATAGAGACTTTCCTGTAGTTAGGCATAATAAGTACCTGGCTCTCATTAAGTTTCAGGTAAGGATCTCTTACACAAATTAGAGCAGCCATTGCGTTTAAGGTAAGGGAACCTCACCCAAAGTAGCCCCACTTTACCTGTCCATTGTGTTGGCTGCTCTCCTCTAAATTGACAGGGACGCATTCCCTCACGCTGGCTAGACTGCTCCTACAGGCTTCCTGTTCCTGTGTCCCATTAGGCAGAGGAACCTGTAAACACACAGACGTTTTTCAATCTCTCCTAACTCCTGCAGGTAAACCTGCACACAAACACACACAGCTGGTCATGTGGGTGTAATATTCTACATTTACATTGGTAAAAGTGTTTTAAAAAATTGGAGTCATGATTTACTTTATACTCTGCAGGAACACCCTTCTAAACAATATTTTGTAGGTCATCACCCATCTCATGGTACATCTGAGGTTACCACCCAACACATTGTATTACAGTCCAGAGCCACTACACTGATTTCTGCCAATGCAGCCATGCACATGTTTGTCAAGTTTTTCGCCATTTCGGAACAGAGGCTTGAATAGTAAAATGTTATGCAGGCCTGATATCTGGAAGAGGGGCCCATGATGAGCAATAAGATGAGTTTCCTGTTTTGTGCCTCTCCAACCCCACAGAAAGTTCAAAAGGACGTGTATACCAATAGACTTTAGTGTACCCTTTTTAGTTACCGCTCAGAACTTAAACGTTATATATATGTAACGTACAATAAGAAGAATAATAATAATTATAAGTCTTCCAGGGTGACTTACAGCATATGGAGTCAATCCAGTAAAATCGCAAACAAAGTGACTGCACCCAAAGAACGTAGATACGGTGAAAAGGCCACAAGGCCTGGGTGACTAATCATTTACGTAAATGTAGGCTATGAAAGATCTCAATGTCAAGACATTACTAATCAGGCAGCAGAGCCAAGGAGCCGACAGCAGGGCGTCCGACTGTGTGTTTCAAGGTACAGTTCTGAAGGAATGAAAAGGCTCACCTGTTCAGCAGGCAGCAACTGGTTGTCCTCCGTGACCTCATGCGTGTTTCCATTGTCCTGCTGACAGAAAACCCAGACAAACTGAACTGATAATCCCGTCAACCAGTGAGGCTCACACACACACACACACCATACACACACACACACACACACACACACGTTCAAATGCACAACTCTGTAGGCTTGCAACTGCAGGAAAAACTCTTATTCAGCTTGACTTCAAATTTTTATATTCACAATGCTGGTCACTACAGAATAAATGTACATGCATACAGCCTCTTGCATATAGCAACCCCTTCAAGGGTTAAGTCCTTAAAACAGCGCTGTCAAATGGCGGCCCTTAAAGTAGTTCTTAAATCAGAGCTCTCACACAGCAGTCCTCTGGGAGTACAGCGGAGGTCTCAAACCGCAATCCCTATGGGTTTACTTTACTATCTCACTCCTTAATTGTTTTACTGAAGTGATTACATAGATCTCATCTGGTGTTTCAATGAAGATGCTAACAGAGGTAGCGCGAAACCACTAGACCCTGAGACCTTGAGGCCGCACCAAAAACCCAGGCCAAATGCACCACAATGAGCTGTAGGGTTTAATGACATCGGGCTGCCTTTTACAATTTAAATATTCAATAATACAGCATCTGAGAGCAAATATAGACCAAGGACATAGTCCACTCGTCCCCAGTGGTCTGATGGCAGTTAAACCAAACAAAAGGAAATGTTTGACTTTTCCTATGTACACAAATACACTGTCCTTTTCAAACACCTATCTGCAATAACGAGGCCTTGGTAACGGTCAAGGCCTTCAGCTCACGCCAAGTAATAAGGTGACTGGTGACGTTTCTGCAATATAACAGTAGAGCGCCGCCCGTAGAAAGCGCCATTTAAATAAATAAAACACACAGCAGCAGCAGCGTCACTTTCTGCCCGTCAAGAATAGAAGAGAAAAAAAATCATGAAATTAACATTACTTTAGTACTGCGGTATTTATTAGTCGTTGAGCAAGTATCACTTCAACCTGTTGAACCGGTCATGAAAGTTATAAGGGTACAGGACGATGTCAACCCGAAAGAGATACGGGTTCCCTTTAGAAAAGCAAATTCAAGCGTCTGTAAAAGCAAATTAACACCGGACTCTCGAAATTCTTGAATGCCAAAAAATTGGCAAGAACGCAGACAGATAAAACAGCTAATTGGACTGTGGCGTCGCTTTTCTTACCAACAAATATGTTTTTCTCTTCTTTTCTTTTTTCCACCCCCAATCTTTTCCCACCCTTGTTAGCCTCTCTGTGATTCGACTTCTGTTTCCACACAATTTATTACAATAGGCAAATGTGGTCCGTTTTCTTTATTTTATTTCAACTTTTTTATTGAATTAAAAACTATTATAAACAAAACCTACACAATGGTAATCACCGCCAAACATGACACGATAAACCGTTTTAATTTCGTTAGAGAAAGGTTTAAATGTACTGAGTAGTGCATTTCATAACTAGAGACGCGTGTCGGGTGATTTAAAAACATAATAGCTAAAATTGGCTAATACTTTTGGTTAGCTCGCGTTTTATACTTTTGCGATGAATAGTTTTAAGAAAACATAAGCAATACATCATTTAAACTTACCTTTTCCTTAGCAATATGTTCATGTGACGAATTATTGTTTTCCAACAACCTGTCTGTAATATGCTCTAATTCGAATTCAATCGTATTACTCATTTTTATCTAGTAGTAACTTTACAACTTCCTAAACACGGTAGCAGGAGACCGTACCCGGAAGAAAGGAAAGTTTTCTCCCTTTATTAGGTTCTATTGTTTAATAATTTTTTCCATTGTTTCGGTTTCTTTTTTACTAAGATTCGAAACACGAATTACACTATGGCAACATTCATCAAAAATACAAAAAAATTCTACTCAATCTAGTTCTTGTTCAATTTAGGTGACATACCGTTTCAGGTGCATTTCGCAATAGAACGGACGCTGGCGCTATAGGAGTAGTCCAAGGCAGATCAGTATAGGTATGTTTTAATGGCAATGCAGCAGGAAGTGAAAGTGATGTTTGTATTGCGCTTCATTTTTTAATATTTAAAAAATGGTCTCACAAACCACTGCGTGTCATTTTCATTGATGATAGTCTGGTGAGGAATACAATTGTTTGGCTGATTAATGGGTTGCATTACCTCCATTTTTAAACGTGCCATTCCATCAATCTATCAATCTATCAGTATCAGATCTATCAGAACAGAACAAACGTTTCCATTAAATACATAATTCTGCTGTTTTCCACAAAAAACAAAAACAAAAAACAGTTACTGATATACAGTTTGATGCTAAGGCTTCTGAGCTTATCAAATTGATCATGGTAATACTCTTATGGCGCATGTGTGCGTTTTATTGTGTTAGGGACTTACAGTTTCAGGGGCAACAGTATTTAAAACTTTCTTTATAAAACTTTAAATAACGGCGAAGTAGATTGCTGCAGTGAGTTCAGAAAAGCAAACGACCGGAGAACCGTAATTGCCGCATATACCTCAAAACTTTTCACTGGCATACCGATTAACACGAAGTACATTTTAAACCGCACATATCATCCAACATTGCTTCAGTCTCAAACTAATAACTTTGAACGGACATTTTGTTCTGTTCCTCTGACATGGTAATGGATAATATATTTTGTCTCATGCAATGATTGTCAGTCATATTTCTTAGCGAGCCACCACAATGTAAAAACGTGCAAAACAGTTGAGCTGCATCATTGAGTTGTTGCCAAAATAAAAATAAGGGTTAACACACCTGATGGAGGCTCCCCAGCCGAAACGTTGAGGTGTCTTTTTTAAAATCTGACGTTATTATAATCAAGATACGTTACAGAAATAGTTTAGATATAAAATAAATTCTGAACCCGATTCGCATGATCACTACTAGCTTGCTAAGTCCCCCTCTCACGTACGGCATACCATGACAGTGAGGTATAATTCCAGAATGTCCTCTGTACGCTTATAGTAGTTATGTCAGCGCGTTTACGTTGATAATTATCTGCGATAATCTGTTGAACCATAAACCTAACCCTAACCCAAAGATTAATTGTTTCATTTTGAAATCTACGGGTACACAAAAAAAGACTAGTTTTTGTCGCTTCGATGTGATATACAATTTAAATTTTTACAAACAATTAACCACAAATTTAAGGTATATATCCAGGTTTTTTAAAATCGGGAAAATGTATTTAGATTTACTTGTCTCCATATACACAGCAAAGTGAGTTTCCCTTGCGCCTGTTAAGATTTTCAGTCGCTCCCCGTAGACATCAGGGTTTAAGGAGCATCCTGTTGTTGTCAACTGGTTACCCGCTTTGCCTGCAGAAGTCTGACCCTTCACCGGATACAAAGACCCATAGAACCATTATTCCAGGAGACAGGTCAGGTGACAACGCTTGTAAAGTATTTTTTTTTTTATCTTTAACCACAAACCCTTTTTATCAGCGAATTTGAAGGACAATGTTGCAATTTTGTTTAGTTTGTTTAACTTATTTATGTTGTTGGTCAGTGTAGTTTAGCCCAGGGCGTTGTCTTAATCTCAGGGAATTGTTTTATCCTTTGCCACTTTATGGTAAAGTTGAACACATATGTGTCCATTTGACACATTAATGTCAATGAGACAGTTTTGATATTAGTCTTGGGATCAAAACGGGATCGGACATGGTTTGACTGCTTAAAAAACAGTGTACGTTGTACATATTGTATATGCAATAAGTTTCAAACGATTTATTCTGTATGTGAAAGTTGAATTGACGTAGGCGACCTCGGGGAGTTTTTTTTGTGTTTCGCATTCACAACTGGATTCCAAAGCGGAATGCCATGCGGTTTTTCCATGATGCAGCACATTCCCACACATAGATTGTATTCGTGCAGCAAACCCTGGCAGGGAGGTGAGGTTTGTGGTTCCCCTTGGTCCCCCACTTGGTGCCCCTCCTCGAACACCTCCGTTGCAAATGAAGTATGCAACAAGAATGAATGTTTCAGGCTACAGACCTACACCAGCGAGAAACAATACTGCATGCGTTGTGTAGTGTGTGTGTGTGTGTGATTAACAATCTAACGTAATAATAATATAAAAAAACATACAATAATTTTTTCAATACTTTTTTTTTTGCACTATTTAGGACTCAAGGCAGCCATTTTCCTTTTGTTTGTATTTATTTTTATACATAAATATTTGAAAAAGTTTATTTAACAATGTAGTCACATTTTGATTGATCTTATAAAAAGTAACCTCGGTACTTATGTGGGAAAAGTTTATCTATTTAAAGTTGCGCCAAGCGCCCCCTGCTGGACCAATCGGCGTGGTGCCGTTTTGCCTGTGTCACATCAGTTGGGGAAATATTCTACAGGGTAGTTTCGCCCAGTTAAAGAGAAAAAAAAGAAACAAAAGAAAGAAAAGAAAGAAAGTGACAAAATGTATTCACTCTACCCACACCTTGAGTTTGTTCTTCAAAACTAAAGTGGGTGAAAAATGTAGCACAGCTGTAAGATATCTCCCACGAAACCCTACTGTTGACTCAGTTGGTTAACTGCATTGCCATAACGACACATTACAATTTTTACCACCACCGTTAAAAAAATAAAATAAAAAATAATCTAAACCCTTGACCCAGTGATTTTCTCCCATGGCACATCTGGTTTCAAAATATTCTGTGCAGTTTGAGAGTCTGTTGGGAAAATGGATGCCAGTTGATGTGGATGGAGGGG
>JAOYSI010000003.1:223112-234159 GCA_025775065.1 Hiodon alosoides | reverse complement strand
CCCACGCCTCATTCACCACCCCCAAACCCCCCCGACCCCCCGCGCCCCTCTAAACCCCCCCAAACACACAAAACACCAAGGGCCCCCCGACCCCCCCCCCCCCCCCAACACACACACACACACACACACACGCACGCACACACCGTCTCTGTCCTGGCAAAGGCCCAGCTGTCAAAGCTCTGAGGTCTTAATCAATCTCAGCCCTGACCCCGTCTGACAGGGGGATGACGGATGAGCGAATCGGGTCACCTCTGACCTCCTCTTGTGTCTCTCCCCATCCCATTCCCGCCCTCTGCCCACGCCCCTCCCAAACAATAGGCGTAAGGAGCCCCATTCATATCTGCTGGGGTCCAGACGTAGCATCTTCCCTCTGTGAATGGGGCTTAAGAATGGTCACGGGATCTCCCATTGAGCCACACCGAGCTCCCTTTAACCCCACCCCCGTCACTGCCCTCACAGAGAAGGTGAAGCTCTTCATTCACTCCTCTCCACGCTTTTCCCCCACTGTCGCCCGCAGGATAATGCTAAATAGATAATCGCTGTGTTGGTGACCTCTCTCAAGGCTGGGAGAGAGCAGGACCTTTCCACCTCTCCTCACACAGACCGAGACCGCCTTAGTTAGGACCAGCCCGACAGGCTCCCAAGCCACAGCGTAGGAATCCGAACGTTCAAGGGTGCCACCATGTCCATCACACTGACAAGACGCCAAACAGCAACACTGCCCTGGCCTGCGCACATACACCAGACCAGGATCTCCCAGTTACAGCGCAGAGCGAGTGAGAGACTGGAGCCACGGTCCCACGCGTGGCCATGTGCCGGACGTCAGCTGCAACACGTCCCAGCATGCACCAAAACTCGCTCAATGCCAGCGGTGGGGCAAAGATGCAGCCGATAACATTGGATTGGTCTGCACTTTGGTTTGAACTTTTTATTTCGCAGCATAAAGCCAATATTTCTCTATTTTTATGATCACTCGTTCCAATTTCAAGGTAGATTAGCCCACAATACAAAATATTAAGGCTACTGGTTGGAGTGGCAGAAAAACAATTCCCATTCACTGTGAACTATGGAGAAGGCAACAAACAAAAAAACTGATTTAAAAAACACGTTCTGTTCAATCTCCATTTGGAAAGAGTTTGTGGTCCAGAGTGATTTACGACCAACATCCTCTGTGTCTACTCCCTCTGAGCAGCTCTAAAGCAGACATCATCAGGGGGCGGTCGAGTGGACGGCATTCCAGGGAAACTGTTCCCAGCATGCTATGGGGCGCACCATGTGACCAGCGGTGCCCAGGCTCAAGCTGATCAAAGACGAGCCTTTTCCCGTAGAGGAGCACTGCTGTTTAGTGTGTTTTGGCGCGTGGGGCATTGGTGGACGTCCCTTCCTTCGAGCTCCCTCTCTCCGTATCTCGCTTTGATATGTGCCGAGAGGCCTTAAACACGGACGTGCAGAGGGAAGTTCCTGTCTCTGGGCATGCTTTTCTTGGTTGTTTTCGGTGGTTTGTTGTGTCTAGCCCTCTCAGTAATAAGTGCACGCCCTCCGTGGAAAATAAAAGCTTTCACCAACTGTCTAATTTAAACTGATTTGCGCTGTAAACAAAAAGCCACCGTCAGAAGCGTTGCCCTTTTCTTCAGGAACAAAGCTGCAGAGGTATTTCTTGGTATGAATGTTTCAGACGCCATCTCTCCTCTCCTTCATTGCACCCTTCAACCCCTTTTCCATCTAAAAGGAGCATTTCCCGAAAGCGTAAACACCAAAGCAGACCATTTAATGACCTACAAGTGAAACAACTTCAATAAAAATTTTTTATCTTAGGCAATCTGCAAGCTAATTTCGTATCTTCTTTGCCAAAGCTGTTGAGCAGGGCAGACAACGATAACCGCTGAATGCCTTTGCTTGAAGCCATCAAATAGTTTTCTCTGTTTAACCGAACTACGGTGGCCTGTGGGACCAAGCGGCTACTGCTGTGTTGGAGTTACAGGGGAAGCAGCGCTGTTTCTCAAGCCTCAAGGATCTGGTCTGAACCAATCGGGTGGCTCGAATTCTCCCATCCGAACCAATCGTCACGGCTTTAAATTCAAATTCACAATTTGATCACATTGCCTTACAGGCCCACAGAGGAATGGGGAATTATAAGTAAAAACGTAGCCTCACCCTGACACACCCCGTTGCGCTCCTCGTAGCCCGTACTACACAAGCAGCTTCCGATGGGTACCAGCCACTCGCCGTCAGCTCCACAGTACATCCGGGGCACATCTCTCTCCTCTGAATGGTCCACACAGGAGCCACGCACCTCCACCAGCGAGGACGTGTCAGCGCCCGTCACCGTGTCGGGGAACTGGGCCAGGCTGCGCACGGTCAGGGGGCATCGCTTGTAGAAGACTCGCACGGACACCAGGGCGATGCAGGCGCCCACGTCCTGGAAGGCCAGGTAGAAGCCCTTGCGGGCAAGCGTGCCCACCACCCGCACCTCCGTGTTCAGCTTCATGATGCGGTCGCCGATGTCCACCTGCGTGAAGCTCTCGTCCGCCGCCACCGTGTCGATCTTGGCAAACTGGCTCTCGCGGATGTAGCGCTCCCGGTCGCTGTCAGACTCGTAGGAGTAGAGGTTGAAGGTCTCCTTGCAGGTGCCCGTCACCCCAGGCAGGCTGTTGCAGTCGCGCAGGGTGAACTTGATCTCCACGTAGACCCGCTGCGCGCCGCCGCGGGCGATCCAGTCGGTCCGGAGCCAGTTGTTCTGACTGGGCTCCATTACGTTGCACACCTGGTAGGTGCGAATGGGTGTGTTCTTCTCGTCCATGATGCTCACCTCCTCCCACTGTGGGATACAGGTGGAGGAGGGTCAGGCAGAGTCCCACGGAGACTTACGACTCCGTATTAACTGTAGTGTTGGTATAGGTTAATATATCTGAGCTATTGCTATCGGTTACTGTCATTGTTGTTGTTAATGTATTTGTTGTGACAAAAGATCACAGCGCTGATATAGTTTAGAAGTCATGCAGAGGATGAGGTAAAGTGAATTCATTAGTCAACCATTTAATAGTGCTTTGTTGCGAGGCCTGTACATGTATAGTGGTGGGGTTGAGAGAAACAAAATTTTTCAGGTTCGATTAATGTACTCGATCATACAGACTAACCGTGGGACCTAAAATTTTGGTTTACGCAAAATCCTTAGACACCTTATCAGGTGCATCATTACGATAAACTGGCGCGTCTAAAGTGACTCCCGGCCAGACGTGGATATTTCTATTAATTGACGGAATCAAAACGCTATTGCGTCATAGGAATGGGCTACTTTGGGTACTCTTGCATTTTCACAACGGTGTTTAAAAATAGTATCCGCGCGTGCAGTGATTTAATGAGCAGCCAGGGTTGTAGGCTCGTCCAGCAAACGTTGCCCCTTGCTCTCGAAATAGAAAAGCGGGCCTGGATTTTATCGCCATATGATTATTTGCCATTTTAAAACCCCGTAAATGCAGATTCCTAGCGTGAGCAAAAGGAGAAACGCTTCGGGATTTCTCGAAAGATTCTTCTTCTCTCCGTCCCCTGGTCTCATAAAACGGAACAGAGAGCCCTAAGCGATAAAGCAGTACATTTCTCTTAAATGTAAAATAAGGCCAATTGCTCGCCGTTTTCGGCACGACCTCTCGGCCAGGGTGCTGCCAAATCACTTCGGTCAGACGGGAAAAGCCGCGGAGAGGACACCGTGCGCCAGCACCGAACCAGGCTAGTTCGCGGACAAAAGCGAGTGGGGTTTGTCTTTTCCAAAACGCGCCATAATATTTAAGCCGTGACTACACCTTAATTAAATGTCCGTGTTTAAAATCACGGACGAGTTATCGGGTTTAACTTAACATATTTTGAAACAACATTTGGACGGTAGCGACTAAATTACATTAAACATATTGCGTTGATTAGTTGAGCGATAGCTAAGTGTGACATCTGGTTTTCGTCACTCCGACTTATATTGATTTCTGAAAAGCCCATTGTATAACTCTCCCAGACACCAGAGCGCCGCGAGCAGTGCCCTCTCAACGCGAAGTGCAGGCTCGACTTGAATTCAATCAGCGCTCCAACAGCGCACCTCCGGGTCCGTATCACGCGTTCTCGTTTCTCCCTGTAGACTGATCATCTACACGCCGTTGTGTACTTAGTATTAATCAATTAGAGACGTCACTGCCTCCGCAAAGTCTTCCAGATCGTATTGCATATGACTTTACAATCGTTTTTTTTTACAATCGCATTCCTTGATATCCATCTCGAGCCTGTCCATTCTAATGTTCCACCATAAAATTATATTCTAAAGATAAAGACTTCGACGTGACTTTACACATTTCACTCTTCAGAAAACGCGGACCAAAATAACAGTACCTCGTTACAAAAAAAATGTAATGGAATGTCGTCGTTTTTTTTTTTTTTTTTTTTTTTTTTAATTTGATGCGGGGGGCTTACTTACCCCTCCTTCTGTGGGGCTTGAAACCCATTTTAGTTCCCCTTGCACAGTTCGAGAGTCCAGCAACGTCACTGAAAAGAGAGAGGGAAGGGAGTATTAGTGTGCGCTCTTAGGTGTCTTACGGAAGAATATAACGGACATAACCGCTCGGTCGTTTCGGTTCAAAATCAAAATAGTGAAAACGATTTTATTTCAGTACTTCGTTAAGGACTGAAATATGTGAGTGTATCTTATCTAAAGGCCATCTGTATTGAAATAAAGAAATGTTCATGTAGGCTGTATAAAATTACGAAGGTTACTTATTTCATGAACGACAAGTTACCACTTAAATCAAACGTGACTTACATGTAATGCATTCGAAATTATGTTTAATACATAACATATAAAATAAATATATAGGCCAAATTAAAATATAATATAAAAAGTAAGACAAGATTGCCCATAAAATTATGTATTTAACGCCTAGATAAAAGAAAACAGCACCTATACAGTATATACTTTGTACAATTGTCGCATAAACATTTGCATCACTTCGTGCATCACCGAGGATAATTCGTGGAAGTGAAGTGAATGAGTTAGCACGCTTTTGAATTATATAAAAGGGAAATAGAGAGTGAGAGTGGGAGTGGAATATGATAACTTTAACTGATTAGTAATAACTATCAGATTTGAGTTCCAACATCGTTCGGATTTGCTGGATGCGAGCCAGTCCTCTCGTTTTGATCTGGAAAATCTAAGCTTTGACCGTCGAGTGATTTTCATTTTCTACTCCAATTTGTTTCCAAATAAGCAAATTTCATAATCTAACAACGTCAATTAGCAATTAGTGTATTTAAAGGATACGTAATAAACGCGTAGAAATGTAAACGTTTACTGGCAAGATACTGAACCAGTCGTCGTGACCTGAATTATTTTTGAAAGATTCCAGTTGTCCTTTGTGGATGTTGTCTGACATTATAATTACGTTGGTGACAACTTTATTGAAGAAATACGATAACCTGAGTGCATTTCACGTAACGCATTCAAAAAAAATTTTTTTAACAGTCGTTTGCCAATAATACAACAGACGTGCCCTGTGTACTAGTATTTTCAACAAAGCGTTTTCGTTGTGTGTTGCTTTTATTATAAGTGTCAGAAACTGGACGCTTAACACCGAGAGGCAAACCGAAAGCCCCCTACAATCCATAATTACATAACAAAAACTCTCTAATTACAGGAATAGATAAAGTCGTTTAAATACGATTTTTGAAACTGGCGTTTCAGTGATTTTAAAAAGCGCACGCCTGAGAAAATAATCAAACAGCGCGTAGGTAGTCAATTTGTTACGGCTCCGCAAGGTTTTCTGCACTCGCTTTTATTAGTTGAAATAAACTTTCTCGCAAGACAACAGCTGCGCCCAGAAGATTTGCGGGACTTAATTGGCGCATTTCCTCGTGGCGCGTAGCTCGAGCTTCAGCCCCTATCTCGGACAGTTCCAGCCTGCAGAAGAAGGCGCCCTAGTAACCTGCCAGGAAAAGTGGGCACCGTCTGGGTTCACTGGCGTAGCTTCCATCCCACGTTCTTTCTGAGACGGAACACGCTAGCAAGACGCTGTTTAATCCTGGGTACGCCTTCGCGTGAGCGCGTGAAGGGTACGGGGCACTGGCAGTGACCATTGCTTGCAGGAAAACAGTTGTATGCTCCTTCAGAAGTAAAGCCATTGGGTAAAAAAAAATGTTTAACTCCGTCAAAATCCCACTTCTGTCCAATTTCTTACCTTCATTTGGGGGATAAATCCGTGTAGAGGAAACAAATGTGGAAATCCAAACGACTATAATAGCCGTCGTAAAGAGAACTGTTGCCATTTGTGTTGTTTGTTGCTGTGTTTTCCTTCGTTCCGTTCCTCGCAGGTCCAAGTTGCTTTATCCCTGTGGAATAAGTGCTTCTTGAGACGCGAGTGCAGCGCTTCGTACAGCCAGCCAAGGGGTGTTTCCTTTCTCTCTGACGCTGCTGTCAATCCAAGTCCAGAAAAAAAAAAAAGTGGTAAATAATTATTTACCAAACCCTCCCCTTTTGTGCGTTATGGGATGCAGCAACACTTATATAGGTTATATAAGTTCTAAACACTATTTTGTCATTGGTCTCACCTTCAATCGCAGTTTGTACCTGTGTGTGTGGGCGCGTGTTGTCTTGTCGAACGCTGTCAAATATACACTCTCCATTTTATCGACATGTACTGCTTTGTTAGCCAGTGGGTATGTACATGTATTCAACGACAAGGGTTGTGCTGGTGTCGTATTAATAAGGACTACGTTTTTCCAATGTCTGTTCGATTTGAAACGGCAAAATTAGTTTATCCTAAGAAATTTCATTTAAAATATTTTACATTTAAGAAAATTATTACATTAAAATCTACGTGTTTGGGTCAGTATAATTTATACGGTAATGTAGTAAAGAGTTTTCTGTAATTTGAGTGATTTTTTTAAATATATTTTTAAAATATTTTTATATCGATATACTGTTCGTAACTATCGTAGCTGTGGTGGGACGTGATTGCTCTGCAATGCGCTGAGTAACGTTCTGTCAAAAGTGCGCCGCCTGCCGGTCACTAAAATGTAATCATATGCAATATACCTAACATGTATAGAGTCCCACCTCCGCAAGACTTCTCCGTTTGTCGTAGCTGGCGGACGTTCTCGCGCTGCGGGGTACACTGTGTGACGCGCGAGCTCCCGCGGATCTTCTGTCAAGGGTTCCAAAACTCCCAACACACATAGCGTGTAAAATCACAGTTACCAAAACCGGCAGTGACTTCTTCCCACATAGTTGAGCTATGAAACGAAAATGCCTTCCAACTGCCTACGTTCAAAAAAAAAACAAAAAAAACAGTCAGGTACAATGAAGGTTTATCCGGAAATATTGACGAAACTCTGTGTGGTTATTATATTTTACTCCAGTTGTTGTTCCCTTGAACAACTTGCTTTACCTGAATTATTTTAGTAAAGGTCCGGCTGCATGAAGATTAACGTAGAGATTATGAGATTTTAAATCGCTTTAGATAAATACGTCCGCTAAGCAACTAATAATGTAATGCAATGGAATTATTAGGAGAAACGCCCCGACATCTAATCGGGGCAAAAAAGAAAATCGGAGTCGTTTAAGAAATCGACGAGGATTGACTAGTGTACTTAAATAATATTAAATAAAAGTTAGTTTGTTAAGACTTTGTATATATTTACTATATTGCTCTACATTGCTGTCAATAGTTGTGAAGCATTCCGGCTCATTGGTGGAATTATTGGAATAGTTCTTTTTTTTTTCTTTTTTCAGATTTCTAAATCAGCTTCCTCTGAGGTGTAAAGGATTATACTAATGCGCCGTGCGAGACTTGTTCTGTCTGAAACCGACCGAGAAGCCACCTGTGTGGTTACAAAGCAGCTACACAGTTCACGTTGGTGTGTACTTCGCGTGGGGAGCCAAACCAGCCTCAACACTGATTTTTCCAAACAATTTAGTGTATAAATATTTAAAATATGACATTGAAAATGCAAGGAATGTGTAAGCAACAAAGCTTTTTAAAATAAGAAATGTATTACAAATGTATATGTCTGAATTGCATGTTTATGTGATTGCTGTGTTTTCCGTTTTGCATTATGATTTGACTACAAGAAATGCAAACCAAGTGACAATATTAAATCATATTGATTTATCAAACAATTTCATAATATGACACATTTCTACGTATTTTGTCATGTTTCAAATATTTTAAATTCACATTTAAACATGCATTTCAGGATTTTTGGAGTATAGAAAGTTAGAAAGTTATTGTTTCCTACATTGTATGAGACTGAATAAATTAAGTTTATTTGAAAAATATCTTTATGTGCCTGAATAAGATGTAACGCAACAGAGATAACTTTAGGATCACTTTTCCCTTATTTATTTTATTTTTACTTGATTTAATTTCTAGATTTCCGGGAATTTTCCCGAAAGTCTTCCCTTGGACAGCTCGTGGAAATGACATTAACGTGAGTAGCAGGTGACGTTTGTAATTTCGGTCTCCAGGGACACCATCTTGTGTCTTTGTGCTGGTCCGGTTGCTCCGACAGAACCATCTCGCCCGACATAATCAGCCTGGCGAGGCATCTGGTCACTGGGGAAGGCATCGATTGTCCGCCGACGCCACGGAACGAATGCTGAGATTTTCGGCCTGCACAACAGGCCAATCATAAAGGCCCGATTGGGTGAGGAGCGGTTGCTGATTGGCGGAGGACAGCCGGGCACTGGGGCGAGAGCTGAGTGGCAGAGGTCTATTGATGGCTGGTGCCAGCGGGATGACACTGAGGGGGCGTGGCCTGCCATCGGGACTTTTGTCTTTTGACGCTTGTGTCGGCGGTTTTTCAGGGTTTTTTTTGATTGATTACCGTCAGATCGTTTTTCATTCAATTCCACAATTTTCGGCTCCTCTTAAAGGGTCCTCCAGACACCTCCCCCCACCGCTTTTGTCCCGGAAGGTCCCAGATGGCGCCTGCCCACGCATCTGCATTGTGCCATGCAGGACACAAGCAATCTGCGCCCTGTATTTGCAGGGTTTGACACCCCTACCTTAGGAAGGGTCAATAGACCCCCCCCCACACACACACACACTCACAATTTACCTGTAAGTCCACCCAGAACCCCCTCTGTCCAGTTTTGTAGCTCCCCTCTGCTCATTAACCCCTGGGGTCACCCTACACTAGAGGACCTGCAGATAGGTTCTCCTACGGCATTAGTCGTTGTTGCAATGTTCGGGCTCTGTTTTAGGGACATTGTCCATCAGGATAAGAGTCCTCCGTGGGCTGAGACAATGGGGCTGGTGAGACCGGAGCCTGAAGGCAGGCTGAAGGTGTGTGGGTGTCAGAGATGGATGAACAAAGGGGCCAAGCAGAAGGGCTCCATCGCTGCTGTTGTTGACCTCACCCACCCAGACTCACCGTGGTACAAAGCACTGGTACCATGGGGTCAGTCCTCTTTTGACACAATCCCCTCCTAATCTCCTCATCTCTGGCCTACTCTTAGGCCTGCTCTCCTCACCTCCGGCCTGCTCTCCTCATCTCCGCCTGCCCTCCTCATCTCCGGCCTACTCTTAGGCCTACTCACCTCATCTCCGGCCTACTCTCCTCATCTCCGGCCTGCTCTCCTCATCTCTGGCCTGCTCTCCTCATCTCCGGCCTACTCTTAGGCCTACTCACCTCATCTCCGGCCTGCTCTCCTCATCTCCGGCCTACTCTTAGGCCTGCTCTCCTCATCTCCGGCCTGCTCTCCTCATCTCCGGCCTGCTCTCCTCATCTCCGGCCTGCTCTCCTCATCTCCGGACTGCTCTCCTCATCTCCGGCCTACTCTCCTCATCTCCGGCCGGCCCATTATTTAACTTTGTCACAGTAATGAGACAGGGGCCGGCCCTCCCGTCGTTCAGTCACCGGGGCCAATTTACTGAAGTTTAGAATTGTGTTTGTTTTCTGACACCCTCTGGCGATCCAGGCTAGTTTGGACAAGGACAGAACACGCGAATGCGTGTGTGAGTTTCTGCAACTTTTTCTGTGCTGTCTTCGGCGGCGTTGGCCTTTCCGAACAGAAGAAGAGCAGTAACAGCTTCCCTGTCATTCTACACCCGTCAATCAGCTCTATTGATCTACACAGCAAATGGCTAAGTGTGCCTGTCTTTCATACGGTCTCGCCAACAAATGGCGTTCTTTTGGGAGTGCCCAAAGGGACACTAAAGGATACAACATCGTATAGCTAAATGTAGGAAGTAGTTACTCTTTACTCAAATCTCAAATTCAATTTTGCTAATTTTGCTAAGGTATAAAATATATCCCTCGTATTTACCCACATTTATATATATGTGTGTGTGTGTGTGTGTGTGTTGTATACAAAAACAAAGGTAACAATATAAATCATTAACAGGATGTTTAGAGCTCTTCTTCTTGTAATTAACGACCACAGCACAGTCTCCTAAACCAGCTCCGCCTGCTGATGCCTTCCCACACGTTGCCTTTGAAAGGCCTATTGTTGGCTACTGTTGGAAATCACCCGACTGAACTGGCGGCGGCGTATCGTGCCAGCACTGAGCTCCGCGACTCCTGTCCTGGGCATTATTAAGGTCATTGTCTTCGTTTTTGAGTACAAGATACCTATTCCTTGAAATATACATACTTAGTGGAGGCCTAATGTGAAACATATAGTCATGGGCCTTTTTGATTTAGTATTTTATTTGCTTTCATTATTATCAGAGGATAGAGCGGGGAGAACACTTCTTTCTGACACCATACTCCGTTAAAGTTATCACCAGGGTGTGGGCTGAGCCACGTGACAGCTAGTTTATGACAGTCGAAGACTTTGTCTTACTCCTCTCTTTTGAAGCCGGAATAAATGAAAGGGCCAACACAGATCCCGGGCCGTTCTGCCAGGAGGAAAGGGCTCAGGTGTGACACACACACACACACACACACACACACACACACACACACACACAAACACACACTGAACCACAGTCACACACACAGACACACACACACACACATACATATACATACACACACAAACTGAACCACACACACATGCACTGAACCACAC
>JAOYSI010000003.1:194213-215071 GCA_025775065.1 Hiodon alosoides | reverse complement strand
TGAAAACACAAGCGCTGATACAGATTTGCACAGAGGAACTCATTGTGAAAACACAAGCGCTGATACAGATTTGCAGAAGAACCCAGAGTGCAAACACAAGCGCTGATACAGATTTGCACAGAGGAACCCAGAGTGCAAACACAAGCGCTGATACAGATTTGCACAGAGGAACTCATTGTGAAAACACAAGCGCTGATACAGATTTGCACAGAGGAACCCAGTGTGCAAACACAAGCGCTGATACAGATTTGCACAGAGGAACTCATTGTGAAAACACAAGCGCTGATACAGATTTGCACAGAGGAACCCAGTGTGCAAACACAAGCGCTAATACAGATTTGCACAGAGGAACCCAGTGTAAAAGGTTGTCCAAGTCCCAGCTGTTGTACGCTTAAGCCGCTCAAGTTGCCTAACCTGAGTTGTTTCAAGGAAATATATCCAGCCATGAAAGTGGACGAATGCAGAAATTGTCAGAAGTGAAATTGCTTTAGACAAACGCTCCCTTCGGTAGGCAGGAGCACAGCAATGGCGGGAGACCGACTCACACCCACTGTCAGGCTTCCAGAGGCTCCTGAAGTAAGCGGTACAGTAAGGACATCGAGACCTCCGATCAAACACTGACATGCTGAAATTGAATACTACCAAAGATGGCGCTCGTTCTGCTAGCGCGCATGCCGACGGGAGCGACGTAAAAAGGACGAGAAGCAGCAAGACCCATTTCAAAACCATACCAACGAAAACAAATACAACGAGCCCCGACTACAGCTAGGCCAATCGGGCGAGGCAGGGCAGATAACGATACTGTTGTATGATTCGCATCAAAGTACTGTCATTTAATGGATCACAACAAAATATAACACATCATAGTTGTCCATTACTAAAAATGAAGCATTATCACAGAAACACAAGCGGAAGAGTTGGGTCAAAACTATTAATTTCTGAGACACTTTACTGGTCTGCAGACTATATAAAATGTTTTATGAGCACCGTTGAAGTTTTTTGGTACTAAGTCCAAATGTCCTTTCTTCCTGCTCGTGTCATGGGACTGATTGTCGATGTGGATCAAATTCTTACTCTGTCTAAAATAAATCCTATGGTAAATACTCATCACCTGAAAAATTTAAACTAAGTAAGTTTAAGCAGTTATAACTATATCTATCTGTGTCTGATTAAATGCGCAGAATAATTAAGTATATTTTACAAGTAAACCTAGCCCATTCATTCATTCATTCATTCATTCATTAAGTACTAGACCTAGCCCTATCGGTCCTTTCAATTAAATATTCTTACATTTTAACTAAAGAAAACTGATCGGCGCTTGAAAAGTAAACCTGATGTGGTGGTCATTCATGCCGATATTTATCTGGTTAAATCGTGACTAGACCTTTATTTAAAGACTTGTCCAACTGGCTTCGTTAGCTGGCTCTTTGCACAATACAATTTAATTAAATTTTAGACACCAGAAAAATGATTACTCTTTCACGATTCTATGCACGATAGACCGAACCTGCAACGACTGCCGAAGCGATTGTGTATTTTAACGTAACCCAAACAATTGACAGTTCTCCCAATTTAGAATGCATGTTTCCACTAATACCTGCGGGGAGAACAGACAGATTAATTAAAAAAACAAACATTTATGCACTACTGATGTCATTATGAAGCCACAGCGTTACCTCGTATAGAAAGCAGCCATGTTAGTTCAGCTTCGACCTTTGTCCTCTCCCACACGTCTTTTGTTACAAACAGTGTTCATGGAGATAAATATTAACTTTAATTTCAGACTCTCATTAATTTAGAATCTGGGCCCTCTCAACAATTGTTTGCGAGCCGCTGACACGAAGACACCCGACAGGCACTCTGCGTAATATCTACTTAGTTTCGTGATTGAAATCAAGGTGCAGTGGGAAACTAACTTTGAAATGCAAATTGAGTTCATTTTGCATCATACAATTGACATTGTAACAGGCGAAAAAACACATTTCCTGGATGACAAACACAATATCTTCATAAACTGTGTGGTACTTTTTTAATGCCTGTTTTTTTTCAGAGATGGTTAGATATTTAAAATGTCCCCTAAATAAAGAGAAAAAAAGTTCAGACAAGCAAAATACATGGTGCGTATCAAAACACGACATGAATGTTTAGAACGACACCTTGAAATACACGGGACAAACGACACGGGACAAAGCTCTCGACTCTAGCGTACTCCGGCTCATGGTTAATCTAATGTTGTCCATGGAACTGAAGCTCCTCCACCCGTGCTCGCCACTGTCTACCCGCACTATATGCGTGTATCCCGCAGGCACGTTCGCATCTCCGTGTTTCTGAGTTTAGAAGCCGGAATCAGAATCAGAATCCGTCTGTGATTGTCTGATGTTTACCAGCTCGGGCGGCCCAGTACCATTTTTGTGCACAATCCAGCTAAAATGCGCTCACAGAGTGTAAACTTAGTTTAGGTGAATAACGCACAGTGTAATGGATTAATGTTATTATATACTTTTGAGAAGGTGCAGCATAAAGCTGTGGTTTAGTGGCGTTGGTTTTTAAAACTTTAAGGATTTTAAGGGAGAAATAATTATTCGTAGCACAAGGTGGCTCTTCTTCTTCTTTTTCTTCTTTTTGTTTTACGGCGGTTGGATTCCAGTTTATTGGTGCAGTACCGCCACCTTCTGCTCCGGAGTGTGGATCAGACAATAGACTTTAAATCTAAATCCCTCCAAAATTAAATAAAATGAGAAAATAACCATCTAATTCTATTAAAATCCCCTGTGTCCCGTAGAAAAGCTAACAGTACCCTGACCTGTGCTCTCTCACCCATGCTCAGTATTCCTTTTAATGTGAATTCCTGCACCCCAAATTCCCTCAGATTACTCCTCACCGTCTCCCTCTGCGTCCTATACCCCCTACAACTCAGAACCACGTTCTCCACTGACTCCTCTGATATCTGATATGCTGATATCCCTCACACGAGCCTGTCTGGTGTTTTCCCACACTCTTCAGCGTTTTGTTTAGTGCACAGTGTCCTAACCTTAATCTTGTCAACACCGCGTCCTCTCTCCTGTGTCCACTACCTACCCTAGTCACTTTGACACTTTTTTAGCATTTTAAACAGATACCTCCCTTTCCCCTCTTTGTCCCGCCTGTCTTGCCGTAATTGATTTGTTTTTTTTTCCACAAATTGCACATTAAACCTCTGCATTACTGATACTAATTTGCATTTCTATATTTCCTTTCTTTAAAGCCCTCTTTCCCAACTCCTCCACCCTCTCATCTCCCCTCACCCCTTCATGCGCTGGAACCCACAGAAATTGTACCTGACCTCCCTGATGTGCTATTCTTGTGACTGACTGAAGGACTTCATATTGTATATCTTGACGGCCGTTTGAATGGAAAGACCGTAAACTTGCTTGGGCTGATGCTTGGGATGAATCTGAGCATATCAACAACTTATCTCGTCTAGAGTTTTCCGCCCACCCTAGTGCAACCAACACTGCCAACATCTCCACTGTGTAAACCCCTAACAAACTCCTGTGTGTAAACTCCTGTTGAGTCCAATTCCTTTTGCTGGTATCGCCACCCCAAATACTGTCACTCCTGTCTCAGGTTTGTTAGCACCATCTGTATAAATCCATATAAAATCAGTATACTCCGCCATTACATGGTAGTTTAAAGCACTTACCAAATCAATTTTTATCTTTTTCTTTCCTTTTAACCTCTAACCTAGCCTATCCCAGTCTATATCAGGCCAAATAGTCATCCACGGAGCCACCGCCGGATAAACTACTAAAGGGCTTATCCTCAGATCAAACACTCCAAGTTCTTTGGCAATGTCATTCCCCACCCGGCCAAAGTTATTCCTCAGATTCCTCCCATTCTCCCAGCACTCCCGCGACACTCCTTTTGTGGGGTGAGAATCATTGTGGCCCTGCAAATTAGCCCAGTAGTTTGCCATCAGTTGCATTCCTCATAATTACAACGGCATTTCTCCCATTTCTACCTGTTAGGCAGGTACTGGCGATATTTTAAAAGCCCCACTGCACACTCTCAATGCCTGTGCCTGAATCAGATCCAATTTCCTTACAAGAGAGCTGTCTGCAGATCCATACGCGACGCTGCCGTGGTCCAGATCTTATTAAGGCCACATACATTCTTTTCAACAAGGGGCAGCTTGTTCCCCGTTCCCTTCCAGACAAACATCTCATCACATTTATTACTCTTTTGCATTTTCCTTCTATTCTCCCGATGTGGTCTGCCCATGTTAACCGTGAATCAAAAAGAACTCCCAAAAATTTTAATGTTCCAACCCTTTCCAATACTTTCCCATACATCCTTAGCTTCATCCCTTCCTCAGTTCTTTTCCTGGTGAAAAAGACCGTTTGAGTTTTTTCTACGGAGAACCTACAGCCCCAATCATAACCCCACTCCACCACCTCACCAATCGCTCCTTTCCCCACTTCCAGATTGCATGCTCCATGTTCCGCCCTCTCTTCCACAAGGCCCCATCATCCGCAAACGGCGACCTACCTATATCTGCTGGTACCTTTGAGAAGACATTCTGTGTTTCTCACAGCCGGACGAGACTCCACTGTCCACCATGGTACCAATTTTTTTTATGCTTCCTATTTTCACTCCTGGGTATAGATCCATGCGCTGCCAAAATGGTTGCTGGGGTTACCTGACTGTTTATTTCTTCTATATCACCAGAGAGATTTCACTCCTTCTCACTGTTGCCTCACTCTACTTCTGGAACTCATCCCAATCTGCTTTTCCAAAGACACACTTTGGGGTTCCACCACATGTTCTCACTTTAACTCTTTCTCCCACCGAGCATGGGACTGGATAGTGATCGCTGCCTAAACTGCCCAAACTTCCCAGTTACTAGCCCCAGCCAAGGGACTCTACACTAATGTTAGATCTAATGCGGATACAGTACCTGATGTTATGTTTATCCGTTTTCCACTATCATCATTTATACAGACCAATTCCCTATCCACAAGGTGGCACTGTCCGAATGTAAGGTTTAGCAAAACCCCCGAAATTGGTCTCTATGGTTTGATGACGAGAGCTCTGTATAAATAGAGCTTGACAGCGCTCGTTCAGTCTTTCACTGTCTTTATGGAGTGCGGTGTTGTGTTGGTAAGTAAGACGTGTACTGGGACATTGTATTTGCGATTGTATACACATATAACACGCACACTGTGTGATGTGTTACTTGCGTGACGTATGTGTTCGTTTTTCGCTAAAATGTTTTGAATTTGTTCATCGCTGACGTTCAGAACGTTTTGTTTTCACGTGTTAGCTATTTAACATGTATTCAGTATTTCACACGGGTTCCAGAATTCAGTGCTTAGCTTGACTAGTTTGAATCGCCTTTGATTTGATTATTTCTACTTTTAGATTTATCAAGTAGGTAGCTACCATCAACTTTATAACGAAAATGGCTTCTTGTACGGTTCTTAGCTTTCGTTGAAATAGTCTTTATTTTCTGGTTCATAACTCGTAATTTTAAAGGTATTTAATTCACGTATTTTAAGGGAACTAAGTGGAATGGTTCGGACGTCCTCCTTTCTTGGCATGCACGCAGTTTCCCCGTACTGGTGCGTGTATGTGTGGAGGAAGATTAATGCCCAGTGCAATGTCTTCGGTGCTAGAATGTTTCCCATCATCTAGTTCTATCCTCAATCACTGGCATAAGCAGTTGCTTTTTTATAAGATGACTACCTGTTGCTAAATGGTGGTCGTTTGTAAGGAAAGTGTTAATTTGCGCGTTGCATTACCCAATGTATTGATGAAGATTGCATGCGCTTGCGTTTTGTATGGAGATTTTTTTTTGGAATTAAGTGCAGTGTTGAATAACTCTGCTGTTGCCTTTCAGATCCTGCGGTAGCAGACGCCGTTTTAACTTGGTCAGGTCCTGTAGGTGAGTTCCTGGCTTGAGTGGAGTGTTCCATGTCTGGGGAATGGGTTATCCTCTCGGGACTTGAAGGCCTGGTTTTGACATGATTCTGCCCGTTTTTGGAGTGCACTTGCGTGGCTCCCCCTCCTTTCTTGGCATGCACGCAGTTTCCCCGTACTGGTGCGTGTATGTGTGGAGGAAGATGGATGTCCAGTGCAATGTCTTCGGTGCTAGACTGTTTCCCATCGTCTAGTTCTATCCTCAATCACTGGCACAGTTTTTGGTGTTCTGTCAGATGGATGATGGAGATGCTGAAGACTTGAGGCGTTATGAGTTTGTGTGGTTATTTGTCTCGCTGTGTTCTGAATGGTTTCTCCCCTTCCAGATCTCGAGGCCCGTGGTTCATTTTAAGCTTCATTGACTGCTGCAGGTGAGTTTCAGCTTGTTAACCCCATCAAGTTCTGTGCACGGGGAACGGGGTGAGCCAGTCTGGGTCAAGGTGCCCCCTCTTCATATTGGCACATGCAGTTTTGACTGTGACTGCGTGTGTAATCTAGAGAGGGACAGCAACCTGTCGGTGTGGAGCAAGCGTCAGATCTCGAGTCTTGATGCCAGAATCCAATCTGACAAAACACGCCCAGCTCTGGGCTGTGGTGGTCGATATCACTAACGCTCTTTGCTGCTTCGGTCGGCTTTTAAAACTTTCTCTACTACGCTGGTTCAGTAAATTGAATTTGCCATCTTGCGATGGGAGTCTGTAAATGCCATCTGTTTATTACTTGCCGTTTTTAAGCGGAGTTAATATGCGAGGGGCTTCAGCTCAAAGCTCTTTGCCTAGGTATTGCAGTTGCATTCTTAATGCTGATCTAAATGTGTTGCTTTGTCAGTTATGAACACATCTGTCTCCTCCAGGTTGGATTTGCATGATGTGTTAATACACCTTGTGTTCATCGGGCCCTGGATGGTGTATTCTGGTACGTATGTTGACGCCCCCTTGATATGCTGCAAAATTGGCAGAACGCCTGGAGTAAAGCCGGTGTCCTCCGACTCCTTGTATTGACGTTGCACACGTACAATCCTGCTGGATTATTCCCAGTACTCAACTTTTCTTAGTCCTGTTTGTAGATGTGACATGTCCTGCTGGTTGTCTGGTCTGATTCCATATAGTCACTGCTCTACCAGATCTTCCCCCATACTGTGCATGCATGTAATCTGTCGTTGGAAATGGTTAATAAACGTCTAACGTGATTTGTTTGTGAGCATTTATTCATTGACTGGAGATGGGGGGGTTTTCCCCTCAATGGAATCGCTCTGTTCTTGGTTGAAGTGCTGTTCACCTCAAGGCCCTTGTTTTCCTGATGTGATGCATTCTGCGTTGGCCTCGTTTGAACTTGTTCCATTAAAAATCCAGTTCTCTTCAACTAGAGGAGCAGGTGTGCAAACCATATTAGAAAAAAATCTAGCCAGAATTTAGACTTGCATAGCCTGTTTCCTGGCTAAATTTTATTTAATGTTGCTCTGCTTCCGAAATTGCATTGGACCAGCTGGATTCTGTGAAATGTTTGTATTATGGATTTTGAGCAACTCCTGATGGGCATCCTTGGTGTGACGCTGACTACAGCTAAAACTGGCAGACTTCGGTTTTGTTTAAACCTCCACGGCTTCCTGAGAAATGTAAGGGTTGCCACCTTGTATAGTAGCTCTACATACATCCTGGGTATATCCTGCTACATGCAAGTATATAACTGGTTTGGTTGAATTTACAAAAGTGTGTGTACACTTAAGCATAAGGGAAAAATACAATGTCAATTGTAAATTAATGAAGTTAGTTTAATGTAAAGTGTCCGTCAAAGTGCCTATTCACCAGCCTGTCATTGGTCCTCCTGCTTTCCTGCTGGTTATATTCATGTAAGTATATAACTGGGTGGGTTGCTTTCCTTCTGGTTACCGACATCATCCTAGACCGTCCTCGCACCTGTGCTACCTCAGCCAGAACCACATGGAGGCTGTGCTGGTTCGGTTAACAATGCGGTGCTGAACTTCACTCTTCTCAGTTCTCGGTTTTACTTTTCACGAGTTCACGAGGAACCAGTTTAGGGGGGAGGAATTCTGAGGATCCCGGACAGAACTAAAGGTTCTCCAGTGACCGCACTGACACAATCGCATAAACAATATTTTGAAGGCCGTGTCATGCTGCTGAGATGGGAAAGGCCAACTGGTTCTTACCAGCCTGATATCTGAATTCAGGAGCCATGGTAGCGGTTTTGAGCCGCTTTAATGGACCGTCTTTATGGTCAGCCCAGTAATGCCTGAACAGGCTATGTTGTACTGCATGATGGAACCGTAATATTTTACGTGCTCACTAAAGCCACTATTTTAAAATGTTTGGGTGCTTTAAACCAAAGGTCATACAAAAAAGTTCTATTTACATACCAGCTGTAAATCAAGCTCGACCTTCAAAGGATCGCTGACGTAGCCCAGATAAAATAATGATTTAGTTAAAACGTGACATTTAACCAAGGCCATGTCCAATTAAACTGAGCGCAGGTAAGGTTTTTAAATTTTCTGATTTGTGTCAAATCATACCGTGACAAAGGCTATAGCATAGATTTTAGCCATAGTTGGGCTTAAATGACATTGCAGTATCACGCATTGGTGCACACAACCATCGTACAGTTAGGATGGACTGGAGTAAACTGGGATTCACTACTAGACTTCCGCCACAGGACAAGTTGTCAGGTCCTAAAATCCCATCTGGGGGCAACAATGAATGAACATAAAAACAAAGCTAACACAATTTACCTGAAAACCAACTTGATATATATTTATATTACATAAATAAAAAAAACTGCAAAATACACCATTAATTTCAAGTTGGAATCTGAAGGACTGGGAGACGCAGAGTGGTATATATGACAAATGATATAAATTGTTGAATCTTCTCTGTCCTCCATAAGTCATCCCCTGACCAGTCCTATCTATCACAGGGTGAAAATCGTAACGCAGTTCATCAAATAAATACCTGGGCTTCTATGTAAGACTTTTTGCTTGCACCAGGGGGAGCTGTTTTCATCTGCCACCACCAGCCCGTCCTAGGAACCTCCAGAAACACAGGAAACCCCACAACCATCAGAGGGGGGACAGGCAAATATATATATGTCAGACAGAATTTGAGACAAGCGCGAACCTTTCGCATTAATACAGCAGCCTATCAGCTACTACTCTAATACACAAATGATCTCTTCGACAAACTTCAGTACGATAAAGAGGAGCTGGTGATCTGGCAAAGAGGCACAGACTATTTGACAAAGTATCCCTTGATTAAACTTACATAGTCTGTTGTTCCTATTCTCAATTAGCTGTAAGCAATCTAATTAAAATAATCAATATTTATTCACACGTATATAATATATATAACCATTTGACATTAATAATTTCCATTCAGTCAGTATTAAGTGTTATTTATTACATTTAATGGAATCCAGATCCTTCTTTGTGCTTATCGAAAATAATGGACATGATCTGTGTGTCAGCGTGTCTGTCCTGATAAAATCCTCTTGCAAAGATTCCATGTGCCAGTGAAGCTCAGACACGTGGTCTCTGGTCTGTGTTTGGCCGTCCTGCTCTCTGTCAGTAGCGTCCTGGCTGCTCGGTGACCCATAACTCATTCACAATGCCTAGCACAACCGCGCAGTTAATGACTTTGCATATTGCGAATGCTGCAAGATCTAACCCTGCTGTAAATAGTGACTGCGTGACCTCCTATTTAGCATACAGATCAGCAAGGCCTCTGCCATATGTCGGTGTTCTGGGCAACCTTGCCATGTCATTTCAACAGCACACCATTCCACCAGCCTATTCACGACAAAGCCTCTAATGGAATAACTAGCCTCTGCTGGGAATGACATATAGAGTGTCCTCAAAATTATGTCATCAAAACCACATTCCCTATTCTGGGCCTGAATGGAGTCATTTTGAAGCCATTTGAACTGCAGCATTAGTTTATAAAGATGAATTCCTTTCCTTCAATTTTGCATTTGTTTAGATTTCTTATCCTCACAACAAAGGAATATCAATCTGATGAGACTGCTTTCCACTAGCGGGACAAACTTTATTTGCATATTTTATGTCTTAGCCCAACCAGGTAAAAAGCATGATGGAGTCCCTTATGAGGGAACAGTAGTTTCCTTCCTGAAACAGACCAATTTAAATGGATTGAAGGTTTCCGTTTATCTCACAAGGACAGATTGGTCTGTGCATGCATCATGCAATCAGATTTGGAGGGAGACATTTCTAAACAGCAACACAGTTGTTTCAGTTAAAAAAACAAAACAATAAAAAAACACGAAATTGGGCTGTTGCCATAGCAGCAATGTGCATGCCAAGGTTTAGACCACAGACGATTGTTGTGTTGAATATGAATATCCGGGTATTATGAAAATTAGTAGAATATTGTTTTTGTGAAACCTATATTGAGTACAGGCGGTTAAAGCAACAGTGTTTCTATTCCTGTAGGGTCTTTTCAAGCTTCAGGTTCCAGCCTGATACCTATAAACATAAGTGCATTTCTTACTTTCTCCCTCAAGGGGGTGCAATAATTACAGATAATTCCCGTTTGCAGCTAAATTCAAATCGAGATGATTCGTGGCAACGAGCATTTTCGATGTCTCTCGTAGAATTAAGGGCTTCCGGCTTTCGTTCTCCCGAACGTCAGAATGACTGATCTAGCATCATTATTTCCTGTGGATAACTCGGGATCGAAGGCACAAGGACGAGAAATTGCTTTGAGAGATCAAATCGTCAGCAGGCCACAGACTGAGACAATGATTAAAAGAGAATGAGAATTTCTGAATAATATATTTCTACGCCGAAAAATATAAAATACACACCTGTTCTGCTTTTCTCCAGTGTTTCTGCGATGCTAATTGATTGAGTTAAATAAAGTCGCAGATGTTATTTTGGTGTTATATTGCTTCAGGTTTTATCGTGCTGCAGAAACTTGCAAATTAGTGCCAATCACTGCCTTTAAATAACTTTTTACTGCGTAGTGGCTAAATTATAAGCACTGTCACTCAGTTACTGTGTAAAAAAAAAACATTTTTTTTTACACCAGTCAAAAGTATTAACTTTTAGTTGATTTTTAAACTTTTAGTCTTTTTATTTTCGATTACGTGTCATTTTATTTTAATTTAGTTATGCTTTGGACCTCGGGTTATATGCTGACCATGTTGGTGTTATGTAACTTATTTCCTATAGGACCCCAAGCGGCAGTGAACCTCTGGTCTCCACCACAGCGGTTAAATCGGGGAGCCGGCTGCGCGGCGCGTGGTGGGGTAACTTTCCACTTCCTCTGATGGAGGCTGTTCTCATTGCAGCTATTGGCATCATCTTGTCAATGAGGGCAGCTCTTTTACACAAATGGCCATTGATTAGGTGGAATAGTTACTGCGGGCAAAAGGACAGCTACAGCGTTGCTGCTATAAGAGATTTTGAATTGCTAACCTTAATGGACTTTGTGAACGCCTTGTGTTACTTTCGTATCTGTTGGTGACCTCAACTCGGATTTTGACGACTTGCACGTGTCCGCGCCTCCCGTTGGATCTCGTCAGTGTGCAATGAAGTGACGTCTTTCAAAAACAACATTATTAAGCAAGCTTTGGTCTTCGTTATTTCACAAGTTGAGATTCGGCGAGATGATAATATGAGGCGTGTGTATCTGCATGTAATCATTAATTGCACGTGTGATTGTGTATATAGTCATTGACTGGAATTCAATGCAATTCTCGGTGACTCCATCTCCACTGCAAATAATGGAGATTGCAACTTTGACATAATAGGGACGGGCAGATCAATGCACCAATGAGCAGTTCGTCCCTGAAGCGCAGGAAACGATACGGACACGGATGCACGTAGGCTTTGCTTCGAAGGTGCACGACCCTGTGCATTCACTGTCCAAGTGAGTGGGAATGTGGCATCCTAAAAGACTCAATAGCTGGTTCATTTTTCTTCTGAGGAGTGTTGCGCAGGAAATATCCCCAGGTCATAAAACTGGAGATATGTGGAACAAATGTAATTGGGAAAGTGGCAATGGCTTGTCACATCTAATACCGGAGAAATATCTAGCAATTCTGTATGAAAGAAGCTGTGAATAGAACTCAGTTTGGCTTAATAGATGAATTTATCTTAAAGCATGCGGTGACTCTGACAGACAGAAGAGGCCAGTTTGAGTCTTCTGTCTTTTGTGTAGTTTTCTTTGGTGTGTGTGTGTGTGTGTGTGTGTGTGTGTGTATTGTAGTTTATAGCTGTAAGGGGACATTTATTTGCCACAAATTGCCCAGTAATGTAAGAAATACTTACCTGTATAGCCATTCTAAATATTGCAAGCAAAGGTATAACCATATGCCCATATGCAATTTCACTAGGGAAACCATTCATTCATACATACACTTTCCATAACCACTCATCCAATTCAAGGTCGCTGACACTCAAGATTAACCCGGCAGACATATCCAGATCTATTGCAGGGCAGGAGACGGTCACACATAAGGGGCTGTTTTGCAGTTTTCCGCCTGTCTCAGGAGTCTTTGGGTAGTGGGATGCTAACCCACACGAACACCGGGAGTAATTCCAAACTCCAAACAGACAAAAACTGGAGCCAGGTTCAAACACAGGACCCTGGAAGTGAGAACCACCGTGCTGGAGTACTGGTCTAAAAACAAATCCAAGACAGTTCATGAATATTTATATGAATATTTCAAAACAGCATTTTTGAGAATTTTATTTGAAGACTTCAAACTAACAATTATTTTTTTATGAATTATATCTGAAAGGAACAAAGGAACACATTGTACAATATATTTGACTTATGGACCATTACATTTTGAATTGACAGTTTTGCCCTAAGCCATTGTACACATGGACGAGAATTATCGATATTTCCCCCCACATGCAGGTTCTGATGTGATAGATAATTGGCCACATCAGCGGACCGGGCTGATAAAGAAAGGCGAATGGTTTTCAGCCCTGTATTGTCTTTGGCACCTCTGAGAGAGGTGCCTCTGTGTGCTAAACAGTAGTCAGTAAATTGGTCATTTGTTCAAGTTACAATAGTTATTAGTAAATCAGCGGTGGTTTCTAATTCTCCTTCTGTGAATTCTCCTTTATTTTGATTTCATCTGTTCATTTATTTAGAAAATGTTTTTTGGGAATATTTGCCTGTTCCCATATTGTTGCTGCCTGGACGTGGTATGTTGATTTTGATACGTTTCATTCTTCTTCCTTTTACTGAATATGGTAAAAAAAAAAACTAAAAAAAAAACTGTTATGCTGAAAGTGGTTTATATTGATTGACACATCCTGTATACTATGGGTTTTTAAAGGGTTTTCCGTAAAATCTGTTCTGTTTGATTGGCAAATCACTTAAAGTGAGAAATATGTGTTGGTACTGAAAGGCAAAAACGTAAATGTTTATGAATGAATTGTACTGAGCCATAAAACGACAACACAATGAATGATTTGACAGTTATTATCCACTCATAAAACATTTTATATTAGGCAACGGTTGTTGTATTGCTCTTGTGAGACCTGTTCTGTGAACGATGCCCCGGACAGGTCAGACTGGTCCTCCCCTTCGGACCATGACGTCTGCCGTGGATAAGAGGAGCGGGGCCCGCCAACCGCAGCGCCGGCCAGAGAACGCACCGAAGCACGGCGAGAGAAGCCCCCGGCCGGACCCCACCCGAAACGCCGCCCCCGCGCCCTCCTCTCCGCTCTCGAGAAGCGCCCTGCGCGCCGGAGTGGACCACCTGCCCCCCGGGAAGCAGCAGCTGATGGAGAAGTTCTTTGCCCCGGTCCAGATGCACCAGAGGACCAAGGGGGGTATCAGCCGGGAGGAGGGAGAGCAGGGAGAGGTGGAGGACCACCGTGGTCAGCACCACCACCACCACCACCACCACCACCACCACCAGAAAGCCCAGTGGGCCGAGAGTCGAGAGGAAGGTCACGGGTAGGTTTTCCAAAATGCAATCTGGTCTCCTTGGTTGGTTCTAAACCACCTTCCCCAGCTTCAATCAGTCAAACCTTCACGCGCAGATAACATTAGCTTCAGGTTTTTACAGACAGATCGATGCAATTTTTCTCCAATTACTTGATCTCTTATCGCGAATGTTATTAATTTGAACTATGACAGTACGCTATGGAAAGTCAGCTATAGATTTTTAAACAAGCTTTGATAGGCCAACGTGATTTTGCTGACAAATCAGTGCTTGTCTGTGCTTGTCAGTGTCTCAGAGAGTGTCTTTGAAGAAGAGGGCCCCTGACTCTGATTTTGTGTGTTTCGCCTGTTGGACAACTTTAACCTCGTTACCTCAGGCAGACAGATATTGTATCAAATTATTCGAAGCTATTTGCGGAGGAAATAATTGCATACCAGGCCTGGACCCATTCTGGCCTTCTAATGAAGGGTTGCTTATCTGTAATGTGACATGATGTCTTGTCTCTGTTTTTTTTAAGCCTTTTAAAACCATGAAAACAGACACAGCTGGAGGCAGAAGGCATATCATTTCTTGATTTATTTAAAAATTGCTAATATGACAGGATTTTTAAACTGGAAAGTTATTATTGAAAAAACAACGATCTGTACACAGAATTAGCCGTGGTTAAACTAAAAGCGCTGATTTAATGTTATTTGTGTCTGCAACCGATGAAGTTGTGTTTGCATTGAAATCCTGCTGGCAAACCCACTGTGGAAGAATCGAAAATCGGCTAACAATGGTAGTGTGTCAGGGTGGTGTGGCTACGTGGCGAGGTGTGCCAGTCCTCTGTTTGTGAAATGTACTGGAACAATAACTGGAACAGAACCGCAGAGGGAGGCAAAAAGAAACACACATCTCAGGCCGCACTTTCATTCCAATATGGCCACTGTTTGAGCTTCAGTTTAATCGTCCCTCACTGCTATTACTTTCCCTCTCCTTTGGCTAACAGTTACGCCTCACCAGCGGGGAGCAGTCACAGTCAGGGTCAAGGTCACCACCATCACCACGGTCACCGGGATTTAGGGCACCACCATGAGCCTTCCCATCCCCACGGTGACCACCACCATCATCATCATCATCACCGTCGCCAGCATCACCATGGCGATAATGTGACCTCACACACCCGCTCCCTCACTCACTCCCACACGTCCGAGCCAGCTTCCTCCAACTCCTCCTCTGGTTCTTCTTCTGCGTCTTCTTGTTCTTCCTCTTCTTCCTCTTCCTCGTCTTCTTCATCTTCGTCTTCTTCCTCGTCCTCCTCCTCGTCCTCCTCCTCCTCCTCCTCTTCCTGGTCCTCAGAAACTAGCATGGACAATGAGTCTTTCCCCACGGACAGGGAACAAGGCCTCCAACGTCCACAGCACTCCCAGTCCTGCACCGACATTTCCAGGGGAAGGAGAACATTTGAGGACGAAGATGAAGAGGAAGACACCAAGCCCTTAATTGCAGAGGATGGGCGCCTGTACAAGTCGGCGAGCCTGGAGCGTAACCTAGCCTCCAGTGGCACCACAGGAATGCGGCAGGGGTCCGGGAAGCCCAAGAAGGCTGTGTCTTCAGTGAATATCCCCTCCAAGGGCATCCTGAAGAACAAGCAGGGGCAAGGGGGAGGAGCAGGGAGAGTGGGAAACTTCCGCAAGGCCAAATCCATGGAGGTGCTGTCTCACCAAGACGTGAGGGCCGGGTCCGGGACTTGGGGTGGAGGCAAGCCCAGAGCCGAAGGGAAGGATCTGGAAAAGAGGAAAGAGGAAGCCAGGGAGAACTTAGTGAAAGAGAAACTTCAGTTCTCTGCCTTCCTGAACGAGATCACGAGGCAGGTTCTGAGCCCCTCACGGCTCAGCTCGTTGGGGGTCCCCGACACCAACAGGCCATCCAGTCCTGGCCAGGCTTCTCCCAAATCTCCCAGAGAGGAGATAAAAGCAGAAGTTATGAGACAGGAGAAAGCCATGCCAAGACAACAGAAAAAACGATCTGACAGTCCTGTGTCTGTGGCCTCCAGTGTCCACTCCCATGGCAGCAAGCGATCCCTTCCCAACAAACCCGAGCGTCACCACGGCGACCACCATCACCACGGCCACCACCATCACCACCACCAGCAGCACTCCACTGGTGGACCTCCCCAGATCTTGCGCCACACCCCTGCCAGCCACACTTCAGGTAGCCACACTGACGCCAGCACCAGTCCTGAAAACAGCCCTTCCCTGGGACAAGGACATAGGAACAGGGGCGGCCAACAGCACCAGGGGGGGCCCAACATCCCTATGACGGACGGCGCCAGCACCAGCCCTGAGCTTAGTCCACGCCTGCCAAGGCATCACCCCCACCACCCCCATCACCCCCACTCCCAAATGCACCACCAGTACCACCACCACCACCAACACTCCCAACACCACCACCAACACTCCCGCGGTGCCCACCACAGTCCAACTCAACATCCCCACCCCACCACACAAGCCCACTCACCCGCCAGCCACAGAGATTCCACTCACATCGCCCAGGAGCCAGAGTCACGCTCCTGCAAGTCAGACTCGTCCCGGAGTGCAACCAGCCCCAGCCCGGAGAACAAGAAGGTGAGCCAGAGGACCATGGAAGCTGGGCACAATGTGAGAGGGATGCGCTGCGGTCTGTCTGTCAGTCTGTCAGTCTGTCTGTCTGTCTGTCTGTCTGTCTGTCTGTCTGTCAGTCTGTCTCTTCCCACTCCACTCAACTCAACTCAATGTGCTTTATTGACCTTAGGAGTATCTTTTTTATTTGATCAAATAAATTATAAAATAAAATATTTGTATCTTATTAAATGGATATTAATTGGATATTAAATACAATTTGGTGCCGTGCTTCCTAACCCAATGTCCCTCAGGTAATGTCACGCTGCCACATCCGTCTGTCTCAGTCTGTCTCTGTCTATTCACAGAAATGATGCCATTTTCTGAGTCTTTTTTTTTTTATCGTTTCACCCACCCCCAGTTTTCTTCACAGGATAAACTGGCTGAGGCTGACAGAATTCAGTGAGTTCAATGCCTTTGTGCTTTTCTCCGTACGTTTTTGTGAAACAGGCTTGTCACAGCCCAGTCGGTGAGAATACTGAAATACAGTCCAGCTATATCTGCCTCAATTGTGTATTTCCTTCTACAAACCCTTCCCTCGTTTCTCTCTCTCGGCCTCTCCCCGTCCAGGTTCCTGCAGAATCAGAATGAGGATCTGCACCACAGCCTGCTGCAGACGGCCGTGCGCATGGAGTGCATGGGGGCGGAGTTTAAGAGCAGCCACCAACTGCTGGAGTCGGAACTCCAGAGGACTCGAGCAGAGCTGGGAGGCCTGAAGGACAAGTTCAAAAGGTCAGAGTGCGCCCCCGAGGTCAGAGTGCGCCCCGAGACACGAAGGTTTTCGCATTTGTGGATGTAGTTTGGTGGAGTGAGGGCAAAGTGAGGGGTTCAGTGCTTTAACAGTCAAACCATCGCTTCCACCATGGGCAACCACTGAGCCCTGCTGTCATGTAGGATAGAAGCAACTTAACTTAATTAGACAATTTATACAGCCCTTCTGGGCTCATTTCTTCCTCTCTTCTTAAACTACTTGAAATGACTCTTTAAAATCCCCCCCCTTCTCTTACTCCACGTCCCAGGCTTCAGGACAACTACTCCACCACTCAGCAGACCAATCACCTTCTGGAGCAGAAGCTGCATTCCGTGGTGAGGTTCCAAACCGTTGCCAGGCAACAGAGTGGCAGTGCTGGAGAATACCTCCAGCCTAACGATAACATTTTACTGTGAAAGTGCAGGCAGCAGGTTTGGGTGTTACAGATGTACCCAAATTCAATGGTTTGCTCAAACCATACATATACAGATATAAACCAAGTTTTAGAATAGCAACTAAATTAAAGACCACGCCTTCAACCCCCACCATCAGAAGACAATTTTTTAAAAGCTAGTAAAACAACAACTACTCCTTCTAGAAAGGTATAGACAAAATAATGGAAACACCAAGCCATAGAATGTAATATTGTAATATTTATTTCCTTGCTGTAACAGCTATAATCTATCTTGGAACACTGTCATACATGTATTTAACTATTTCTAGTAATATATTGGACTAGTAAAAGGATGGATGGGTGTGAAAATCTTCTCCTCAATCTAGGTTCCAGATCTTTCCATAAAGGTTCAATGGTGTTTAGATCTTGTGATTGGGCAGGCCTTGGATGGTTTTGACACCCCCTGGTGTTCATGAAATCACCCTTGAATCCGTTAGGCAGTGTCTATGTGGACGCAAGTGTCTTGGAATATAGCAACAACTTGAGAACCACAATCTTAACTCCATAGGGTGCACTTGGTCGCTTAAAATGGCTTTGTATTCATTGGCAGTAATTCTACTATACAGAAAAATAATCAGACCCAAGGATCTCCCATGTTACCCTTAGAATCTCAAATATTACTGTACTGATTTTAAGACGTACTTCGTAGCGGATATAATATTTAAATTAAAGGAAAACACACGTGTAGAATCCTTTCCAATTGCCGTCCTGTTTCCATTATTTTGTTTACCCCCTGTATATATGCCACAACACACACTGTAATGACTGTCGTAATGGGCCTGGTCCCGTGGGCAGCAGCAGCTGACATCTGATCGGGGGAGGTTTTGAACCCAAGCTGCCTCAGTAAAAACCTGGCTGCTCCTGGCCATAGCACCTGCAGCACAGTCGCACGCCACAGTCGTCTGTAGCAGGGGAACCCAGCTGTGGGCGATTGTTGTCGCTACGCCAGGTTCAGAGCATGGACGGGGAGAGGGAGAGCCTGAACCAACGTATCTCCGAGCTGACCGAGCAGCTGGCCACCGCCAAGACCACCATCCAAACCCTGGAGACCATTAACGTGAGCCCCTTTCCCCTCTACAACTTTGTCTTAACAGACCTTTCTTATTACCCCTGACCCTGTTCCTACAAAGCAGACAGAAGAGGGCAATCAGGTAATTTTTACCTTCTATAACACAGCTCTGGTCCAGGTCCAGCAGGACAAATCAGTCTGTGTGTGTGTGTAGGCTGTGTGTGTAAGCTGTGCGTGTGTAAGCTGTGTGTGTGTAGGCTGTGTGTGTGAACTGCTGTGTGTCTAAACTGCTGTGTGGGTAAACTGCTGTGTGTGTAAACTGCTGTGTGTGTAAGCTGTGCGTGTGTAAGCTGTGTGTGTAAGCTGTGTGTGTAAGCTGTGTGTGTGTAGGCTGTGTGTGTGAACTGCTGTGTGGGTAAACTGCTGTGTGGGTAAACTGCTGTGTGTGTAAACTGCTGTGTGTGTAAGCTGTGTGTGTGTGAGCTGTGTGTGTGTGTAAAACTAAATATTGACTCTCCAGTTGTCCCTTTAATTACTTGATAAATTATTAAACTCTATTGTTTTGCTTAGGTGCCCTCCCTGTTGCAGGAAGCTTTGGAAAAACACTTTCAATCAGAAGAGGCTGTCAATCAGTTTGTCCTCCAAGCCGCGCCCCCTCCCGCCCAGTTCATGGACAATGAGCATTTTGACAAGGTTCCCATGACTGGAGATGTTCAAGTGCTGGGCCCAGTGCCGGAGGAGGAGGAATCCGATTGGTCAGAAAATGGTGAGGAGTTACTGCAGTGTGGATCGAGAGGGTCAAGCAGTGTTGAACGCAGTGTCACAGCCTTCCTCCCCTGGAAACAGGAGCCATGCCGCTGGGCGGGACCAGAGGGATACCGGAAAGGAGAGGGCGACACAGAGAGTGAGTCCGGCGGGGAGGAGGGCTTCAGGCAGCCCCTTCCTCGCCCCTTGCAGATACCCCACCTCCAGTTCACCATGCACGCTGAGCCGACGGCTGCCCCCATCGCCGATATCAGCTTTGCCCGTTTCAGGAGCTCTCCTGACACCTCAGTTGGGGAAGGCTGTGGGGTCGCGATGGCACGAAAGCTGAGCTCTCCGGTCCGCATTCTCTCCGCCAGCCTGGAGGAAATCCACTGCGTTGGCAGGCACCACCACCACCACCACCACCACCAGGACCAGGACCAGCCCGGCCAGGCCACTCTGAAGTGCACAGAAGCGCTGCTGGACCTTCACTGCCCAGAAGGGGGCGCACTAGAGGACTCTGACGAGGACGAGATCATTTGCAACTGGCAAGAGAGGAAGAGCAACGGAAAGAGCGGCGCTGCGGTCGGCAGGGCCGGGTTCGAAGCCGGTACCAGCCTGGTCAGCTACCAGTCAGCCACCAGGATGCTCAATCATTTCATCTGCCAGCTGCAGCCCACCGAGGTGGAGGGTCAGGGGAGGGTGGAGGTTCAGGCGTGGGCCAGCGGGGGGAGCGAGGACCTGGTCAGTGGGGAGAGAACGCAGTTGTGAGAACAGATTTTGTTCCCTCAGGGGTGATCCTCGAGGCTCAGCAGAGGCGGAACATTGGCACGATCTGAGCGTCTGAGTGGTTGGTTTGTTTGATTGACCTCTCATAGACTGACCAATGAAGGTCACAATCATAACCTTAACCTGTCTCACTATGAGCAACAAAACCATTTTTATTCTTGATTAGAAAGGTAAAATATTCTTTCACAAACAATAATGTAAAAATAAAGTAGAAATACAATCTAAAAAATAGAACAGTTTAACTGAAGCAGAATTTTTTGACATTCTTGTAGTGTAAGAAAGGTATAAATTAAAAGTATATTTTTAAATATAGCCTTGTTTACTCTCACTGGACCATTCCGCAATGGGAGCCAATGGTGGCTCTCAAAACACAATGATAATTCAGCTACAGAAACTTGAGAGAGCCCAAAACCCTGCCATGTAACCCAGGCGGGTACATGTGTCCAGAGAGCCCCAAACCCTGCCATGTAACCCAGGCGGGTACATGTGTCCAGAGAGCCCCAAACCCTGCCATGTAACCCAGGCGGGTACATGTGTCCAGAGAGCCCCAAACCCTGCCATGTAACCCAGGCGGGTACA
>JAOYSI010000003.1:131144-189053 GCA_025775065.1 Hiodon alosoides | reverse complement strand
GTGTTCAATACTTTTTCCCTGTGTCATTTCACATTATTACACATAACTTAATTTGCTGAGCTCATTTGTTTTGGTTTTTGTTTTGGTTTGTTTTTTGTATGTATGGATTACTTGGGTTGTTACCAACATCTGGTGAAAATTTCATGACAGTAGCACCTTTGGAATTATATTTCCTGAGAAAAATGGTGACGTGTTCAATACTTATTTCACCTGCTGTATATATATATGTAGTGATAAGAAAACATGTGAGCATAGATTTTATGTGAGAAGCCTATGGAAGTTCACCCAAAAAGGGCGATACCAAACTGCAGATGGACAACTGCATGTGCTGCAGCACCCTGGTCAGTGGCCCAGCATCAGGTACCTGCCCGGGCTGCAGCATCACAACATCGCCGGCCTCTGATTGCCCACACACAGATGGCTACACTACTCTCGTCAGCTAGGAATTTGCGACGGACAGTGATGTCACTCCATGGAGCTGAAGATAAGTGTACAATCAGCACAAATTCATATATAATTCATATATAACATTTACATTAATATATAGGAGTGTGGCAAAACAAATGGATTACATGGATCCATTAGGCAACACCCCAGCCAAATCTGATTACTCCAAGCATGTTGGCTGTAAAAGCAAACATGTTGGGCATCAAATAACTCGTCTCTGCAATGCAATCCAAAAGAATGTATTCCATGTCTTTTTAATACTAATAGCATCTTCCTCACTTCAACCTGCCCAGCAGAGATTTAGAAGGAAAGAGCTAACTAATTCTGAGTGCCCGAAATTCTGAAAACACAAGAAACCCGTTATAATTTCAAAGAAAACTCACTTAAAATACCTTTCAACTGCTAAGATTGACCGGTACTTTGACCACGAGATGCATGTTTCCTCTCCTTTTCCAAATGACCCAGTAATCAGCAAATAACGACGGTCCTGTATATCTTTCCCACCTGGGGTAAATGTCATGGATTATGGAGTTGAATATTATAGGGGCTAATCACGCAACCCTGGTGGGTAACATTCTCAACCTCATCAACTATAAAAAGGTCAGAGCCATCTTGGACCTTTAATATATGTCCAAATAGAAAATCCAGGCAATTACATATTCTTTCACAAACCATTAGTCTGCAAAAAACCTTACATAAAAAAATGAATGAAATTAATTTTTTTTAAATTACATTACCAATGTGAAAATTTGATTACACTACGTGTTTATGGACTTGTTTTAAGAGATTTCATTAAAATAACATTAAATATATACCTGCTTTCAAAGCTAATTAATCTTCTGCACATTTTATGACAGTCAATTTCGTTCTGTTTCTGTTGTCGCACAGGACTGAAGAGCAATCTTACACTGTTTCTGTAATGAGGGGTGCACATGGTAGCTAATTTTTTCCCTGTCGAACACTAATCGCTAGGTTGTCTTTAGACGTGATCTATGTCAATGTAGCCACTGCAACTATTGATATAGTTCATAGATGGCATTCTATAATAATGAAAATAGTTTTTCACCGGTATAGATTTGCAAAAATATATAATGAGCTGTGTTCAAATAATATTTATCAAGCTTAGTCCCTGCCCCAAATGGCCCCTCCTCCCCATTTCCTATCCTTAACCTTAAACCTCACCTACAAAGAGATGATTTTTTCAACTTTATACTTCTAAATGGTATATATAGAAATGTCATTTTCAGCCAGATATAAAGTCTATATCAATGAACATGAACTTTTGAACACTTCTAAATTAGACCAAGTGCATGAATAATACTACAGACATTCATCAACATACGCGTAAAATATCAGATTGGAAGGCGTGGCCCGATCGTTGTGCGGCGAAGAAGACGGTCATAGACAAGAAACAAATAATTGATTCCGGTCCTAACCAACCACACGCGGTATAGGCAGAGCACAAGGACCCGTTATGGTGGGTGTGACGACGGGGCGTCTGGTGCACGACTCGCCTTCTGGGGAGGGTCCTAGATGCTTCCCGTGTAAGTGATGACAAGGAAACGGCAATGCAGAGGCCGTTCGTTCTAATGATACCGCAATTAAAACATCTTCGGTAGGGGGAATTTATCCGCGCAGCTCTTGTGCTTGGACCACAGAAGAATAACAAAAAGGATTTTAAACCAACCACACCTCTATCGGCAACCATCAGCGGGTAATTATATATTTGACTTTTCGATTTTGATTCATAATTGTATTGTATATAGTGGTCCACTCTAGCTGAGGTGCTTGTTTTTGTGGCTACTGTATACTCGCAATGCAGTGTGGGTGTTTTAAAACACAGGGATACCGTTTCTTATCAATGCTTATGTCGCATGTGTGTATGGAATACCTTTGAAAAGTAACAATATTTTTTTACCAAAAAATATAATTGAAATAGTCTAGTCTGAAACATTATATTTATGCTTCTATAAATCATGTTTTTAAAAAGCCTACGGTTCGCTGGTGTACCTAAATTCGTTACAAATATACACTTTCGGAACATAAATAAAATTGTTTCAATGATGAGCTTGGACATTGAATCGAATGTTCCTAATAAATTATATCTCCAGTATTTGTACATTTAATTATATTTGAGTATATCGCGTAGTGTCACTTTTTCGGTGGCTTCCACACAAAAGTCCCCCGTGAAATAATAACATGACCAAATTATCATCTCAAATCACATTTTCTCTACAATTCCCCAAGCCACTATAAGGTGATGTCGTATGTATCTTTAAGCAGCCCGCTACTGTAAAAGGAAGCAATTGTTGCCAACGGTGATAGTAAAAAGGAGACGCAATCCAGTGCAATCCATCCGCTGATGGCGCATTGAGCAACAGAAAAAAAAACAGGAGTTGCGACACGGGAAAAAAAAAATACATTATTGTAAAAAAGGGGAAAATGTCTGGACTGTAGATAATTATGTAAATGTCACATTGTCATATTTAAGTATTTGTATATAAGCTATATTAATTAATTTATCCCTATAGTACCACCATTGCATAATATGATTATATTTTCAACTTTATTTAGGGATTAATTTAATGAACTAAATGTTTAGTGGGTGATCAATAAACAGGATTAATATTTGATCTATTACCCGACACGTGGATTCGAGAGCGCGAATGTCTTGACGCTGTTCATTTGGTCGGCGTGCGGCCAGATAACTAAACTGCCGAACCTCGCGCTTTTTATGGAGTCAGTAAGAACAACCCGTAGAGGTGGAGTGGGTGTTTTTGAGGAGAGGTCGTTTTTATTAAAAGGCGCTTAATATGTCACGTTTGTGCTTATCTTCCCACAGTATAAGCAATAATAAGTCTTACATAATATGTTTAGTTCTCTATTGTGATTAGGAACTAAACTATTTAAAAAAATATTTTTAGCTTCTATGTTAGGCCTATGTGAAGACCAAAATTTCTAATCATTGTGAAAATTCTTATGAATTCTGAAGGAACTATCTATATGCTAAATGTACAAAACCTGTGCCGCTTTTTTTGGTCTGTTTTTGGATTTTCCTTCTGTCTTTAAAATTATTCAGTGTGAATTCATTTTTTTAAATGACTTGGTTATTAATAATAATACATATCAATATAAATTATTAATTACTTTACATTTTTCACACCTTGTTTAAATGCTTAAAGCCAAAAACCAAAGAACAAATGACTCCTTGTGCTGTCATATACTCATGTAGAACAAAAATTGGGTTAGAGCAAATGCGCAGTGAAATCCTGCAATTTAGGGGAGACCGGGGATGGGTGTCACTTGGATTGGTTGTCACAGATCTCATAACTTTTAATCTAGAAGGCGCTGTAACAGAAATTGAACACTACAATGTGTACCCTCATTATCAAAGAGTAGCCATTTTGTTAATGGTTAATGTCACAACATACTGATAGGAGGGCAGTTATGATATTATTCAAAGCAAAAATAGAAAACACTAAGGGGGTACACTCAAAGTTAAAAGAATGAAGAATGAAACTAATAAAAAAAGTCTGTTCGGAGCAAAATGTCCCATTTGCTTTGGGGTTGCTTGGTCAGAATTTACAAGATGGTTCAGAGAATATTCAGTTCAGAAATAGTTTAATTCTGCATTTATGCTAGAAAAGTTAAGGTGAAGTGGGAGAAAACCTGGTTCGGACTATACACTTAGAATTGAAAAAAATTAGCTTGAATTAAATTTAACCTTACTTTAAATAAACTTTATTTGCTTACAATTTCTACTATTGTGACAATTAACTCTTATTCCTGATGGGGCTGGTTGTCACAAGTGGACACACCCTATTAAATAATTCTAATATAATAATATTAAAAAGTAATTAAATGATTTTCCAAAAGTTATATGGATATTAAAGATACCCATATATATCTAGGATGTTAATCTTCAATTTGGCATTGATTAGATCGTTGTGAAATGTATATTGCGGATGAGAAATACAAGAGTGTAAAAAGTGTCACAACCGTCCCTGTTCTCTCTGTTGACGTGGTAATGCTATCATAACATAATCATAAATTCAGATGGCAAACTGGCGTTTTAAATCTTTGGGGCCGGAAGCCATTGGTGAGACAGTTACCAGGTCAGCATCTGAGGCTGTTTGGGCGGAGCTAATGATGAGATGGAGGCTGGATGGATGGAGCAGTGGTGAAGGCCGGAACACGAGAAGGTATTGGGTCAGTAGGTGGTGAGGAGTGAGTGAGTTAATTCAGCCGTTGTCAGACTGTTTGGGGGTCAGCAAGCTAAACGCGAGACAGGTGGCACCGACAACCTCATGAGAAGCTGCAGTGTCAGGAACTCTGTGGCCTGGGAAAGTGCACTGGCTTGGGCAACTGGATTTTCATGCAGTAAAATAACAAATTTGGCTATATAAAAATATGCGTTGGCTTGCATTGATGAAAATCACGTACATTGCAGTGCGCAGACTTATTTATTTACTTCTTTTAATTTGACATTTATATAGAAGTGTAGAGCACAGAATAAAATATAATAAACAAATATTGATTTCAAAGTTATTTCATAATTATTTCATATTTCATCTTTTATTATTTCATTGTTATGCACCATCTTGCGCATGCATGTCTTTTCTCTGTTTTCTGTAGTTTTTTTACCAGGACCTAGTTGGCACACATGACTATAGTTTAGCTGATTGCACTTCGGTTCCATTAAGAGCAGAGCTGGCTAGAAAAAGTTTAGAAGTTACATTTCTAAAAAGATTTTCCCTGAATTGCAGGATTTTTTTTACAGTGTAGGACAGGGCTGATCAGTGCATTTGTCTACTATTTGTCTAAGTCACACAACTGGACAACTAGCAACAACTGAAATGCGTCCTCTGCCATATGTAAAATATCAGTTTGTAAATTGCAACATCGGCTTTGCCACACCTCAATTCTCCAGCACCTAGCACCTGCATTAGGGCATGGCACTATGATCACCAAAATAGCGGCCTTAATCTGTGGTAGCTGGCTACATTAAAAAGGTTGTCAGTTGCTAAGTGATACTACGCTGTCTTGTGTTCTTGCACAAACAAATAATGCAATATGCTAATAGAATTGTGTTTTACATCATTTATTAGATCATTGGTAACGTTTAGGTTTATACAGAAAATATATTTTATAATATTATTATAAAGATTTCCATGGCGGGGGAGATTTCATGTAAATTCGTTTCTGCTTACCCTAAGCGAATCCTTGCAAATTCTTAGGTATTGAAATAGTCAAGATAGGGAATGGTGTAAAGACTACGGTGTCAATGTCCAGGTTTCATTTGTCAGATCAGCCCTGCGTCCTTCAGAGATGTAGGTAGGTGTAGTGATAGCTTCTTGCAGCCATGGAGATGAGAGGGAGAAAACAAGAGTAATTCTCTGCTGCGCAGATTAACTGTACCGGCTGTCATCTCTGCTGCCCCTCACACAGACAGCACAGGCAAGACCAGGCACTACCTTAGGACAGTCACTGTCATTACAGTGCACGAACAGGAACACAGCGGTGACGTGAGCAAGAGAGCGCACGTATGCTCTGTCACAGTTAACCCTACGTTGCTTTACCAGTTTAGCTGTGTTTATGGACTGATGAAAACTATGTAATTGTGAAATTATGAGGTATTTCTCATTACCGGCATAGGCGCCTATTACATAGAACAAAAAGGGGAAAGTTAAAAGGAAAGTTTACTTTTTATTGATCAGTTGTGTTGCATTGACAATTAACTTAACCTTGACAGGTATTAAGTTTATGAGCCTGTTGACTGGAAGACATTGCTGTGCTGGACTGTCCTGCATTACATAACACACTGACTGTATAGGTTGTTTCATATTGAGCCTCCTCACTTTAAAAATAAGTTAGGCGCACTGAATGGCAGTGTTTAGAGATGCAAATTCAGTTCCCCTCAGGGTTTTTTTCTCTTGCAAATCGGTGACGATAAATAGATAAATATGTAACAGGCAAGCAGACTAGACGGTCATTCAGTTCACACCTCTTGTTGCATCTTCTACTGGTATTAGTTCACCTTCAACTCCCCCTCCCCCCTTTCCCTTCCAGATTATAGTCTCTGTCCTAGTTTCTGGGCCATTGCAAGTGCATTCCCTATTAAGAGTCAGCAAGTTTAGGGCCTATTTACATACAATTTGTTGCCCATTCATGATGTGTTACCCACAATGCATGCATGTTATGTATGTGCAAACTTTGTGCAAGTGATACTATAATGCTATGCTATAATAGAGCAATACAAAAAAGCAAACACTTGAAAAATGTTTTTTGGGGGTAATGCATAATTAAATGAACACAATTTCTCCACATTTGCCAATAGCAACATATCCTACAGGCTACACGTTGTGAGATATTTATAAAATAAGGCAGTAGACTTTGCACAGTTCCCTTAAAAAAAAAAAAATCTTGGTCTGCCCTTTAGCTTATTATCCATACAGCACGTTTATACTGCCCTCTGGAATGTGACTTTTTTCGATTTTCACATGTAAAAAGCCCAAATGCTTCTCACCGTAACATTAACAGATAACAGAGGCAGTCTTAAGTTAAACATTGTGAAACCACTATGTACCTGTCTGTTTGACTATTGCCATTTGAGTGGTGTATCATTTCTTGTTTTCCATCAGTTTAATCAAATTCAGATCTTGATGCTTGGCAGAGCTGAGGCTCAGTCAAACATCTTTTTCAAAGTTTCAAAGTTTATGCTTAGTTACGAGCTTCACTTGCAGGAAAATGTGTGGGCGACTTCTGTAGGCTGGTCAGTCACGACCAACACATCACCGCTCAACTTTCACATTAACATTCAGCAGACCAGACATTTAAAACTCCAACAGTACAATATTCTTTTAATTTTTTAAATCTTTTTAAATAACCTATTATTTTTAATAATACAAAAATTATTTTAAATGAATTATCTACAAATTTGGAATCGCCAATAGTGCTCATTCATCTCAGTTCTTCATTACGAATCCTGCCACCACACATGGGGAGGGTGAAGATGTACAATTAGTCTTCTCCAATCCAATCTACAAGCCAAAAGCTATTTTACACACTGCAGGCCATGCAGTTCGTTCAGCACTGATTTGAGGAGATGCCCATCTCTTACAAAGGATCTACCAGCCTGCAGAGGCTCGGGAAGCCAACGAGAGAGCCACCCCTTGCCTTGCAGTGCTCTCCCGGCAAATGACAGGATGTGGATTTGAACCTGCGAAATCCAGATGATAGGGCTCTGAAAAAGCCCAAAGACAATCTCTTCTGTCGCTTTGTTCATACATAGAGCAACCGAAAGCTTGTGAGGTTACAGGCTCAATTTTTTTGATCATAGCACTCTGCTGTAACGCAGGTGCTGGTGAGTTAAGGCATGGCCAAGCTGATGTTGCAAATTTAATTGCACGTTATGGTTCTGTTGAAAGAGTTGGCTTAAACTAGTTATCACATATGTGTGGTAAGGGTGCACTTTCACAATAGCAAATCAGACTGACATCTGTTCTCCCCTTTAAGAAGCAATGCGTTTTCTGAACATGAGAAACTGCTATTTTGATATGGCGGAAGACAGATTTCGGCAAATGACAGGATGTGGATTTGAACCCGCGAAATCCAGATCATAGGGCTCTGTCTATGCTCCGGAGTACACCTTTACTGACTGCGCCACAGATTCAGGGGGGCTCTAACTATGTATATGTGATACACATACAAGCCAATAAGTATCACTATAAATCTTTTTAACCTGTATTTAAAAATATGGCTCTGGGTTCCACTCTAAAGCTAGGCAGTTATTTCAGGTAAACTCTTGATCGGTCTTGCATATGTGCAGGTATTGAGTCGGCGATGGTAGATACATTAGGTGAGTACATAAGACATGAGATACATAAGGCTCTGCTTCAGCCCCCGTCTGCCTGCTACTGATGCGTTAGCGAAGAGGGTCAAAGGACATACAACTGAGCAGTTAGAACGTAAAGGGAGGCTGCAAAGGACTAGGAGAGAGAGAGTGAGGCCTTAAACAGCTAGCTGGACAGAGCAGGAAGTGAAGTACAGGAAAATTATTCAGATGTTAAACATGAAGAATTAACAGGTAATTTATTTATTTATAATAAATGCAGGGTACTGTTTCAGACTAATGAGAATATTTACTTTTTTAAATTTAATTCTGTAACCAATTGATAGCCATGAGTCAAGCAGTTTTTCATCAATGTTTTGTATTTATAGATGTGTGTTGCTTTAATTTCAATGACAGGAGGTGTCATGGAGGTGACACATTCGATTTACAATGCATTGTTACTTGAATGGTTCCTCTCTGTACTCTTTTTACATTGGTTCCAATGTTTTGAAAAGGTTTTTGTTTTTCATTTTGTGAAATAGTTTATATAGATTTGTCATCAGCAGACAAAAAATAAAATTTCAGATTAACTAGAGAACGTTTTGTACAACAAAAAAGGCCATTACATTAAAAGTGAAAGGAATGTATTTTTAGGCAACATTGAATAAATATAAATGCACATAAATAGGCACATATAAATAGAACAGACAGTAAGCAAAAAAGGTTCAGGGAGAAATATAAGAGCTCGCACTGACGGATAAATGCAAGCTGTGCACGCTAAGTGATATTGGAGAAGCTGAAAGGGTTGGAGCAGCACATTTGAGGAGCTAAATGGCTTAAGTTGCCAATAGGCTGAACACACCTGTGTTATTCGGAGAGTTCTGTTTACAGTGTGATGCAAACCGCACACTAAGCATATCCGTAATTAGCTGATTTCCCCAAGCAAGACATTGGATTGGTCACTGTTCAAAGACAAAGCAAAGGCCAGTCCTCGAGGTGGGGGGGTTTGATGGGTAGATGCGTAGGTTTGGAGTTAATAAAGAACCCAGTTGTGGTTACTGTAGGTAATGAAAGTTTAAGAGTGTGGCATCCTACCTCCATGTCTGTAATTGAGATAGATGGATTGTAAGTGATTACTCATTGGTTAATGTTGTGCCATTCATTTTGCTGAAGCACTATAAAACTTTGTTTGTCCGCCATGACAAAATCAGTTGCTAAAGCAGAGCAGACAATGAGCTAGTGGTAGAGCAGATTTTATTCCCAGGTCAGCCTTGTTTGATAGACTTACCTGCAGTTTGAAAAGCCCAAAAATGGTGCCGCATTTATCTCTTCTGTCGCTTTGTTCATACATAGAGCAACCAAAGCAACCGAAAGCATTTCATGCTACTTTTCCTGTTGCGTGCCAAAGAAAAATATAAGACAAAATAATTAGAGTAAAACAGTGATAAGATTGTCATTAAATCTATTTAAAGATTATTGTTGGGTTTTTTTTAACCAGAAATAATGTAAATAATTGCTTATGCTTACTGGTTATGTGAGGTTTGATGATGTCTTTGATTTCGTGGAAAGGATATATGAGAGGCAGAATACTGTTTTATAATAAAGATACCTGTATGATCTGTGTAAGAATTGAAATTTGCATATGGTAATAGCTCTTTTTCACCTGAATTTGTGCTGGGGGGGGTCCCGATGGGCAGAGACATGGGTGCGAAGCTTAGACTAGCTCAGATCAGAACAACGCTGCACTGATATGTCCAGCCCAGCAATGCACCCCATGCCCCTCTGAGCGCAATTTGATTTCTTGCTTTGCTTCAATTGACCGTTCTCGACGATAGCGCTAAATGATACACCGCTTGCGTCACAGACAAAACAGAGCCCTACAAAACCACAAATCTCTATCTTCAGTACATACCCTACCCTGCCTTTGTGGGCTGGAGAAACGGGAAGCAGTGAGAGAGAGCCAGAGAGAAAAGCAACAAAAAAAAAAAAAATTATATCTGTTAAAATATTGTCAGAACTAAAAACATAATAATCTTTGTTGATTAATTGAAAAATTGTCACAGTTCTCTGTGTGAGTGTACAGACCTTTACATTTGTTACATAATAGTCTTTCCCACTCTTGTTCGCTCTCCTGCAGTAGGAGGCCACATAGCAGAATATTTAGATGGACGGAACCTAAAGAGGGGGAACAGGTGGGCACAAACGAGTGTTGGTGGGTGTAGAAAAAAAAAGAAAAAAGGACAATCGATAGGTTTAGACCTGGGCGGCTGGTTCTCGCCCATCTCCACGTTAGTATCTGCCTCCCTATATCTCAGTACTACCGCCACCCCTCCCCCACTCTGTTTCTCTCCCCAGATTTGTGGCAGTGGGTTGATTGGAAAGTGCCTGCTAAAGAACAAGCGATCCATCACCCTGGCAGGAGTGCACAAACGCACACACACACACACACACTACGTCTTTCGACACTGAGTCACAGACTCCTTCTCTCCCATTCGCTCCCTGTCTCCGTTCTCAGCATTCTTCACCTTTTCACCTCGGCGCCTCCATTATACTCTTCATCTGACCCCTCCTCTTACCTACAGTTGTCGTCCCCCCCTCCTCAGACTCCCGCTCTTGGATCACATCCACTGTGCCTTTGCTATTTTCGTCTCCTCCTCTCCCTGTTTCCCTGCCTCCATCCTCCATGTTGTTTCTGAGTCCCCCTCATTTTTTCCTAAGTAATTCTTTTAATTCTTCAGCTCAAAATAACCAGGATGAAGACCTATTTACAATAACCGAAACATTACAATGGTTACAAATATAAAAAAAAAATTTTAGTGTGTATAATTCTGTATATATTTTAAATAATTTGTTAAGAGGAAAAAATGTAATATTAAATATTTCGGATTTGATTCACTTTGATGTTGCAACTTTCAGGATGGTTTTTTTTATGGCACATTTTAAGTTCTGACTTTTAAGTGACTGAAACTCAGTTCATTGATTTCCTGTAAGTGCTTATCCAATTCAGGGTCACAGCATGAGGCAGGTTAGACCCAGGAGTGGCCAGTCCATCACAGGTGACTGAAACTATTTTTGGCAATCAAATGCACACAAGGGTAGGGAAATAGTTTAAAACCAAAAACAGATGGCAAGAAGTCAGAAGCTATTCTTTTATGTAACTAGATGTTCCATTATGGAAAAAACATATATAAAAAACTGTGAGGAAGCTTAAATTCTTATTTTCATGTTACTTATTTACATTGACAAAAATAGTTTAGAGACCACAATTACAGTTAATCTCATGCAGCCTTTACAGCATGTTAAAATCTAATCACACCCCGTGAATTTCTGTTTATGCATTCTTTGACGTGGCATTGAACATAGTAACAACACTCCAACAACCGTGACCTAGAGCTGCAGCCCCCCTGAGAATTACAAAAGAGCTAATAACGGTATACTTTGGTCTCACGACTGTTATTCTTATGATGATGGTGTTGTAATTTATTGTAGCCTTGAACAAAATTTCTGAGAGCAATCCTTTTTCTTACTACTTCAATCTAAAAATTAAATATTATGTCTGTTTTTTTTTCCCCCAGTGGAACATGAGAGGATCAACTTTTTTTCTTTTTTTTCTTTTGGGGTTTACTTTTTTCACCTACAATCAAGAGTTTCCAAAAACTCATTGCAAGTTTTGTAAACTGCAATATTACTTGAAATATGTCAACACTTTGTACTGAGGGCACGCATCAGCACAGCCTGAATGTCTTTAATCACCTCTAATTTACATTTGCATTGGAGGAAATCACCGGCGAAACAAAGACTGTGGTAACACTGTGTATATAGTTAATATACTTTCTTACTCTTATGTGTACAGATCCTGTTATTTATTAATTCAGTGGCAGCATTTTAAGTCGACTTAGAATTCAGAAAAGCCCTTTTGTAAGTTTGTTAATGGTTTCCTGATTTTGCATTTGTCTCTGTTGCCAGCTGCGAGCCTGTGTTGTGCCCAGTTGGCATGGTGCTGGAGGGCAGCTCTGAGGCGCTTTGCCCCCCTCCCTCCCTGGAGCTCCGTTCACCTTGCAACAAAAGCCAGCCCTCCCCGCCGCTGGTCTCCGGCTCCCAGCCCCACGATGGCAACTACCAGGGGGACAAGGAGCCGGTCAAGTACGGGGAGCTCATCATGCTGGGGTTAGTGACCCCGGCCAGGCCGGGCAGCGGCGTTCAGCAGAGTCCAGGCAGACAATGTGGCTTCAAATGGAATGTATTGTACCGCTGAACACAGCTATTTCAGCATAACTGCCCTAGAAAGCAACTGGTAGACGGTAGTGTGAATGCACAAATACCAATGAATAATGCAATGTTATTTCAGCTCTCCCTGGTTTTATGAATACCTCTCCAATTTTTCCCGAGCAACAAATTACACCATCAGTTTGTACGGATTTGCTGCTTCTTATGGGCTTGAACACATGCATACAGAGTGAATACAGTAATAGAAAGTGAAAGTATTTACTTTTTTTTTAAATATATGTTACTTCGGCCCTCCAAAGATGATTGGATCGTTAGGGTTTTCGGAGAACCTTTGTAATCAGTAGAAGATTATTCCGTCCCCAAACCTGTGGGTGCTTTGCTTGGCAGTTTGATCTCTGCAGTTTTAATTTTGATATCAAGCTTTACCTCTTCCACAGTCCCATATTAGCATAGATCAGAGATCTACTGAAAGGATGCAGAAAAGTAAGAAAACTTCTTCACTGACGTTACAGTGGCTTTGTAATTTGTTTTGTGACGTAAGTGAATTTAGTGACAGGTCAGACGTAGCAGGATGGATAAGTAAGTAACCTGATTCAAACCCCCTGGCTTTTACCCACATCTTATACAAGCCGCGTCACCTCAGCCAAGAATCGAATTTAGGTCGTCACAACTTCCTTATAGACAAGAAGAAACGATTAGCTCGTTGAGCTAAAGATCAAAGTTCCCAGGTCCAGGAACTAATTGTAGTCTTGTCTTCGACTCCCGGGACAGATGTCACTTTCTATAGGGGGCTTGTTTACAACGATACTAGCTACAGATGCATAGACTGAGCGACAAATGAGAGATTACCAAAACGACACAATTTGTTAACGTGAGATTTGCCTGAAGCAAAGACAGGCAGTTAAGACATGTTATTGCACAAGCACGTGAACTCGATGTGTCTGCGTCCCCACAGGTACAATGGCTCCTTGGCCAACGGGGACAAAGGCCGGAGGAGGAGCCGTCTGGCACTTTACAAAAGACCCAAAGCCAATGGGGTGAAGCCTGATGTCATACACAATATATCCACCCCATTGGTCTCAAAGGTATGGAGCTAATGCATGAGTTTGTGCATCATTGAAAACGCTTAAAGGAACGGTAGACATGGAATATTGGCCGTTCAAATATATCCCATAATTTATAAATTAATTTGTCTGATTTAATAAGTTCGTTCTACAGCATACCGTACTACACTGCATCAGTACTACATTCTTAGAAGTTCCAGCCTGTCACCTCACACAAAACTCACAGGTGACAAGTTGCTACTAATATGAAATAATCGCATTAGTCCGAACAAGCAATATTGGAAGGAAATTTTAACTCAAATGTTTTCCCATTTAATTGCAATGTCTGCTAGTTTGAATCTGTGGGTTTTTCTAAATCACTGTTTCCGAAATGTTTATTTGCATTTTAAATAGCAGAAATATCTGATATCTTTTGTCTTTGTATTGCTCTGCATGACAGGCCCTGAGTAACAAAAGCCAGCACAGTATCTCCTACACCTTGTCCAGGAGCCATTCGGTAATTGTGGAGTACACTCATGACTCCAACACAGACATGTTTCAGGTGAGCTCCATAGAGGTGCACAAATGACTATCTGAATGGAAATAACATTGATATAGTGTGAACAAAAGATCTCCTTTGTCACACCTTATATATCTCCATCACTGCGGTTTCTGGAAAAATACATGAATTATGATGAACCATTTTTTAGAACACGGGAGGCACACTAACAGTGTCGGGGTCTTCTACACATTACTGGCTGTTTTCCACCCGCAGATCGGCCGCTCTACCGAGAGCATGATCGACTTTGTGGTGACGGATACGTCGCCCAGCGGGCAGGGCTGTGCAGGCGAGGGCGGGCAGTCAGCACAGAGCACCATCTCCCGCTATGCCTGCCGCATCATGTGCGAGCGCAGCCCCCCGTACACCACGCGCATCTACGCCGCCGGCTTTGACTCCTCCAAGAACATCTTCCTGGGGGTGAGCCCCTGCGGACCCCGGCCTCGCGCTCATTGTGTGCAGCGTATGTGCAGTCACGTTGGGGTTGGGGTTGGAATCAGAAATCGTCCCTACAGCCCCACTGTTGTACACAATGAGCCATTCGGATACTTCAGCAAACATCCAGCTGCACAAATGGATAAAGTGTTATTTAAGCTGTCAGTTAAAAAACATAATAATCATTTCCGAGGAATGATTTATGGCACCCGTGTGAGTGTCCAGATTGTGGAGGGTAAACTGCCTTACCTACCATATCTGCTCCATCTCTAATCTCAGTGCACCTGCTCAGACACACGCTCCTAAAACATATTAATGTGTGCTGGCACTTTTGTAGATGTTGCATTTCGGTTTTGTTGCGCTGTGGGCCTCTGAAGATCTGAAACTATCTGACACAATAGGACTGACCCACATGCTGAAGCCCCAGTTTTGGCCTGTGCTTGTCCAGAGACAAGCCGTCATGCTGACCTTCATTTGCTTTTATATCCATCCACTGAAAGCAAGAAACAAGGCATGTCAAAAACATTTTTCTCCTAGAAGTTCGCCTAGCATTCTATGTCACAGACAGGTGATGAAGAGTGGCAGTCACTAAATCTTTAAAATGAATGGACTCCAAGCACAGAGACAGAGGTTGCCAGCTGAACAGAGGTTCATTAGACAGGGAGGGCCCTGAGACAGTGAGTTCAACACAATGAATGGACTCACAATGAATAAACAAACCACTATCAAGTAATGACCAGTAGAGACAAGACTTGTTCTACCTTTTAACCGTATATCAATCCTACACACAGATGCTGGCTTCACAGACATATTCACTTTGTTTTCTTTCACAGTTAGGAACCCACAGCACAGATGGCCTTTGTAAGTCCAACGACCATTTTGGGATTTCTTCCAAAAAACAAAACAAAAAAACAACAACATAATTTTAGTGGCTGTACTGGTCAGCAATCCAATTAAGTTTATTGAACATGAAATAAATTATAAACACTATACAAACATTTAACATGAAATTAAAATGTATTAGTAAAAAAGAAAATCATTACCTATGACAATACAGTTACCAGGTTGTTTTGCCCTGTGATTATTTTCAGATATAAACGTCACACACTGAACTCAATAGATCGCCTCATAGACCAGAATGATGTCCATATATGATATTTCTTCCAGTCCAAATCTTTTTTCCCCATTCAGTTTTGTCCACTACCCGTAACAGTGAATTAATATTTATGAAGTCCGTATTGAGAGACCATAGCTTGACTATGGAAGCCTTTCCACACAAAATGTCCTTGGCAAGCGGTGAAGCAACTGTTTGACCACTATGAGTCAGATGGATTGGCTAGAAGTTGTCTTTTTGATGAGGGAGCTGGAGCTAACATAACTACATGTGCACAAACAAAACATTATTTTATTTCTAAAAGGATTGTTGTTACAGGGAGTATCGATACATCATTATTTTAGAATGGAAACATATTCTAAGCAACTCATGCTGTTTTAAAAAAAGAGGTGTACAGTTTGGTTTTGGAAATTTAAGACTTTTCTGTTTTTATCTTCTCATTATTCGTGGTTGTCTTTATGGTGGATGATGGGTTCTTCAGGAGAGGGCAGCCAAGTGGAGGACGTCTGACGGCCTGATGGATGGACTCACCACCAATGGTGTTCTGGTGATGCACCCGGCTGGGGAGTTTGTGTCAGAGCCAGCGCCGGGAGTGTGGAGGGAGATCTCTGTGTGCGGGAACGTTTACGCCCTGAGGGAAACACGATCGGCGCAGCAGAGAGGAAAACTGGTGAGAATCCATGGGCAGGCAGACAAAATGTGATAAATCGGTGTATCCTGGCTAGTCAACTGAATTATTTGCCAAAACAAAAAACAGATCCATTGTTTTATCGCATATGAAAAAGGAGAGAAAACAGAAGAACTGATATTAATAAGAGGACTTTGATTGAACGTCCAAATGTGATACCTCATTTTCACAGGATGCAAACAGAGACCACAGATGGTAATCACAGGAACTGCAAGTGCTTTTAGCAACCCCATTTACATTGTCCTGATTCATGTAAAAAAAATATTTGTTGAATGGATATTTTAGGTCTGTTTTTCACAAATAAATGTGAAATCTTACCGCTCTCAGTTTCTTTCTTTCCCTGGATACCCCAGTCTTCCTCCCCCCTCTTTTCCTTCTTCAGTCTTCCTTTTGTGTCGTTCACTTCAGCCTGCCCGTCTGCTTCACTCCTGCCTTTGCCCTGACCACACCTTCCTTGGCTCTCTCTGGCTCAATCCCCAGGTGGAGAACGAGTCAAACACCCTGCAAGACGGCTCTCTGATAGACCTGTGTGGAGCCACCCTGCTGTGGAGGACCCCGGGCGGCCTGCGGCGTACCCCTACCCTCAAGCAGCTGGAGTCCCTGCGGCAGGAGCTGAACGCTGCCCGCCCGCAGTGCCCCGTAGGCTTCAACACGCTGGCCTTCCCTAGCCTCGCCCAGCGAGAGATTGTGGACAAGAAGCAGCCCTGGGTCTACGTCAACTGCGGCCATGTGCACGGTTACCACAACTGGGGATTCCGCAAGGAGAAAGGGCCCAGGGGCGGGGGAGGGTCGCTGGCGACCACCGGTGAGAGGGAGTGCCCCATGTGCCGGCGGGTGGGACCCTACGTTCCACTATGGCTGGGCTGCGAGGGGGGCCTGTACCTGGACGCAGGCCCCCCGACCCACGCCTTCTGCCCCTGTGGCCACGTGTGCTCAGAAAAGACAGTGCAGGGCTGGAGCCAGATCCCTCTCCCCCACGGCACCCACGCCTTCCACGCCGCCTGTCCCTTCTGCGGGACCTGGCTGACAGGGGAGCAGGGCCACATCAAACTCATCTTCCAGGGGCCACTCGACTGAGACTGGACGGAACCAGTGGGGGGGATGGTGGTGGGGCGGAACTGGGGTCGATGAAAATATGATGTAGTGTGGAGCAAGAGGCTGACTGAAGAGAACTTAACAAGGCAGAAGGGCAATGATGGAGGGTAGAAATTGGGTATGTGTTAATAAAAGAGAAAATTTAAAAGCCTGACTGCCTGTTGTTTACTTGCGTGTACATGAATATGGGTTCTGCTTTGGGTGAGCCATTACAGCGATTTAATTTTTACTTGTTGCTATAATTGATTGTTTTTAAATATCGAATAGGCAAGGATTGGTTCAACAAAAGGTTACGAAAAAACAATGTATGGGACAGGTAAGGGGGAAAAAAGGGAAAATATAAATTATCTTACATGACAATGTAGTACTGCGCAAAAGGTTCAAATTGGGCAACTCAAGATCCGCGTTGTTAAGTCTGCAGTCTCCAGCAGTAACACCTTTTTAAAACCGAAAACCCATGAAACCTGCCACAGCAGTTAAACCCAACAACAGGCAATGAATCAGTGGGATTGCCCAAGATCAAAGTAAGAATGGGCCAAAATGTTTACAAAGGTCAGTCCAACCTTCAATAGAAGGTTACAACTGAAATTCACAAGTAGCACCTTAAGAGTGAATTGATATTTAGTGTTGTGTATGGCCACTAATTTATCAATATTAGTTCATTCTCAAAGTTAATATGCTGCTTAGATGAAAGGCGAGAGGCACTGTATGCCAAGACAAAAACAAAGTCTGACCTTCCAAAACTCACAGCATTCAATTAAGATTCAGAACACATCTTGGCAACTTGTGAATTTATTTATTATACTTCAATGAATGAGTATACAAACTTTATTTCTAGTGATCTGTACTGAATTGTAACACGCAGAATTCTTCCATACTAAATCAAATAAGGGAAACAACGGTCATGAGAAATACAGGTGTTGAATAAAGCAACCTAAAATAGCAAAAAAGTTGACGACCTGAAATGTGACTTATAGATAAATGAAGATGAACACATCGACCAGAAATACCTGGAGCAGTAGCTTTCATAGAACTTTTAAATTTCATTATAGTTTAAATATGTACGTCAATGTAAAAACTGGGACCAGACTCAGCCGATTAAAGCCTAAATTAAATAGGCAAAGAGGAAAACAAAAGGTATCTAAAGGAGTTCCTTTATTTTGACAGAGGAAAGCAAAATAAAGAGTTTACAAATAACAAGTACCCTCCCTTTTTCCAGAAGAAAACAGATAAGTAGAATTGAGGGTTCCATTTTGATAACGTGCATCATTAGCCTCTCTGCCACATCCATCCTAAGACCCTACAGACAAGACACAGAATTACCACAGTTTATATAAATAGATGAAACTGAGCAGGATATAGACTTCTTTGTTGAAAGACACAGCAAAACTCAAGACGAACTTGAAACATATGGTCCAAAGGGTGAAAACATGTCAGACGATCTTTAATACAGACTAAAGTGACTGAGTAAAACCCAAAAGCCAGTGTTAATTTAATCACTAAAACGGAATCTTAATTTGCACTTTACTGCCCCACTGGTCAGAAACCACAGGACCACATAGTTAGGAGGTGTTAGGAAACTTGTTAAAATGCATTCATCATACTGTATCATGTCCTGAGGGGCATTTTAAAGTGTCAAGAGAGAATACCAGCTTCACACAACATGAGGAGCAGCTCGATAGCAAGATGTTTATTTGGGGTTAACCATTTCTGAATTAAGTGATGACTAAATCAGCTTTGGTTGTAGAAGAAATTTCAGGTGTTCATATCCGGGCTTTTTGTCAAGACCAGTTCAGTCCCAAAATCCCCCTCTACGTTCCCATCAACAATACAGTTGAATTGGCTTCCAGGTTCTCAGTACTGTTGTGCTAAAGGCAACCTTTTATGTTTAAATATCAGTGTTTGACTATGTACTAAACGTAGCCATCAAGGTGAATCCTATTTCCACACTAAGTTTAGGCACCATCATCAGACAGATATTCTGAAAAGAAATGTGTTACATTTCACAAGGTCTAACAGATTAATAATGTGGTTCTTAATCATCAGGTCAAATTCCCGTAATGAACTGGGGAAAACACACAACAGATAACCACTGCCCAAACAGAAAAAATAAATAAAAGGGAGAGCTTGCAGCTATGTAATAACACTCAATCATCAAAATATTAAGACGAGGACATGTAAGGTCAGTTCAATAAAAAACAAATCACATATTTTAAATCGAAAAATATGTAGGAGTATACTCCATTTGCATGATCAGCAAATAACAGTTTCCGCTCAACCTACTTAATTCGTCATACCCGTGTCAAGGTCAACCAAAGGCAATGACTTGTTCCCACATGCAGGGAACATGCGATTAGTCAGGAACTAAGTTGGGAAACTGCAGGATGGTAGCCATCATTCAATGGACATATGTACTGGTTGCCTTTAATGGATGGAGTCATAAGGACCCTTTTCTGAACCTTCTTTCATCCCAAGTCCATGGGACTTTTAGAACATGGGATAAAAGACGTTGTGAAGAGCCCATACTTTGACCTGTAGTTACAAACAAAACATCTAGCCAAGCATCTAAAGGTTAGTTTCAGTACATCAGGGTTAATGAATCATATTAATAAAATTATCCATTCATTAATTACACCCTCAACAAGATCCTAAACCAGAGATGATATTGATGGAAAGTATAAATTGGTAATAAACTTTGCTCCATTGTACTTATGGATGTAGTAATATCAATGATGACACTTTATTACCTATGACAAACTTCAAAACCCAAGGTTTTGGAGTCAAACACATTTCATATATCCAAAGTAAAAAGGAATTAACCACTGGAGATAATAAAGATTAGCAATTAGCCCCTTTCAGCTACCCTCCCCCCACTAACATACAATATGTCACTTCATACAAATTAAACAAGCATTTGCATTTTCAGTATCAGGTCTTTTCCGGAGTAACTTTTATGGACAACTAGGTGCAGTTTGGGTGTCACTATGACCCAACCTAGCTACATTCATTACATTCTCAACCACCATTTGGCCACTGGTTCAGTCAGAGGAAAAAAATAAACTCCACAAACCCCTAAAGTCAGTTTAGTTTTTTGCTCCACCTAAACTAGGAATTGCTTTGCTAAGTTATCATTTACAATTTTATCACAGGTACAGTCATATCATTTTGCAATCATTTTAAGTGAAATTAATAAATATCTTGTAGGATATACGGAGTTCAAAACTATTTGTACAGGACTAAAACGTATTTCCTTCCTGCGGACCCCTACTGATTCAATTTATTAGGGTATTCTGTTGTTCTAATGGACAGAAGATCGATTTTCGGACATCTCCCAAGATTTCAGTCCGAACAGAGTCAAGTAGAGAGTAAATATTGAGAAATTGAGTCATAATGGCTATATGTAGTGGGATACTTCCAAAGCCTATAGGTGACTTTACCTTTAGGTACATTTTTTTAGTAAGAGCTTCAATTTAAATGCTGTTAGTTATCTAAGGGGAAATATTGGTACATAATACTAAAATAAACACATTACATTTTGTTTTTCAACTGTAATCAGCCATTTACAGATTCACTTTAAAAATGACCCTGTTTTGCATGATAATAGGTCTTGTATAGGTGAAGACAGGGGTCCTGTGATTAACACAAAATTAAGGGACATCTTATTTCGATGCTGTATAAATAGGGAATATTTCCCCGATGTCTGAAGCCGCACTGAAACATGTAAAAAGTGAAAAACCCACAGCATGCATGGTTTCACAAGCAGAGAAGAGCAACCAGAGCCTTCAAGATGGATACTGTATTGTACAAACATCTGTCAACAACCCAAATAAGGATTTGAAGATGACTGAATGACAGCATGAGGAATGATACCCCAGATCATCTCCAACAGTACGAATGGAGATATGGTTTGACCCGTATCGCTTCCAGAGAGATACAGGTGAGAACAGTAATTTTCATTTACAAAACCTATTACCTAAACAAGACCAGCTAGCTAAGATCCAAACCTCCAACATTAAGTAAAGCAACAGCAAACTTGTACAAACCTTCAAGATAGAGAGCAAAAACCAAACAAAAAAAAAACATTTGTAGTTACATGACCACCGCATCATGACGATTATACATTTTGACCGTTAGGATGAGGATCATGAATATTGCTGATTTCTTTTGCCTTTGTTGTTACTGCCATTTGTCAATTTCAAAAGGCCTCTGTCCAATACTACTCCTCATATCTTCCCCATATACTTTCTGCCAAAGCTAATCCTGGTCTGTCTGGACATCTCCCCACACATGCTGATCATGTGCATGCATTTGTAATGTTGTATAGATTAAGGGACTACGGAAAAATATCACTTACCACTAACCATAACTTCACCTCCCCCCTCTGTTCTAGTTGACTTTTCCCTGGGTGGTTCCAGCATAATGGGGAAGGCAAATGCAGCTCTCATAGCTACACCAAGTGAAATGATTCCCCTTGGAGCGCATCACTAAACAGGAAGAATAAATTTGAATGAGGAGAGGCACCAGCCGCAGCGACGTAATAGTAATTTTGTTAATCAACCCTTTTTCAAGATTTTATTTATATGGGAACAGTCACCCAGAAGATAAAGAAACAAATTACTAGTTTAAGAACCTCCTGGTTTTCCAGGGAACATATTAAGACGTCAAAGCAAATTCCCTCCCTAGCCATATATACAATTCTAGTGTGTGTATGCACGCAACATGGGAAAACAGAAGCTAAATCTAATATCCTATCCTGTTGGGACTCCAGTTAACTCTTCTAATCTCTTCTCAAATCACTGTGTGAAAGGGGGCGAGAGGGTTTGTGGCTCAGAAATCGAGTTCGACTCCACAATAACTTTAGCTTTTTTGTTTGCTATCGGGGGCTGCAAAACGAGATATGAAATACGACTCCCGAGACTTTAATCATCCCTTCACTGCTCATCCTCCACCTCTAATCTTAACCTCCCTCCATAAGACCCCAAACCCCATCTCTCTCTCTCAGAGTGCAGAGAGCGAAAGAGGAGGGGGGTTGGGGAGGGAGTGGAGAGCGGGGGTGAGTCCGAGGCTGCACAGTCTTAACAGCAGCCGCCCCCCGACTGCCGGACTGGTGTGCTCTCGATCTTAAGGTTGGGCTTATCGCCGCCGGAGGTTGCCCCAGGGCCCATGCGCTTCTTGATCTCGGCCGCCATGGTCATGAAGGCCTGCTCCACATTGGTGGCGTTCTTTGCGCTGGTCTCCAGGAAGGGGATGGCCAGGGAGTCAGCAAACTCCTGCAGGTGGAGATTGGGTTAGGGCACCACTGCTTAAATTCCCCCCTCATAAGCTCCTGCTTCAAAGCCATTCCAACATGGCCCAAAAATGTTTTCTTTCTTTCAAATATGGTAGGTCAGGAAAATCAAGACCATTAGCAAGTACCCATCCACTTTTTGTTCCACTGTATGTCCATTTTACTATACTATACAATACTATACCACAATACTATAAAAACCCAGTTGATAAAATTATAATTGATAGCATCTGGTAAAGATATTCTGCAAAATTACCCCAGCAATAACAAAATTCCTACCAAACAAACCCAAAAACAATTTCCAATCATGCATTAAAACGGTGTGAATCAGGTTTTCAGAGGCTCACCTTCGCTGTCGTGTAGTCCACCACTTTCTTGGTGGTGAGGTCACACTTGTTTCCCACTAGCAGCTTGTTGACGTTCTCACTAGCGTAGCGGTCTATCTCATGAAGCCACTGCTTTACATTATTATAGGACTCCTAAAGCAAAAAACAAAAAGTGTCAGTCACGTCAAATACAAAGAAAAGCCAAGGGCTTGAGAACGACACTTGAACGCCTCCAAGTGGTAAGCGGGCTACTGACCTGATCCGTGACGTCGTAAACGACGATGATTCCATGGGCACCTCTGTAATAACTGGAGGTGATGGTACGGAACCTTTCCTGACCTGCAGTGTCCCACTAGCATAAAGCGAGGAGAAATATTCCTGTTAGTAATATAATTAATAGTAATATAACCCAAATTTGGGGTAATTCTGTCTGTGGCAGGTAAACTTCACATGCTAATGCACCACTATGGCGTGAACATTTTTGGAGACTACCACCCAGTGATCCACCACTACCATCAACATTTTAGATTTTAAGACATATATCCGAGTGTTTTAAACTGACTCTATTAAACAACATTGTATTGTAGCCACCTACTCTAGTAAACTTAATTGAGCAGCCTAATTTTTAATATCTTCAATTGTAGTCATTATAGTAGCCTTTCTATCTACAACATACATTGTAACTATGGGGAGCATCACGGCCACTTAGTTACAGAAACTGACTCATGCAGGTCTGGAGGTGAGAGAAAGTAAGTTCAGTTGGTTAGATAACGATGTTAATCTGTGTTTTTTGTTTGTGGCTAATGTACGCCAAAATCCAGATGAACATCCAACGTTGGCAAGCTAGCTAGCCAATATAAAATATACAATAATATACGCTACTATACTGCCACTAGGCTAGGATACATACATGAAAATAAATCGTCTGATAAAATCTTAGAGATGTAAACTATCTACATTTTTAGAAGAAGCCAAAATAGTGAGCCATCTAACAAAATGAGCAGGGTTTACAGGAACTATTTCCGTACTCTGGCACAATCATATTCTCTTGTTTTTGAGAAAATGTCTAGCAATATAAATCTGTTCTATAAAAGCCATAAGGGACTTTCATTTTGTATTGAACACCCATAACCGTCAACGTAGCTGCCTACTTTTCCTCTCAGGGTGTCCAGATTATAGGGGACACACTATTGTATTTGTAGGACTTCTGAACATCTTATAAACACACATTGTCCCAAATAAACATTTTACACTCAGGATTACACTACAGGATTCAGAATTTACATCCTAATGTTTAACAAGGGTATTAAAACTTTTAAATACATAAAGGGTATGTTTTTATTACACTATTTTATTTAAAAAGCAGTCCTGTTTTATTAGATTTTTTATCCTAGTCAATATTAAAGTGCAAAGCGAGGTAGAGTGATGGGGAGAATTAAACAAAGCCTGAACTGAATGTTTTGCATTGTAATATCAAGTATTGTACTTTATGATGGTTTGACTATGGTACCAAGTACCACACACGCTGTCACTCACTGACTTCTTTGCTCCACCTAATTTAAAGATACCAACACACCATTCATATGAATGCATTCATATTGCGGCAAAATAAATTATCCACAATGTACTCACCCACTGTCTTTGATACTTAGTGCCCAGCCTACTTCAGTGATGTATATGTCATATGTTCAAATAGTATGAATTAATAACAAATATTATACTGGGCCGGTAAAACGGCTGTGTGGCTGGTGGATTTTTCCTTTCACTAGCTGGTGCATGAAAGGGTTCATATAGGACCCTGTATTTTAAATTTTTTCAAGGTACCAATCAAATCAAAAACATAAGAGAACGAGCTAACAACTAAAATATGTTTGTCAGAAAAAACTCAAAGCAGATAATGCTAAGGTCAGTTTTCAAGTAACAACTAAATCAAATCAAACTAATTAAGACGTAGGTTGGGACAAAAATCACCATACACAGTGGGTGCCTACAGTGCAAAACAGTGATTATTTAGACGATTAAGACAAACTTAGAAATTGGCCCAAATTGAACTCCCCACTTACAATCTGCAGTTTGATGGTCTTGCCATCCAGCTCTATGGTACGGATCTTGAAGTCCACTCCTATGGTACTGATGTAGCTCTCTGTATAAGTGTCATCCTGAGGCACAAAAAAACACACAATATTTTATTTTTCTTTCTTAAATAGAAAACGTGTCCCAATCTAAAAATAAGGCTTTTTACCAAAAATGCAACAAAACAACTGGCAGTACTCACAGCAAACCGTAGGAGGAGGCAGGACTTGCCCACACCAGAGTCACCAATCAGAAGGAGCTTGAATAGGTAGTCACTTTGAGACCAAATTAGATTAGTGAGAATAACGGAAAGAGACTGTAGAAAACGGAGTTGTCTAATACATTTGACCTCAATTATACTGTGACTAACAGTGATGAGAACATACAAGCTAGATAACACTGATAAGTACAGTCACAAATTTTAAGCAGCTTTTCAATTACAACATTTCTATTTATGACATTTCACTATAACAGCAAGCATTTAAATAAATGTTCACTATAACACATGAAAATTTCAAAGACGTTAAGTATATATTAGAATATATAAATCACCTACACCACCAAAACCGTGCATGCATGTCTGAAAAGCAATCACCATGCATACATTAAAAAATACACTAATATCTGCAATTCAAGGGCCAGTTGGAATAATTTGCAGCGCACGTCAAAATGAAAGCTTTAAGAACGTGGTTACGTCGTTTCAGTTTGTAACGTGCCGTTTTGTAATACTTATTACGTTAACCTATTTGGTATCGGGTTTAAATATCATATAACCGTCTTTGTACATTGGAACAACATGGATTGGTTAAAGTAATTGGTGCCAACTTCGTTGTTGTTCGTATTCCGATATACATATAGGGGCCTGCAAGTGTTTTGTCGCCTACGGTATAGGAAATGTGACGAGTGGGTTTAAAACCCAACGGAGAACCTGCTGTTGCACCCCAAGATATCTTAAATGTTCCAGTAAATGTTAATTAATGCATAAAAGGATTCCACGCATAATTGTGACTGTGTGGGCATCTGCTGATCAAAATAATGTGATGTTGCAAGCACAAACTAGTTAGCTAGCGTCGCCGCCCTAGCATAGTCAGTACAGGAAGGCAGTTAGACACAATTTAAATTTGCCATCGAGTTAATTACAAAGGTGTTATACATATGAAAGTCTCTCTTTCAGGTAACTAATTTACCTCAACCCGCTAACAAAGTGATTTTTAAAAAATTAACAATAAAGCAGATACACCAAGCAAATACCATATGCGCCCGTTATTGACTCTAAGGTCCATAAAATAACCCAGTGATCAATTATCGTATTAATACAGATTAACACCTATATAACCATAGTATAACAGCTCGTTTTATAAGCGTCGTACAACAAACATATTAAATGTTGCGTTGGTAGGTGGAAAATCAGCCTTAGTGGAACCAGGCCCGGTAGCATATGACTTCACTTATGTTTTGTTTCAGTCTGGCGATGAGGGTTTGCATTAGTGGATTTAGGGGTATGATAAACCAGGTGGTAACAAAACCTAAACATAACGTTAGCAGTAGGAGTGATACTAATATTAACTGTGTCTCCGTATCTGAAAATAAAATTTGCTCAGTGCCTATGTCGCACCAGCTCCTACAGAACTCGAGCATTAAGGAATTGGACCCGGATACATTGTCAGAGGCCAGTTTGCTGGGAAAACGTATCTAGTTAACTACTACTTATCTACTCACTATTCGGGATTCATGGTGTGCCTGTCACGGTCGGGATTTTTTTTTTCCGGTCGGTTGTTCGTCTCCTCGTTCTTCCTTCTCTCTTTCTCTGTCTCTGTCTCCACTGGAAACAGATTGAACAATTTTGTAACAGTGTCAAGGCAGATAGCGTTCCTGTCTTCTTTGTGGCTCTCTCGCTGCCCTACGAATTTTTTTTTTTTTGTTATTTTTAACGAGTACCGCTGTATTGTTTTCTCTTCTCCTGGGTTTATATTTCTCTTCTCCCGTCTCCTCTTTTTTGCCCAAAATACAAGATGGCTGCGCAGGTGCGACAGTGACGTCATGTGATGTGGCATTGGACATAACAGACACAGGGACGAATACGCATGTGCAAAAATAGGAAGTTGTAGTTCAAAATTCGAATAGCGCGGATGTAATTACATATTGTCGCTATTTGATTGCACTATATTAATATTTTTTGAACACAATTGAAACACAGGTACGTGATAATATCACTATTATGGAGTATTTTGGATTTTAATATTTACCTAGTGTGTGTATATATATATATATATATATATATATATATATACACATACAAAACAGTCAAACCATTAAGACAAGTATACAATGTAACCCTCACTTATTTAGAGATGAAACTGTTAATTCTCACTGCAAACCTAGGAAATATAATACAAGAACACAGCCAGTAATTCCTAACACAGTAATATAACGAATATTGACATTATCGAAAACACTGGTTGCTACATATTCATATAGAGACAGATAATGCCTGAAGAGGCAGGTCTTCAGGAGGATGGAACAGACGGTGACAGGTTGCTCATTACACTATTAAGAGGGAATGGTTGAAGCCGGGGGCGAAACTGGGCCCCCGATGCCCGCTACCTGGTTCGGCGAGCCGATCCCGAGTTTCCGCGAGGGGTACAGGAAACATTCGCCCTCCAGGCCTTCCTCCGGGGCCTTCACCTGGAAGAGCTCCACCGACACGTGAGGCTAGCGGCATCCTCCACCCTCGACCAGGCCCGGAGTGTAGCCTCGCACGCCCAAAGCGTACTCACCCCCGCCAGGTCGCCGGCCAGAGCAACTCACCCGTGTCGTCAGGCAGACACGGCCGACGACACGGAGGACGACGAAGACGTGGCCTTCGCTTCCAACTCCGCCGACCGGGCCCGGAACCTGGTCTGCCGGCGGTGCGGGAGGAAGGGCCACGTGGCCCGGGTCTGCCAGGCGCCGCTGCCCAAAACACCGCTGTTTTCCGTCGGGAAACGGTGCCAGGAGGGCCTAAAGGAGGGACCGCCCCCCCGCAGCTTCACTCCCTCCTCCGCAGCCATCGCCCCGGACGTTTCGGTGGAGGTGGGCCGGATCGGACAGGGCCGCAGCCTGTACCTCCCCTGCCGGGTAAAGGGGCAGGCGTGTCAGGCCCTGGTCGACTCTGGGTCCACGATCACCCTTCTCCGCCCCGGGGTTCTCACCATCCCAGAAGCAGGACAGGGGGCCTCCACACTGACCCTTCGGACAGTGACAGGGGAGAGGACGAGGACTCAGGGGAGCGGCCTACTGTGGGTGGAAGTCGGGGGCCGCCGGCTACAACACCGCTTCTGGCTAGCCCCGATCCGCGAGGCCTGCATCCTCGGGCTGGATTTTCTCACCAGCCTGGGGGCGCGGCTGGACTTCCGCCCTCCCCTTCTTTCCATCCCCGGCGGCGCTGTGGCCCTCATTACTAACGGGGACAACGGGAAAGCCGCTCTCCCCGCGGCCACGTCCGTGGCGACGGGGGCTCGGCGGTGAGGGCGGCGGTCGAGGGGAGCCTCTACCCCGTCGGCGCCGACCAAGGGCAAGCGGCTTCCCAATCGTCGGCCAAAGGCTCCCGGACCGGAGTGTAGCACGCCCCGGACTGCGCCCCCCGAGATGTCGGCGGAGACCAGACAGGCCTTCCGAGAGTTCAGGGACACCTTCGCCACCCAAGACGAGGACTGCACCAGGACCGGGCTGGTGCAACACTCAATCGACACCGGGACGCCCCCCCCATCCGGATTCCACCTCGGCGCATGGCCTGGGCCAAGCGGGAGGCCGCCGAGGCTAAGATTAAGGAGATGGCAGCGGCCGGGGTGATCGAGCCCTCGGACAGCCCGTGGTCGGCCCCTTCGGTGCTCGTCCGGAAGAAGGACTACAAGAGGCTGAACCAGGTCACCAAGAAGGACTCCTATCCGCTCCCACGGATAGACGATGCCCTGGATTGCATTGCGGGCTCGACCTGGTTCAGTTCTCTGGATCTCCGCAGCGGCTACTGGCAGGTGGAGGTGGCACCGGAGTCTCGCCCCAAGACGGCCTTCTCGATAGGCCAGGGTCTGGGGCAATTCACAGTGATGGCCTTCGGCCTGTGCAACGCGCCCGCGACCTTCGAGAGGCTCATGGAGCGGGTCCTGTCCGCCGTCCCCAAGTCCCAGTGCGTCCTGTACCTGTACGACCTCATGGTACACGCACTGGACTTCCAGGGGGCCTTGGCGAACCTCCACCGGGTGCTCATCCTGGATACGGATGCCAGCAACACCGGGGTAGGGGCCGTCCTGTCTCGGGTGGTCGCCTACTACAGCCGTGCCGAGAGGAATTATTGCGTGACTCGCCGTGAGCTCCTGGCCGTCGTCCAGGCAGTCCGCCACTTTCGGCCTTACCTCTACGGCACGCGGTTTTGGCTGCGGACCGACCACGCCTCCCTCACCTGGCTGATCAATTTCCGGGAGCCAGAGGGCCAGTTGGCTCGCTGGTTGGAGGCCCTCCAGGACTACGACTTCTCCATCGAGCACTGGGCAGGTTGGCCGATGCCCTGCTGGAGGGGATGTTCGCCCGCCTGGGGGTCCCCGAGGAGCTCCACAGCAACCAGGGCAGGAACTTCGAGTCCCAAGTGTTTGCGGAGGTGTGCCAGCGGCTGGGGGTGCGAAAGACCCGGACCACCCCCCTTCACCCCCAAAGTGACGGTGAAGCCACCTTCGTGTCCGCACACCAGCAGGACTGGGATCGCCACCTGCCCCTTGTCCTGTGGGCGTACCGCACCGTGGTCCAGGAGTCCACGGGGTGCACACCGGCCGCTCTCATGTTCGGACGGGAGCTGCGCACCCCCGTGGACTTGGCCTTTGGAGCACCTCCGGGCCCAACAGTGGACTCCCTGCAGGGCCCGACTACGCCTGGGAGCTGCAGCAGCGGCTGCGTCGGACACACGACTTCGCCAGGTCCAACCTCACCAACGGCGGGGCCCAGCAGAAGCGACACTACGACCAGCACCGCCGGGGACCCGGGTTCGCCGTTGGGGACCGGGTGTGGATTTACAACCCACGCCGAAAAAAGGGCCTGTCCCCCAAACTGGCTCCTACCTGGGAGGGGCCCTGCGAGGTGCTGGAAGTGGTGGGGGCAGTCTGCTACCGGGTGCGTCTATGGCAGCGCCGCCGAGTGGTGGTGCTGCACCAGGACCGCCTGGCCCCCTACCAAGCTCGCCGGCCCCTTCTCCCTCCGGAGGTGAGTGACACCGCGGAAGAGACCGGAGGTTCGGGGCAACTGGACGTCGCGCCTCCCGTCCAGGTAGGAGCTGGGCGACGTGGAGCGCCCCACCCAGCTCGCCGGCGGCAGCCCCCGCCGCGGCTGGCGGACTATGAATGTAGCCTACTGAGACTGTTTGAGGGGGCTGTGTAACGGGGATGGCTAGGAGCGCTTCCCCCTACCAATGGGTTGTGGCCATCCCTGTGGGGGCTGCTGGGAAACCCGGCTCCCGGACTTTGTAACTGTAAATAGTGTTAATAATGTGTTGTGTTATAGTTAAAATGATGTGGCTAGGTAACTGGTTTCGTTAACTGTGTCATGTCTTTGTTGTTATGGTTTAGTTCCCTCACCGCGGGCGTGTTTGCTTGTGCGAGTGAGGGCTCTCTGTGTATTCCTGTGTGTTTGTCAGTTCTTTCCGCTGCCAGTTCTGCCGGTCGTAAGCGCATGCGTGAAATAAAGAGCATTTTTTCCTGTTAAAACGGTGTCGGTCTCGTGCTTGAAACCACGCAGAGAAGTAGCTCTCTTGTAAAAACGCTACAATATATATATATATATATATATATATATATAAATAAATAAATAACATATATCTAACCGTTTCTGGCTGCTCATCCCAACACTGGGCAGCCAGGGGATAGAATGAATATTCTGAACCTGGGAGGGACAGAACTTTTAGACCAGTGGTCACCAACCTTTTCAAGCCTAAGATCACATCCCAAAAAAAATAAGCCCACAATGTAGTTCCACTTTGACATTCTTTATTACATACTACCATTCATAACCTCAATAATCAGTCAATTACAGGCCTAAGCCCATCATGTGCAATACTGTTTCACTTTCCCCTTTTTAAACATATTTCAAGACAATTCAAAATGACAATACTCAAGTAAGTGCAATTATCATAAAAAATATTATTTAAAACAGTGACATTCAATCAATCATAATCATATCAATCAAAAATATTTTCACATAAATCACAGACCTACTACCATTTAATAAATAATCACTCAATTACAATAATCAATAATCACTCAATTACAGGCCTAAGCCAACCATGAGCAGTACTGTTTCACTATCCCTTTTTTAAACAATATACAAAATAAACATATAGCCTACAACAGATTTCAAACTGGCAATACTCACTCACTCTGGTGGCTGTGGATGAGATCCCCCCCCACACACACACACACATTCAATGTGATGGCTGCGATTGCACACTATCAGCAAGTGCTCTGTAGTCTTGCTCATAGTTTGACACAGCAAGTCTGACACTGTCTGTGAGATGTCTATTAGTTAGACAAGACCTGTTCTTTGACTTGATTATTTTCATCTGTGAAAAGGCCATCTCAAAGAGATATGTTGATCCAAAGTAGGCCTTCATTTTAAGTGCACAGGATGAAAGGATGAAAAACTTTTCAGTGTTTACAAGTCTCCAAAAGTCACTGTCTCTTGATCTTGCTTTCAACTCAGTTTCATTTTGCATCTCCATGTCAGCTCCGATTGGTAAAGCAAATACTTGCTGGAATTTGGTGGACACCTTCTCAATCTCAATGGGGAGGAAAGGGTTTGAGATAAATGCAACATCCTCCCCTATGTCATTTAACTTATGAAAATGCTTGTTGAATTCGCATGAGAGTTTCTCCTGGTGGACACAGAATTCTTGCGGGAGAAAAGCATCTTTTTTTCCGATGTTTTGCAACATTTTTTCTAGGGTTGGGAAGTTCACCAGCCTTCCATTCCTCAGCCCACACAGAGGGCCCACACACCCACCTTGGCCTTAACCCTCCTGCTACATTGCAGGTCAAGTAGAACCGTTTCTAAGTTCAAAAATACAGAACAAATATTTTTTTTACTTTTTGGAGTATAAAACGTTTCTGCTGGGCTCAATTAGTGTAATGAACATGTGAATGGAAAATTACAAATTGAACGTGTTTGTAACCCTCCCCTGCATGTTTATATTACACCCATACTGTTCGGGTCAATTTGACCCGTCAGTGAAAATGGAGGCTACAAAGGGTTAGACTGAAACGTATTGTTTTCTTTTCAAATACGAGACACAATGTTATTGATTAATCCCTCCAAATCACACAGACACAAACAGACAGACAAGGACAGACACACACACATAATTTTTTCCTGGACCCCAACTCAGGGCCATATTCCAAGCCACCATGTCTTTGGAGAACTTCCATATTTTCTCAAGGGTCATCAAGTTTGATAATCGGGAGATATGAGCTGGCAGATGGGAGAGAGATAAACTGGCAGCTATTAGGACAGTGTGGGACAAGTGGGTAGAGCGGCTGCCACTTCTCTACAACCCAGGTCCTAATGTCACTGTGGATGAAAGACTGGGGTGACATTCAGAGGTCGCTGCCCCTTTTGGCAATATATGCCTTCAAAGCCAGCAAAATATAGTGTAACAATCTGGGCAGCTTTTGATGCAATCTCAAGCTATGCATGGAACATGCAGGTTTACAGTGGTAAGCCTATTGGAGGAGCACCAGAGAGAAACCAGGGCATGCGGGTGGTTCTTGATAGATCCAGGGTCTCAGGGGCCACAACATTACCTGCGACAACTTTTTCACCTCCTACACCCTGGGTCAACCACTGCTGAAGCAGAACCTAACAATAGTCAGAACTTTTAGGAAAAATAAGCCAGAGCTCCCTGCTGAACTGCTGTCAATCAAGACCAGGGCCCCTCAGTCTTCAAAGTTTGCCTTTACAGACACCCCAGCCCTGGTCTCTTACTGTCCCAAAAAAGGGAAAATGTTGTGCTGATGAGCACGCTGCATGAGGATGCCAAGGTCAGCACCAGAGAGGATCAGAAACCAGAAATTATCCTGGTGGACAATCTCATCAAGGTGACTGGGTCCTACAGCTGCAAACGAATGACAGTGCGCTGGCCTTTGGTCATCTTTTACAACATTGTGTATGTGTCGGTTTACACTTGTGAAACCCCATATAGAGAGAAGGCAGCACCTGCCAAGAACTCCATCCGCTCTAGCCATGGAGAGGAGGATCCAGGAGGTGGACGCAGCTACCCCAGCAGCGGCCAAGGTAAGTGTTGTGTGCGTGTGTGTGAGTAAGGGGATCATGATGCGCAAAAAGACAGACTTCTCTAGGCCTGCTGTTCAAACTAATTAAGTAATCTTCATCTTCCTCGGTTGCTGCTGGGGGAAAAGAGAGGAAGAGGTGCCAAGTCTGTGTGGTAAAAAGCGACTGATGTGCTTTCAATACAGATTTCAGCTAGTCAACTTTCTTTGAATAAAGCGTGGTCTGTGGGTAGATTTCTTTGAACTTGGGGTGGATGGTGTTGTGGTGCCGCTCCACGTTACCCCTTTTGGCGAGCGCTACAGCCTAGCGACAAATCAGCCAAATAGTTTTTTCCTTCACTATGGTGAACAGAAAATCGTGTTCCCATTCTACGTTAAAATATGTTTTTTTGTTTTTTTTTGCTGTTTCCGTTGTGCCTTCGCCATCGCGTATCGGTAGCTTGATAGCTCGTGAGCGCCATAACCAGTGCCTGAGCTAGTTTAGGTGGGAGTCAGGATAACATAGATCATAATTTGTAAGACGTTAACCTAGAAACGTTAACCTTGATTGGACAGATATACCCCTCCCCCGCCCCTGGACCCCCATCATTTCACACAGGGCGCATTTGAAATTAAAATAAACGATGATGCATAAATAAAAACATTTTGACATTTATAGATTTTTTTTTCTCTGATTTTGAAAACTCCTCACGATGGACTCGACGGGTTGGCTACCCCTGCTTTAGACGATTAGCCTTTGGGGAGCGCAGAGGGGAGGCATTGAATCTGATTAGTGCATGTAGATAGAGTGGAGAAATGTTCTTAGCCTCTTGGAAGACCAGCACCAAGTTTTTTCATGGGGCGACCAATGGTATATTGGTAAGGCTGCCAGACCTGTAACTCCTAGGTTAAAGGTTTAAGTCTGTTGTACCCTTGAGCAATGTACTGAATTGCTTCAGGAATTATCCTTTAAATGGGTATACTGTAAAACGGTCACTCTTAATAAGGGCTTCACTTATGATTATATTATTATTATTATTATAAAAAATTAAAAATATTAATAATAATCTCCTAAAATTTGAGATCAATTTCCTTGGCCCATTGCCTCCAAGCACGTGGAGCTTCTAATACAGAGACAGAAAAACATCTGCTCCAGATTATAGGACCAAAAAAAGCATATTGCTTACAAGTTAGCTAACCAGTGAGCAATCGTAGAAGTGTGTTTCACTGAACAAAGGACTAGAATGGATCAGTTATAATTCATGTATGACATTATGCTTGGTATGCAGATGTGTCAACAAGGGTGTGGGTCAGCTGTTTTTTTAATAGATCTAGAATAGCTGTGATGTCAGTCAACACAATAATGAGGATGGATATTTAGTCTTTTTTCATTATCTGTCAATTACGCTTTGACTTATTTTAAAACCTCAAATCATGTAATACCTTCCAAGAGTGGCACATTTTCTATTAGCATGATTATCATCTTGTGTGTAATAACAGCAACTGTGATATGGGTCCATACTTTATCACATCCTGTGCCGTCACACTACCACCTCTGAACTGGTACATTAATGTACAACAGTGGGGATGGTACCTCTTCTGATGACTGAGGTGTGTTCTCTGCCTGTGGTGGTGTGGAACAGGTCTGACAGTCTGTGATCACTGAACACAACCCACCAAGATACGCTGAGTTCTCATTACAATGTTGATATGGCTCCAAATTTGCCAGAGCAAATTTCCAGCATTTGTTTGGGAAGTTTGGGATGCAGAACAATGCTGGCCACGGAGATGCTTTAATAATATTTGCCACCAGGGGTTGTGGGGTATGGCTGCCCTGTCAACTGGGCTCAGGACTGAGTTTATGCCATTAAAACCATCTGAATGCATTGCTGCCACAATATTACTGATTAGTGCACCATGTCTAGAGACACTGGATATACACCTTGCTCAACATTTCAGGGGCTTCTTCCCTCTGCCATGTAGCAGTGCTTGTTTTCCTCTGCTTTATACATATATGGCAACAGGTGCATAGTGCATTGTTTCACATAAATAAAATAATTAAATGATTCATGCAGAACAAAGGCAGAAAAATGGTCTTTCCAGATCTGGATCAGAAAACGCAACTGTAACGAGGAATATTAATTAACTAAGGGTAGCTGAGAGGTATTTGCTTTCCGGCAAGTAATTTCAAGAACTGACTGAAATAAGATCCTTTATAATTGAGGTTGAATGCAGGTTGATTCAGTGGACAGAAAAGACCATTGAAAACCATAGAAATGTACATTTTTTAGGGGCATCCAAAATGGCTTTATTCCCTGTGCACACATATTTCCAATAGTGCAAATGCAAGTTTTATGTAAGGCTGATTTTCTAGTATTAAATGGAACTGAAACACATAATATATTTGTAGTGCTCTCTCCCACAGGAGTAGAATACACGTACCACAATAAAATAACATAATAAAATAAGTTCCACCCAAGAGAGAAGGAACAAAAGCAAAAGAATTTATACTTTTAAAACATCTATATTTTTTAAACAATTTGCCTTTTAATTAAACAACATCACTCAATAGGTCCATAGACTAGTTAAACATAGTAAATAGTAGAAATTTAAGAGGTATTTTGGGAGTAATTAATTTAAAGGTTATTGTTTTGTTTTTTGGTTATAGCTGAATGTGACCAATGAGATAATACTTAACTGAATTGATGGCGAACATGGGAACTCCCCAGATTACTGGTTACATAGGTGATGGCAGGGATTGAGAATGAAAGTCGGAGGGAGGAACAGCCTGACTGTGTCTTAACTAATGGACACATTGAATTTACTGTAATATAGGCTGTAAGTATGATGAAATAACTGGGTGGAATTTTATTCTGATGGTTTTGTGTTTTTGCCAAAATTGCCAAAGAGGTGAATTAAAAAAGTAAACATTCTTCTTCGTTACAATTGGGTCTGGGTAGGTTTCTCTAACATAAATAAACCATAATTTAAAATGAATAAATTAATAAACCTTTTTTTATAACATTACTCCAGCTCTTCAGAAACTGGGGTGTGTTTCACTCGTTTACATTAACTACTTCTAAGTACATTTTAAGGCTGGACCCTAATCACATTTAATAAAATTGTACTTAATAGTGTTTTCTATGTTTTATAAGTATCATATTTCTGCTAATAAAAAGAAAAAGCTATTAAATACATTTATATAAAGTGTGATTAGTGGGTCGCCAAAGTTTTGACAAAGTGCTCAGCCTCTTTTTAAAAAAGAGACTCACACACAAGACTGATCTCAACCATCCCTTCTAGATTAATTCCATGATAGGCTAGGCTGTGAAATGAAAGCATTTCTTTTTTAGAACAACATGCAGAATACATTAGTCTTCGCTTGGGTAGTGATCATGTGTTATATTTCAAACAGACGGCTATGATAAAATAAGAGCTGATGGACTGAAGAATGGACAGCTTCTTCTCAAGGGATGGGAAGAGGCACGTCGGTCAAAGGCATGCCAGTCGTTAATATTGTTTGTGTTTTTCAACTTCACAGTCTGTTTCGTTTGTAATTGTTTACAATCAAGCTTGATTGCAACAGCATTTTAACAGGCGATCTGTAGTTGTGTACTTAGTAGTAAACGCTTCCCAGCAGTGTTGTGTTGTCATTTCCCTTAATACGTCAGAAAGAAAAAAAAACACCTGGTATTACAAATGACCAGCTCTGAAGTTTTACACTGTGTTCATTCACATTCAGTTGGTGATATTGCATAAACCAACTCAATTCAGATGGTTCAGGCAAATGTCTTTTTATAGCAGGCCTCTGAAGCCAACAAACTCTACACACCTCCTGTGTGTGACTTAAAGAAATGCAAAACATAAGAACATTTAAAAAACAAACAATATGATGTATACCAGTGCAAACCGAGTTTGGCTCAGGCGCCTTAAAAGGGGAGCGAAGACATTTCCACCTCGTGGGCTTGTACTGACGAGTCTGCCATGCTGGTGCATCCTGGGATTGAATGCTGGTACCAGCCACCCGGCGGAACAGTTTCCTGGATTAATAATTCCCACAAGTGGATGGTAAAAAGGTTGGCAGCGATGAGGGAGGTCACTCCTCTCCCCAGGTCCTAGCTTCCTACTGCAGCACACACTTTTCTTTGCGACTGTACTTCCTGCGTCTCAGCTCCAGCCCCCGCTCCAGCCTCTCATCCTCTTCCAGAGCCCTACACACAGGACAAAGGAAACAAGCAACGTCCGCGTTTAGCCGCAGCACCACTAGTCTAGCCAGTAGTGCCCATTCATTTGAGTAGGATTCTGCTGTACCACAAACACTAGGGTGTAAGGGAAAGGGAATGTAGGTTGTTCCTCCAAAAGGAATGTATGGTTGTTTGAATCTCTGTGCTATGGAAGCAAGCGTGATGGACAGCGCCTCACCCCCTCTCCTTAGCGTCCATGTCTCGGACCAGCTCATCTCTCTGGTTGACCAGAGACACCAGCTCCTGCAGCAGCAGCTGCTCCCTGTGCTGCTGGGCCTGAGTTTTCTGCCACTCTGAGGAAGAACACAAGAACATCAGAAAGCTTTATGGCAAGACCGACCTGGTCAGCCAAACTTAAGGGATTAAAGTCAAGTTCTGTGCTGAAGAACCCTGAGATTTTTTATTCCACAGCTAGTTCTTCTGGCAAAGAATTCCATATATTTAGTTAACATGAACATTGAATTCCTGTTGCTCTGACAACATCAGTACTCACAATGCACTGGTTTAAAGGAGAATTCCACCTTTGGTTTCAGACTGAAAGAAATGGTTTAATTTTTCTAGACTCATAACATGTGACCGCGTTGTATTATGATATCCGCTTACTGTATTTTTCTGTGTGTATCTAAGCACTAGCACTGGATTAGCCTTCCTTTAACCTTTAGTCATCTTGTATATACCTAATGAATACTTAAAACAATACCAAACAAAGCATCACAAATCAGAGCAGCCAACTACCTTAAAGTAACCAAACCATTTAATTAAATTCAACGAATTATAAAATAATTTTACAAAATAAAATATTTTTCCAGTAAAGCTGTGGAATTTATCGGTCTGCCATTGAATACACAATATGAAACCACGTACTTCCGATGGCCGCTTATTGTTCTTTTCCGGTAAATTAATTATGTGTGTGTCTATCAGCTCCTGATATAACCCACAGCCCTTGCATTTGCAGACGGCTCACCCTCAATGGCCATCATGGCCCTCAGCTCCCTGGTCAACAGCTCAAACCTCCTCTCCAGGTCCTGCTCCTCCTGCCTGCAAAGATAACGTGAGACCATGTTCTCCACGGTACGGGACTCAACGAAACTCAACGGAGACAAGGGGAGACAGAATGGAGGACGGACAAACATGGGGACCAGGAATGCCAGAAATAGGCAGAAAGACGGAATACACTAACCAATAAACCTAGAAGTATAATCAGGCGCTTTTCCTACTGTTTAATTGCCACGAAAAGTAACGAAACAAGATAAGTGTTATTTTAACAGTAAATTGAACATTATTGCCCCAGTTTGTAATTCCCAACTGTGCTAATACTTCTTGCTAATGTTAATGCAGTCTCGATTAAGCCTGGTGGGCCACCCATCTCTTTTCCACTCTGCAGGCTAAACAGCCCACATAAGAGCTTCAGCTGCAATTGGAGGAATGGCACGTTCTTCTCGACGGCACTGCAAACCTGCAAACGAGCCGAGAGAAACCCTGTGGATTTATCCACCCTTGCCTGAGTGGCACAGGTGCACCGGCTCTGTGCCCTCCTGGTCACAATCGGTGAACGACATTAACTGCATTCAAACCTTCAAAAGTTCATGTCACAGTTTGCCTTCACTCTTTGTTTTCAGTCACAACTTTGTATTTTGTTTTGGTCTGGGTTTAGAGTTTGTTTAAAACTGTATATAATTAAAATCATGTTTATTATTTGAAGCTGTGCTTGGGTTTGTTTTTGCTTTGGTGCTTTGTACTGTGTAACAGTTCATAGTAGTGATCAGTCTGTGCTTGGGCAAGCACCTTTACCAACTGCCAACTTCCCATTCATTTGTTAAATTACTGTTTTATCTCTGTGTTGGGGAGTGATTTGTATGCAGTCTGACAAGTTATATTTTGCCTATTGATGTAGAAAAAGTAATTAATAAAGCTATTTCAATCTGAATTTTCATTTCACAGGAAGAAGTGAGCAGGTGTCTCACAGCAGCTGCAGGTGGTCTTGTCTCCTGATGAGAGCGTTTTTCTTGTTGACCAGAGTGAACCATTCCTGGATCAGCTTCTCCTCCTCCTCCCGGTCACTGCCTGGAAAAGGACCAGCAGCGTTGTGTCAATACTGCACATGTCTCCTGATGCCCTCACGTGGCCTATACTCAACAAAGCCAGACTAAACGACTTTACACAGACACACCCCTATACTGTTGTCTACACCTGTACCCCCGCTTCTTCTCACACTCATAGGCAAACAACACTCTCGCTTTCACCCTCCCTCTGGTTTTTTACCCTCCAATCGCTCACCTGTCTCCATCAGCTGTCTGAGTTTTCTCTCTACCACGGCTGCTCGACTGTCAATGTGCTTCTGCTCGCTCTCTAGGGCCTGGATCTCGCTCAATACATATTGACTGGTATCCTGCAGAGGCTGGGCATGCAGACAAACGCATTAACAGGCATACAAGATGCACAGACATGCATAAGACAAACACAGATACACATACAAACAAGGAAGTCAGTAGTTACTTTTCTTGAAATGTTATATTGTGTATGTAGCTGACAGGTGGCTTAAATCTGAAGCACACCAGAGATCTGAATAAACGTAAGTGAAGGGTGTGTTTACCTGGTTGTATTTTAATGCATTGGTTCTCAATAATACTACAGTTATAATTTAAATTCAAATTATTGTTTCCAGTTCCCCCATGACCGTTCAAAATATATCGCTCAAATCATGTTTACCTTACTGTTTGCCATGCTTGTATTTCTGTTTCCTGGGTAGATTTGTTAATTAGTTAACAGATCTGCTCAATTAGCCCCAAGTGACATTGCTGTAGGCTTTTCATTCCACAGTGTGATTTATCGTTTGAACAAAATACATGACGTCACAAAAGCCATAGAGGTCACTCCAGATTACGTAAATGAAATACAAATTGGAATTACACTGTCCAGATTTTCTTCCTCAGTCCTTCTGCTCTCCTCGCTGTGGCCTGCAGGCTCCTGGTCTGAGGCGGAGGTCTTTGACTCTAATTGAGAAAATCAACAGGCATGAAAAGCAGGGTGATGCTAATCTGCAGCCACAACAGCCCTAGTGATTCACGTTAAGACTGGAGATCTACTTTCTTATTGCAACACAGAAAAGACATTCACAATGCAGTATTACTGGACCAATATCCATACAAAACAGAGGAGACTAATTCTACAGCTCTCAAAACTCTCTGACTGGTGCATTTTTCCCCGCAACGTTATCTTGACAATTGTCAAGAACAGTTTTTAAATATTTTTTTGAAACGACTAATGTTTACGGACCAAATCAGTTATTAAACTGAAGAACACTCCTAACTCCTACAATCATACATCATTGCACAACCGTTACAGAATGATGACTGATGCTATACCTTCCACAAATCCTACATTCAATCTTTTGACACTTCACTGGTTACAGTGAATGATGGGAAATCCGGGACATCATCTCACCTGATTCGTTTCGTTCTCGGGCCGCTGTTGACCCATTCTTGACTTCGCTGTCTGTTTGCCCTGGCGATGCCTGTACCATGACAACACAGGGAAATTAAAGGGGACAGTAAAAGAAAGAATCATCAAAAATAATATGTGTCATACGTGCTGTGGAAAAACAGTAATTTGTATGTGTTATTTCCGAGGTGCAGACAGAAGTACATAGAACATATTGAAAGAATGAGACTAAAAGTTTGACAGAAATTAATTTTATACTATATAATAACAGAAGAACAGTATAATGTAAATGAAAACAGAATCAGTGAGCGGTGTCTTACCTCTCTGCTACACTGGGGGGCACCATGGTGCTCAGCTGTGTCTGTTTCCTCCATTGACTCGCTCTTCAGTCGTGACCGTCGCTTCTTCACCAGGTCGGCGTCTCTCACATGTCCAAAGCCAGACTTGGGGGCAGAGGAGTGAGGCCTCGGCGGGGGAACGGGGGTCTGCGCTACTGTTACTCCTGGCTGGCTAGCCATAGCGGTTCCACTTTCCTCCCCTCTCAGGGAACGTTTGGTTCGAGGGGGTGGTACCAGGTTTCCGTTGGACCTTGCGTCTCCCCCTGTCTCCTTCTCAACATTCTTTTTGTTCATTTCCACTGAGATGCCTCCGGCCTGCAGTCTTTGGACACAGTAGCGGGCAGCGGCATTGACGTCTGTGCTCTCTTTGGGTTCCCCTATTGAATAGCTGGACTGGCTGCTGTTCTGTTCAATCTGTAAAACGCTCAGATCCTGCCCAGTGAAATGAGTGCGAATTTGACATAGATAGGTCATCACTATCAGACGATCCGGTACTGAGAGTAGCACCATATCTGAAGGCTCCAGGAGACGGGAAATTCCCAGTTCAGCAAAGCCATCAAAGGCCTACGAAAGAGAGAGAGTAAATAAAAATTAAGGATAAATCAATGATAGTGGTCAGCTATGTTATTTATTTATTTATTTTGAGAGATTGTTGAAGCAACGTGTTGTGGCTGTGACATATGTCCATATTTAAATGGAAAGGCCACGGTAGTTGCCAACGCATAAGAAGGCTGAGCATTTTTTTGACAAGATGTTGAAAGTTCAGTAATACATAAAGATGATTATAAAATTCTAAAATATAATTTGGATAATGTAACAATAACATTCACCTTTTTGTTGTTAAACTTGGTGTCATATGGATCCAGAGTTTCGTAGTTCCTAGAGAGCAAGAAGGGTAATGAAATTGAAGTCTGTGTCTGTTATCTCCATATGTATGTGATAGAGAGGAAGAAATATGTAACAGGAAAACCCCTGCAATTTCTTTCCAGGGTAATATAACTCATCATTAACATAGTAAACAAAGGAATAAAACAATACATTAGATCTCTCAACTTTCAAACGGTTTCCATAACACAGAGAAATTTAGAGTTGTCAGGTAATTTTTAAAATGAAGTGGGGTAGGAAGTATGCATCACTTCTGGGCTTGGGTTCGGTTACCCAAGGCAGTGCTGGAATACTTACACTTTATCAGGACAAAAGTGGTGTAGAAGGGCACAGAACGCCAAGCCGTTTCGCCAGGAGGTGCTGAAGTTGGTGACCTTCACACCCTTGTAGTCCTTGGTGATTGCCTGGCACCACTCCAGCAGAGACTGGCTTGAGTTGACCAGATCAGGGCAAGGCGAAGTACTGGACATCTGAGGAGACAAGAATCTAACATGATCAACATGATCATTTTTTAATGCTCAAATGGTGTATTGGGATAATACAAAACGATAACCCCACAGTTTTTCTTTACCGCATTTCAGTTTTTGAAAACAAAAAATATCTGGCTTGATGACAAATGGCAGTTCAATAAATACAGATGGCCAAAGGCGTACTTATGTAAAATAGCATGTTCAACATATGTTTTGCTTTAAAAGACCTAGGAGACATTATTCATTAAATTGTGCATATTGTCGCAATGCATACTGAAAGATAATTCTGCTCAATTGTATGACTGCTTTATCCACATCAAAAAGGGTAAAACTAGACATCCTCAAAATTGCTACAGCAACCTTAGAAAAAGTTATTTATTTTAAAAAACATGAATAAAAATTCTTGGGGTCTTCATCACTGCAAAAACATATGGCACAAAAGAGATAATCTAATTATTTAATGTACCTCTTGAGCTGGGACAGATACTGCTACCCCATCCGTGACGGTAGCGGCTGGACCTGATTCTTTTGACACAACTGAAGGGGGGGGGACAGTTTTCTTGCTGCGCCGAGGTGGTACCACTGCTTCTGTTGCCGGGAGCAGGACAGATTCCTGACGGGCAGAGAGCCGTCCATCATCAGAAGCTGCCTGGGCTGAAGCTGTGATATCCTCCGGTATGGAAGTGCTAGCGCGTGGCGTCGCACGTTGTGCGGGAAGGGGCGGGTCCGACAGCTCTCGCTTCACCTGCTGAGTCTCTGAACTGAAGAGAGAGAATAGCAGTGTTATTATGAGAACATTTCTGCATTGGATAGTGTATAGTTAAGACCACACCCCATCATGAAAAACTCTTAAATATTCCATGTCGATTGATTCCATGTGCTCTATATCTTGAGCACATCAAATCAACATAACATTGTTCCTTAAAAAAACAGCTAGAAATAAGACCACAGGTCACCAGTGTAACCTGCATTGGTCCTAATAATACAACTTCATTTTCTGAGCTAAATGATGCCATTTAAAATTAAATTGTCATTCCGGATATTATGCTGTTAAACTGGAAAGTTAAAAGCAAACAAAGGAATTTTGCAATTTCTTCTGCAATTGTTTTGTCAGTGTAGATTATTTTACTGATGATAACATCTATTTCCGATCTACCACATATGACCGTATTTTAAAGCCATTTTACATTAAACATTTTCTTTAGGCTGCTTTATCACATCTGTGCTTGAAACTGATTTCCCAGGTACTGGAAACTACTAATAACGGGCATCAGAAGGAATTAAAAAGGTGACAGCATAAATGATACAAAAGCATTGGCTCATAAACACATTCTAATTAAATACATTACATTTTTTCTGCAATTATACGACTAATATAAATCTGAACCAACAATGTTTTTGGATATTCCCTTGTTTACTAAATTAAAGTCCAAATGTTAACCTGCCAAAGAGTCAAAAAGAATCAAGAGACTTTCATTCTCCGAGAGAGAGAAAAAGTGGCAAGTTTATTTACATTTTGTGGTAACAGAAAATTACATTTGACCGGTCCAAGCCAGCCACAGAAGAAACGGCACCCTTTCAAACTTACCTTTCTTCGAAGGTATTAACTGTTGCATCTACAGTACACAGTGGTGTGTTCCCCGCTCCTGCCTCAGAGAACACCTCCTCCTTCTCAACCACGATTCCCAATTCCGACTCCAGCTCCTTCATGCTATCTTTCTCCTTGGCGACAGTCAACATTGAGATCTTACTGAAGGATGGAAGAAAGGTGGTTGGAGGGGGTCCATCACCGGCTACCCCTGGATTCTTGCCATTAGCTTCTGTACAGCCAGCTGTTCCTGTCTGTGGTAAATTTATGTGCTCTACCTCCCGGTCCACAGCAAACGCAGAAGATGGCATGCCTTCGCTGTATGGTACGACGTGTGCTGTTTTTCCACCTCCAGTCTGGGATTTAGGGGGGTTGGCAGAAAAAGGTTGACTACTGACTGCTTTCAGTCCCTCATTATCTCCAACATTCAAATCCTTTTGCAAGTTTTTCAAATCATCAATCATGCCTGCAACAGGGACTATGTCCCGTTCATCACTGCCCGAGCCAACTTCCTGAAGCATCACGGAAGGTGGAGATGTATTCAGATGCGGTTCTAATTCCTCAGCAGCAGGGTCTGGGAGCACTTCTGTACTGACCACTGACTTAATAGTGCCTGGGACCAGCTTGTTATCGGGTGTGCTAGACTGGGGGAGCAGGGGAGGGTCAGCGGCCTGATTGTTTTTAGTGGGGACGCTCAAGCGTTTCCTCACACGAGGAATTGGTACAGGCATGTCTGAAGGCTCCTCTTCCACTTCCATCCGCAGAAGCTTTTCCAGCAGCAGCCTCTCTTCTCCATAGGGGCTCTGGTCATTGTTTGGTACCTCCTGAACAGAGCCGCAAGTTGCCTCAGTAGGGAGGGCCTGAGACTGAGGGGAAGGAAGAGGCCAGGGGACCACAGAGCTTTTTACAATAACATCCGGGTCTGAGACAGCTGTCTTCTTTGCATTCTGGTACGTCCCTTCAGACTGGCTTTCAAGGGAGGCTATCGGAAGATCGTCTGACTGTGTCGAAGCCACGATGGGGAGAGGGGACCGTGATTTGTCCTTCTCCATGTTCTCCACAGTGACATCGTCATTCCCAGCATCCCATCTTTTCAGCAATCCCTCTGGAAGAAGGATATCCTTCTTTCTGCGCTGGGGCGGGATCAATTTCTTGCTTGCCTCAAGAGTTGGAATACTGCTGTCAGGAGGTAACACCTGTACAGGACTTGATGGAAGGATGTTCTTCCTCTTACTGCGTTTGGGTGGGACCAGTTCTTCGGGAGGTGAGGGAGTGGGAGTGTCTGGATTAACCATGTTTGAGCCCACTTCCTGTAGAGGCGACGGAGTAAGGATGTCTTTATTTTTGGTATGACAGGGCAGGACAATTTCTGCGACGGCATCGATCTCCTTGCTTGTGGGGACCTCTGGTGGATCTCCTGTATTTACTTGTTTTTCATCCACCTGGGCCTCTTCTGAATTGAGCTGGCAGCTAGGATCTTCTTTAGCAGACAGCATGGCAGATAATGTTTCCGGGCTGAGGGACAGGGATATTGAGTTTAGCCTCAGAACCATATTTTGTTTACCTCAGCAAGCTGCCAATTTACAGTGACTTACAGGCCTTTCACAATGAGTCTGCTGCATCACTACCGCATAAGTACCAACTCTAACAATCATAAAAAGAGGCTACACAGACATTTATTGTAGAGAAACAGCAGAAACACTCTTCAAATAAAAGTTCACAAGCTTGAAAAGCGTTCTCAGAGCTTGGACATACAGTACATCAAACACATGCATACAGACCAGTCCTGTTGACTCTTTAGCCATGGCAGCGGCTTACGGACGTAGGGGCGCAAAAAGACCTTGAAATTGCATTCCCGAGGTTTACCTAAACGAGTACACCCAACAACAACCCTGACATTCAAAAGCTCGTTTGGTGCAGGACAATGAACTGTGCAAGTGAAAGACAGTCATTATGCATGTGGGGAACTGCACATGCCTTTAAGTCATGCCAGCAAGTAGTGCAGAGAGCAACGAGCCCTCAGGCACTTACCCCCCATCCATGTATAATGATGCTAACCACACTGTGCCCACATCCTCCTGCCCCGCCTCAAATTCCAGCTCCTCAGTCGCACCCTGTGATCTGAACATTTGCTTTGTCTGGTTCTTCTTTTCTTCAGTCGTCTCATCGTCACAAGCTGTTATATCAACAGCACAAGAGGACTTGTCTTCATTGTCTACAGTTCTGCACTCTTCATTGGCTATTTCTTCAAGGTCTGCCTCTTTCAGTGGGGCCCACTTCATTATACAGCTCTGACTTTTGGCATCAGTACGTTCACCTTGTTTGTCTTGGGATAAGAGTGAAGGGGTTGAGATATCTTTTTCCTGCCCGATTCCAGATGATACATTTTCTCTCTCAATTTCCGTCATCCCTGGACCTTTTCTTGGCATCCTGATTTTTCCACTTACACGCTCCTCCTCCAAAGCAGCCAGTCGTAAGCATTCCACCAGGCTCATCATTGGTGGCTCAGCCGTTTTGGGGACTTCTGTTCCATTGTTGTGGGTTGTCTCACTTTGGGAGGATTCTTCAACCAAATGTAGCTCCTGGCTCACCATTGAGGGTTCCTCTGTTGGATTACCAGGGGCCTCAGGAGGCAGAATTTCAAGCGGAGAAGAATGAGATGACGGACTGACATCCAAGTCTTTTGAGTTTGTATCCTCTGAGTTTTCTGCACTGTCAGGGACTGCTCCTGGGACAGGTGGCTGCCACATAGCCGTCATTGTCTCATAACTGAGAGATGGGGACACTTGAGTAAATGGTAGATAATCGCAAACATTCTGTTTCTTACTGAAATTACTGCAAGTTCAAATCGTGTAGGCCATGATTTATATTGGGTGATCCGACCACTATAAATATTTTCAGCAGCAGTGATCAAAAAATGCCCGGTAAGCATGTTTATATTTGTGACGGCATTGGCGATCGTTGTTTGCTTCGTTGCCAGGATTGTACTTTCCCCCAGCATGCAACTGTAACCAATGCATACCCCTCCTTCACATGCAGAATATCTTTCATCAGATCTCAGTTATCATGTTCGCTAAAATTGCTATTAGCCAAGTTTAGGCAGAGAGCTTTGTGTAAACAATGTAGAATGTATTACAGTTGAGAAAAACACACTCCTACGCTACGCCATGCTGCAGCAGCGGTGGGCAGAGCAGATCAGGACTTACCCCCGGTGCAGGACACCCACTATTGTCTTCACCAGGCCCACAGACGTTTCCTCCTGCTCTGCCAAAGAACCTTTCTCTTCCACAACCTTCCGTTCCACGCTCTGCCCTGACTCAAACTCACTGGTTCTTTCTCCAACACAAGCCACCTGCTGACCCTCAGAGGAAGGGATTGGCAACTGATTAGCTCCCTTTTCCCGATCAGAGTCAATTTCAGCCCAGGGTGGCCTTTTGCCTTTGTAGGCCTGCATACGGGGCAATGGATCTTCTTTACAGAGGCATGGGAACTCAGGTGAATCCAGCAGCTCAGGAGATAAAGAAGCATGGGATGCTACTGAGCAATTCTGACTGGCTTCTGTATCCCCATCCCTTATGTCTAGGGCCGACGATGAAAGGGAAACTTCCTTCACCACTGTGACATCGTCAGGAAGAGGCTCCTTTGTTAACGGGCTGCAGGGGACATTGATAGGGAGAGCAAAATTAAACTTCTTTCTGGGAAATGCCCACAGTTGGGTTAAGGGAGTCCAAAAAAATGCACAAAGCACGGCACTGCATGCAAGGATCCCATCGAGGCGTTCCTCCAAGAATTAAAATAGCAAAACATCCAGAAAATGGTCACAAGGACATATTCTGGATTTCTGAGATTATAGATTTAGGTCACATAAATGCATTCACAAGCATGGAATACATCTGTAGCAGGACAGAAAAACAAAGGCAGAATTCTCGCCACAGGGAGAGCACGGCCTAGCTTGTGATTCATAGGCATCAACGCATCCTAAAACAGGGTATGCAAGGGGCCAAAAAAGGCACAAAAGCTCAAACTCCAAGCCATGCCTTGAGGTGTTCTCACTCATGAACTTACCCCTTGTCCAAGATGTGATCTAATGTCTCCTCTGTGCCCAAAAACACCTTGTTTTTTTCCTTCTCAATAGCTTTCTCTTCTAAAGCAGCCCACAATGGGCTCTCTATTTTGGGGGCCGTCTCGGTAGAAGTGCCAGAAATCGGTTCATTATTTAACTCCACCTCCACAAACACACCATTTTCAGAAACAGTAAGTTGTTCCAACTGCAACAAAGGCTCCACCGCAGGGCTGCAGGTACTTCCACCTGGGAGAGGGGACGTATATGTTGTAGAGATGGCCATGTCTCCAGAAATACTTGGAGTGACACAGTTTTCTCCATCCTTTGCCAGAGATGCAAGTAACCCTCCTGGTGTTCCTTCAGCACAAGCTTCAGGTATTAGACCTTCAGACTGAGGAAGAGGTAATACGCTCTCTGCTGAGTCCCTCGTGACAATGTCCTCATACTTGTGACTCTCTGTGTTGTCATTCACAGCCTCCGGTCCAGACGGCTGAAACACGGCGGTAACTGTTTCATGGCTGAGGGACAGGGACATTTAAGTCAATGGTTAGGAACTGCATTCTGCTTACCTCACTGAATACATTTTCCTTTGTCCGTAATTATGATAACAGAAGTTATCCTATTACAGGAAGCGATATCGAAACAATCTGTATGTACCATCTCACGGTGTTAAATATTAATGAATTTAAGAATATTTAAACTGTTGTAGAACTGGATGCACACCAAAAAAAATTATTTGATTTGATTTGAAAATGTTTTAATTGTAGCCAGGACTTCACGTATGATTTAGGAATATTTAAACAAAAAAAAATATAGCAAATATTGTTTTGGACAAAATATTGCAAAATATTTTCAACCTTAATAAATACAATATATTTAATTTGTCCACTTTAGTGTACCTCTTTTGTAAAACACAGCCAGCTGTGCAGGAAGTAAAGATGCAGAACACTTGGGTAGATTCTTCATGAAAACCATCAGCATTACGAGCAGCAGCTGGCTAAACTAGGAGGCCCTTTCTGTCTCTGCTAATGGAGGTAAACCACAGCCTGTAATCCTGAGCTCAGAATTATGATGTGCAACTGTGCCACAAGCACAGTGTGTGTGTTCATTTATTCATTACAGTTGAATTCCCCTATTACTGTAAATAAAAACAAACTGGAAACCAATTTTTTAATTAAAATAGTTTATGTTACTCTTGACAACTAGCAGGCACAGACCCCGTCAGAACGCCTAAAGTTGGCTCAAGCAAGAGGACACTAGTCAATGTCCTGCCTTTACCAATACTTTTCAGCAGAGGGAGCCAAAACGGTCCTGCACAAAGAAGCCATTACAGTCCTACCCAATTTATTGTGCATTAATCATTTTACCAGGCTGAGAAACCCCATCATCATGCAGCATCATGTGCTTGGCACGGCTCAGCAATCGTGGAGATGCAAAAAAAAATGTGAATAGCAGAACTTAATTAAAACATGACCGTATTTTTCAGAAGATGAATTTGCCATTTTGAATGTGTCGTCTCGTGAGTCACTCTGAGTTGCGTTTCAATTTCAACTTCCTCTAGCTTTTCCCGCCCTGTTCTGCACACACCTAGACGGAAAACTGCATTTGTGGACCAAGAGATAAGTTAGTTTTCCCAGGTGAGAAAGAGACACTTACCCCTGTTCCATGTATAGGCACAGCCCAGAAACACTCTTTTCAGTCAAAACCTTCGATCTAGAGCCCTGCTCTAACTCCTGCCCCTTCGCCTTCTCCTCCAAGGCAGCCCAGAGTGGACACTCCGCTAGACCCAGAGCCTTGTTACGGACAGGTGCATCAAACGGCTCCTGCGCCTTGTCATTAGGCCCCTCTTTTAGAGTCATTTGGATTTTACCCAACCCGTCATTAGCCGGGGAGCCCTGGGCAGGACAGAACGGGTTATCCTGTTCTAACATATGGGGCTGAGGGGACGAGGGGCGCTGGGGGACCTCTAGGCTTCTGTTGATTCTGGGCATTCCAAACTTTTCACTGAGAAAAAGGGGAAAAGGGGAAAATGTAAAGAAGTTGAAGAGAACACTGAAAAGAGATGAAAGATTAAATAAATGACAGCGGATAGCGAGGTGCAAAGGGTGTACAGTCCAACTTCCTCTACTGCAGCATGTCTATAATATTTTTAGCACATACACACATACCAAGAATTTGCGTAGATGAAATGTTGCAATTTGGGGCACTTCTTGTGGTATTAAGATTAAGAAGTTAAGTTTTGTTTCTACCAAACTGAAAAAGAAACTGAAGATGATCACAACATGCAAGGCAAGGAAATGTAGTCAGTGAAGAGACCCTGAGAGGGAAAGCTTTAGACAGAAGAATGAAAGGAATTTGGTTCAGCAGCAAGAAAAAGGTGATTTATATTCTGACCTAAAAACGTTCTTTTGCTGCCAGGTTTTACTGACTGTACCAGACCATAATACATGGAAGCCTCATACACTCCTGGACTTACCCCCTTTCTACAACATCACCCTCTGGCTCCTTCTGTCCTCCTTTAAAGCCTGCCCCTTTCAGTGCCTCCAATCCTGATTGTTCTTTCTCAGAGGATATTTTGCTTATACTACCTAATAGCAGGCTTTCAGTCTGAGATCGGTCAAAGCCAATAGGATATGGTTCAATGCCAAATGTGTTCAGCACAGGGCTGTCACAGGTCTGAGCATGTCTGGATGGGAGATCACAGGTACTGGCTTCTCTAGGACAGAAAAACTCTGTAGCTATTGCACTTTTCTTAATTTCTTTATCTTCCTCTGCTTTGCCCAGGGTTGGGGAAGGAGGGTTAAGTAGTGACCTAGGCCTGTCTGACTTTGAAAACTGTCTGGGCTTCTTGTCCACGGTCCACTCTTGTCCTTGGGCCTCATCTGATCTGGGAAGCTGTGCAGATGGAACTCCAGGGACACTAGCTTCCCTCGTGCAAGATGGCAATACAGCTGCAGTACTTTGTGTCCTGTCCACCACAGCATCATCTGGCTTTGGCACCGGTGGCGCTGAGAAGCCGAGGACACTGGCTTCTCCTGAAGGTGGTAACAGGGGCGCCGTACGTTGACTAATTTCTTTGTCCTTGCCTGACACCTCCAGTGCTGATAAGCACGGAGTGCTCGCTTCTGGACTACTCTTCTGTGATTCCTCTTGCAATGACGGCTCGTCTACTAAGCTTACTACTTCGGCCTGACCTGAAGTGGGCTTCTTTGCAGACAGGGACCCTGGGACACTAGCTTTTCCTGTGCGAGACGGTAGGAGGGCGGCCAGACTTTCAGGGCTGAAGGAAGGGACACTGAGGTCAGAGGTCAGGACAGGTAAAATCAGCCAGCAGGGGGTTGCCAAGCAAAATAAAAGCAACTGTCTTTTTTTTTTAAGATTACCCTCTCACTCCATTAAAAAACGACTAAAACTGGATAATCTATGGTTACATCAATTACAGATTACAACACAGGTAAAAAATATCCATTGAAATGCCCTAATCTTATTTATATTCTTTGCAAAAGCCAATCCGTATTAGTGGCTAATTTGCTAAACGCATTACATTAAGCAAGCATGCCACAATGAACCAATTTCCGAGACCAAACCATGTGCACGACATTAGGTTCTCTTTTTACAAGCAAGCTACACTAGCATGACAAGCTAAGTACTATGAATATTAATGTATTGCAACGGGAACACATCTATAATGCAAAAGAAAATATGTCCCAGGATGAACAACAGTCAAAATAAGCCACAGTTAATGATCCATTAATACTTATGAATTCAATTTTACTCAGTTGGTAAAAGTCCTCAGTGGCAATTTTGAAGATACTTAACGTTCCTCTATCTGCTACTTGGCTAATAACATTATATCTTAAGCAAGTGAATGAAGCGTTCAGAAAGGGCTATTTCTTTGTTTAAAATAAGTGTGTCAAACTTGCTGGACCCACTGGGTGAATGGTATTTACTATGCCACACTTACCCCCTGTCTAGGTACTTCCTTCCAGATTCCACCGAAACTTCATTCGCACAAACCACTTCAGTCTCCTTATTCTCAAGCACCTTCTCTTCTACAATTGAGCTCTCTATGATGAGCAGATGCTTAGGCTGTAGCTCAACCGGTGAGAACATCTGTGTGGATGTCTCCTCCAGGTCGGGCTCTGTCTCAGCCAGAGGTGGCTTTTCCGCAATAAAGAGTATCTTGTCTTGGGATGGGAGAGACGCAATCGGTATAGGGAGCTTCCGCTCCTTTTCATTGGCCGTCTCCCTAAAGTCAGGCTCTTCTTCGGCCAATGGGGGCATTTCTGCGACAAACAGTTCACCGGCTATTCTTAAGGGTTCTTGGGCAGGGTTTTGTGGGGTCTCGGGCAGGAGAGGCTTGGGCTCCAAAGAGGAGAAGGGCCAGGGTGGAGGGAGAGTCTCTATCAGTTTCTCCTCCATGTCAAGCTCCTCTGATTCAGGCGGCTCTGTGGATGAAGAGCCAGGGACACTAGCCGCATCTGAGGGAGACGGTGGCAGATGGGCTGTACTGTCAGGGCTGAGGGACAAAGAAACTGTGATGAGGGTCCTGAACTTTTACCTCAAAGTGAGTAGGATAAACTTCCACCAGTATTCTGGGAGCACAGAATGATGGGCAAACATCTCCGTCTCACAAGACTCAATAACTTAAAAATAGCCCAGCCATGACAGCTGCAGTGGGTACAGCGGATGTTGAAAGTGGAGAGGGGTCTGGGGGGAGAACTTAATACTCATGCACTAAATAGTCTAACAGCAATATAAAAGCAATAACAGAAAAATAAACTTTTTAGTGTTCTGAGTGAGCAGTTCTCAGACCAGTTATTGGCCCAATGTAAACTAGCATCTTTTTTCAAAGAAAAGAGTCTCAGTATTGTGCTGCAATATTACTCTGCTCAGCAAAAATTCTTAAGCAGAACAACCGAAGGGCATACAGTTTAACTTGTTTATTCTGCTGCATAATTACTGAAAGTTGCAAGCTTGTGGGTACAACAACAGCCCTGCCCAGGATTTGAACCCAGATCATTAGCTTCTCTGAAACCTTATTCCCTGCTATTGCTTTGCTAAGCTAAACTCTTTGGTTACAATGCAATCACAGAATATTGGAAAGAATTGCTGTAACCTCCAAGGAAATATTACGATTGGTTGAGGAAAAGCAGGAGTAATGGCATAGTTTATAACCTTAAAATTTTCTTTAGTATTTGAAATACAACACAACACAAACACAACACATAAAACTTTTGTAAACAAAATTCACTAATTAAAAATGGTTGTATAATTTGCATAATCCCACCCCCAGCCACCCCACAGACACTATTCATGTCACTCACTGGGACATCACTGCTAAAACTGTTTAGTTTAAACATTATCAGTTAGTCACAGATGCATTCTCAATGAAGAGTTCCTCTTTCACACCCTGCTTGTCAGAATAAAAAACGCATATTAACAACATAAAATTCAACAATAGACAACAATAACCAGTTTCAATAAATATATATATATATATACACACACACACACACACACACACACACACACATATATATATAGAATTTGGATTCCCCACCCATTTCTAAGGACAAAACATTTATATTACTGGACTATTCATGCTTATTAATAATTTTAAAACCTATATTTCAGGACTTTCAGCACTACAATGACAACCAGAACAAGAACAGCTACCATGGAGAAAGTGTAAGAAGCATTATTCAAAATAAAAATTTCAACTAGATACACCATGTTTTAATATCTCTGCCAAAAGAGCTTCAGTCCACATTACTGGAATAAACGTGAATCTTACTCTTAAAAGTTGAATTTCTCTGTCCAATTAAACACCACACCAGCCGGGTCATGGTTTCATTTTAGGCCGTGCTTCCAAAACGTACCCGTCTCCTGTCCTCAGAGCGCCGAGTCCTGACCCAGGCTTTGGCTGCAGCCTTCTCTCACCCAGCATGGGGTCGGAGGGCGGAGTGGGTCTCTCTGCCGACAGGGCCGGACACGGCATGGCGATCCTGATGCTGCCGGCGCTGCGGGAGGAGGAGCCGGGGGCATCCGGTCGCGTGATGCTGAGTGGTCTGGCCTTCGCCGCCGGCTGCACTGAGGGTGCTGACCCCTCGGCTACGGGAAGCGACCGAGGGGAACAGAGCAGGATCTCTCAGCAGCCATTACAATAAGCCAACAGAGAGCTGTTTTCTTTGGTTGCAACTAAAGTTAAGCTGTTTTTTTTACTAACAGATGTGTTGTGCACAGGAAATAAACCTGTTAATAATAAAGTTAATGGAAGGTAAGGCTTCTGCTGAAAATTCAGCGCAATACAGCATACACAGTACCATTTCAGCTTACCGACTTTACCTACACCTAACTATGTCTGATCACTACAGTTTATTTACTGTGCTACTTGCATCTATATATTAAGCACACACAGTGATAGGAAGGCCCTTTCACTTAGCAAAATCAACCCAAAGAATCTGTCTTAGATACACCATTGCTGCCCTCTGGCCTGCTTCCTGTTTCTGCCTGTGTGTCAGAGGGTGGAACAGGGTTGGAGGCTGGCTCCGTGAGGTTCTTGGCAGAAGGGGGGCAATTACACAGTGCATGAGGCAACAGAAAAAATTTCTGACAGAGGCGGGGACCAAAAAACTTGCCCCATGAGGCCTCCTAGCATGAGGCAAGTTAGGGGGAATAAAGGGTGCAAGAGAAGGAGGGGAAGGGGAAGACAGAGTCACTGCGGCAGAGGGAGAATGGGGAAGTGGGAATGCTGTGCTTCACAATAATACCTCACGTGAATTCAGAATGTCACTGTAAATTTCACAATCTCACTAGCGGTTACTGCTGTGCACTCCTGTATCTGGTTGCAGGCCCACGTGTTGGCTGACTAAGTGGCAAAGAGCAGAAGCTGCGGCAGAGAGGGCAGCCACGGCAGCTTCGAGCTAAAGGGCGCATGCGGAGATAGAGGGGGGTGTGTGCGAGAGGCAAGACACAAGGATAGAAAGACGATGGAGTGCTAGGAGAGGCACAGAGAGGTACTAATACTAAAGGACATAAAAACAACGGGAAAAGGTCCATGAGAAATGAACGGGCGAATCTTTCTTGCTTTGTACCTGACTGGGATGCCACAGGCAGAGCAGGGACAAGGTCGGCCACAGGGACAGGAGCAGAGAGAGGTGGGCTGATGGAGGGAGAAAGGGCGGCAGGGGGCGTGACATAGGGAGGAGGAGGACATGCAGAGGCGATGACTGGGAAAGGAGCTGAGGGGTGGGGCAGGTCAGAAAAGGCAGGAGGGGCGGATGGAAGGTCAGAGAAAGGAGGAGGAGGGGAGGGGAGGGACAGAGCTGGCTGGAAGGAAGCAGGTGAGGCGGGATCACACAGGGCCTCCAGGTCTGGGGTGGCCTGTAGGAGGATGGGGGCCATAGCGTCAGTGGGAGCAGGGTGAGAGTAGGAGTGGGAGGATGCTAAGGGGAGAGGAGTCCAGGCTCGGGGGGTCCTCCATTCACTCTGCCGGGCGGCAAGAAGGGACGACGCTGAGGGCACAGAGGGATGAAGATAAAACAATGAGGAAGGCCAGAGAGAGAGAGAGAGAAAACATAGGGGGTGAAACAGCAGAAGGGAGAGAGAGGGAATGAAATAAAAAGAAAATAACATCAGCACCACAGTAATAATCAAAAAGCTCAGCTTGTGCAGTTAGATGAAACCGTTTGGAATGCTGTCCAGATGTCTACCAGTAACAGGCGGTTACACTAAACCCTACCCAGGTTGTCGCTTTCCATACATGGCTCTTAATATGTCTTTATTAATTATTAAGTTTGTACTGCCCTGTGCCTCAGTACCTGGTTGAGGGGCTGGGGGCAAGCCAGCCGACTGTGTTGGGACAGGGCCTGGCTCAAGATGGGCAGCCAGAGTGGCACTGGACCGGCTGGGAGCAACGGGAACAGGGTCGACAGACCAAGGAGAGGCGCTCACGCAGGGTACAACTTTTGGCCCCCCGGCTTTAGAAGGTGCGCCAGAGAAGGGAGCTAAGAGACAGCGGGAAGGTGGCGAAGGAGAGGGCAGACGGGGAACAAAAGCAACGCATGAGAGATAGCTGAGAGGATAGGGAGAGGACAAAATCAGGTAAGTGGCATAGGAAAGGTGTTGAAAACGTGTCCAATGGTTAATTGTAATCATGATGAAACTGTTGAACATCTGTTATTGGAATGTTACATAACTAAAGAAGTATGGGAAAAAATGAAAAAATATTGGTTTAAACATTGAAATAAATTTTAATGCAGTCATGTATGGAATTTTAAGAAATGATGCATCATGTTCAGGAAATTTTTTTTTCTGGTTAATAATATGCATTGTAGTGATGAAATTACGGAGGACACGGTGTAAAATGGTCATAAAGCAGATGGTAATACCAAGCGGTGTTGTCTTTCACCAAATTGTAGCAGAGTTAAGAAGAAGAAAAACCTTGGATATGCGACTTAAAAAAGGCATGTTTTGGTCCTTATTGGACATATAATTTGTTTTTGTTTCTTCTTTTGTTTTCTTTTTTTTTGTAAATATATGATTGTGTATGAAATTGTGTGTTCTGCCTGAAAATGTTAGTAAAGGAAGGTGTTGAACCTGTGTTGGTCCCTGACTGGGGAGCAGCGGCCAGGCCGGCCAGGCTGGGGGAGGAGGCTGAGTCAGAGACAGCACAGACAGCCTGGTCGGGCTGGGATGGGACAGTAGCCAGAGAGCGAGCAGGAGCGCCGCCGTCTACCGCTGGGCTAATCTGGGGCCTCGGTGGCCTCAGTGTAACGGGTGCTGAGAGCAAGGGATTAAAGAAGGGTGGAGGAAGAAGAGATATAGGAAAAGGAGAAGGAAAATATAAATATGTCACTGAATATATATATACCTTAATTATCTGTAAATGTGTAAGACTCACTACAATATTTTTCAAAATTAGTTAACTAATCACTTTATGACTGGAAAAAAAAAATATATATATATTTCCAGTAGCATAAATCAAGATTTATTTTAAAAGAGTGAATTTGGCTTTTACTATCACCATGTTGAGAAATTTCAAAACAATTTTCCACATTCCAGCAAAACTCAAGTCTGACAGTAGCCTCTTTTGCTTAGTTAGATTAAAGCAAACACCAGCCAGGAAGGCTTAGTACTCTGAGAGTGTGAGATTAAGGCTGAAATCTCATGGTAGGAGTGTGAGAGTGTGAGATTAAGGCTGAAAGCTCATAGTAGGAGTGTGAGATTAAGGCTGAAAGCTCATGGTAGGAGTGTGAGAGTGGGAGATTAAGGCTGAAAGCTCATAGTAGGAGTGTGAGATTAAGGCTGAAAGCTCATGGTAGGAGTGTGAGAGTGGGAGATTAAGGCTGAAAGCTCATGGTAGGAGAGTGAGATTAAGGCTGAAAGCTCATAGTAGGAGTGTGAGATTAAGGCTGAAAGCTCATGGTAGGAGTGTGAGAGTGTGAGATTAAGGCTGAAAGCTCATGGTA
>JAOYSI010000003.1:97608-131044 GCA_025775065.1 Hiodon alosoides | reverse complement strand
GTAGGAGTGTGAGATTAAGGCTGAAAGCTCATGGTAGGAGTGTGAGAGTGTGAGATTAAGGCTGAAAGCTCATGGTAGGAGTGTGAGAGTGTGAGATTAAGGCTGAAAGCTCATGGTAGGAGTGTGAGATTAAGGCTGAAAGCTCATGGAAGGAGTGTGAGAGTGTGAGATTAAGGCTGAAAGCTCATGGTAGGAGTGTGAGAGTGTTAGATTAAGGCTGAAAGCTCATGGTATGAGTGTGATAGTTGCCACAGCGTTTGTGAAGGTATAAGAAGAAACAGCGTCTGCCATGTGGCTAGCAACTAGCAACAAGGTTAGTAGGCCGATCATAGCTAACGTGCAGAGGAAACACTTCCAGGTCAGACAAGCAGGAGTGGTGAGAGGGACTATCAGGGTAGGCTGTTTCTGGCTGCCTGTCGGTACCTGAGCTGGAGGAGGGTTGGAAGATTTTGGGCAATGAGGGAGGATGAGCGCAAACAAAGGGCAGTGCAGCTTTGGCACCAAATGGGGGTCGCGTCTGCAGTGTGGCGGGAGCGGCCGAGGGGGCGCTTTGCGTGCGGGCAGCTGGGACAGGCAGGGTGGAAGGACCGGAGGGGGCAGGTAGGGGCGGCCACGACCGCAGGGTACCATTAGACGCGGCCCCCGCTGGAGGCAGTCTGTCAGAGACGCCGGCCCCGTCCTTATCTTTGGCAACATTGGAAGGGGCTAGGAGTGAGAGAGGGTTGGTGGAAAGGCAGAGGGAGAGGGAAAAGGGAGAAGACAGGAAAAGGTGGTGCGAGAGAGACCTCGTGGGGGGGTATACACAGGATGGAGAGGAACAAAGAAATAGGAGTTGGAAAAATAAGAGGAAGAATGAAATGAAATAATGAATGGATAATAACAGAATTCAGATACATAATTATTCAGGTAATAACTAATGAGTTGTGACCCTAATAATCAAGAATGAAACCCCTATTGAAAGTAATCTACAAAACAGCTACCAGCATAATCTGAAGACAATCTGATATATACACTCTTTACCACTCTCTCTATTGACAATACTTTGGCTTGAACGTACTATAAATACTGGTCTCTGCACAACTTCCCTGCACATATTTCTGTCTTAGAGTGTCAAGTAAAGTAATGAATTAACAGTTTATATAATGTATGGTGATAAAAACTACAGCAAAAATCTACAATATTTGATTATTCCCCTGCCCCACTTCTGCCATTTCACCAAAAACGTTTCACTAAAAAGGTTTGTGAATAGCCTACATAATATGAAACCTAACTATAATAATTTCCTTTACTTAACAAGTGTACTACACACTAAAACTAGCAAAAAAATGCTCATATAAATATATAAATGACTATGATATAAAACAAACTTGCAGTAAAGAGTATCTGATTCCTTGTCAGATTTGTAAATGTAATGGCATATTGTTACCTTCATTTGAAACCATGTAAATGGAGGATTCATCGTGTTTTATGTTTTATCAACATAAAACCTTGAGAAAATCACAGTTTCAAATGAATATCTCTCACAATGCATGTGCATTGAGGTATTTAAGGATGAAAGAGGAAAGGTGGGGGAGGCAGAAGAGTTAAAAGGGGGGGGAAGAGGATGGAAGAAGTACCTATTCCAGGGGTGACCTTCACAGCCATGGGTCTCAACTCCTGGTCACGTGCTCGTCGAACTGGGGGAAGAGGTGCTGAAGGAGTGGAGGGGGAAGGAGAGGAGAAAACAGGATATGAAAGGATAAAAACAGAAAAATAAGAGAGCTGGCTGGTGTAGGAGGGCATGAAGTAAGATTGGCAATGGGAAGGAAATAGAAAGGAAATGTTGATGGAAGAATAGGGATGGTACGCTCGTTTGATAAATAAAAAAGGGCCAGTGGGGTGCAGTGAAAATGTCAGCAGGTCCTGTTTGGAGGTATACTGAACAATGTAATTTGTGGTGGAGCAGGGTGTTATTAGACCACTGTTATTGTGTCGGGCAGTGTACGTAATGTGCCCAGCCACGTCTGAGCATGTTGTAGAACACATCTGCCAGTCCTTAGGGACGGTACCTGATGCAGCTGCGGCCAGACCGGTGCCTGCACTGGCCCTCTTGTCCTCCTCCTCCTCGCTGTCATTGAAGTCATCCAGGTTGCCGATGTCAGTGGGCTTCACGCTCATCAGGCTGGCCAGACTCTGCATGTCCTCATCGCTGGGGAACGGCAGAGCATCAGTGTCCACTTATTACTGCACTTTTTAAAATAGATCTTGTGGCGTAGATCAGGCCAGTTGACAATTACAGGAGAATCGGGGAAGGACTCCTGTCTGCGTTTGGCAGGACTGAATTTGCAGGCGGAGCAACAGCGGGGGACTCACGTGGCCTTTCCCTCCCGGAGGAAGACGCAGGAAAGGGACAGCTTCAGCGTGGCCTCCACCACCTTGACTGAGAGTGGCTTCAGCTTCAGTGTCAGGTCGGTCTGGGTGAGCGTGGCGCTGGCAAACTTCTTCATGTTCACGTCCACGGAGGCCAGCACCTTGCGGTGCCCCTTCGTCTCCTGCGTAGGGGTGGTGGAGGTAAATGAGAATGGACACCCATAATCGGAGCCTTATTTGCCACGAAGACGCATTTGCTAATGTTAGGGTGGCTTGTGAAATTAACCCTTTCACACCAGGTGTCAATTTTGGACGTAATTTGTTTAATTATATGTCTCGGATATTTTCCCATCAGCTGAAAGAAAAAAAAAATCATGTCTGAAGGGGTTGCGTTTTTTTTTTTGGCACCACCATTTCAAAAATACCTCAACAAATTAAATATAATTTAGAGCATTGAAGTGTTTTATTTCCACATTCCACAAATTATTTTTTATACCATTTCAGACTTGGTATATTTCAGACTTGGTTGGTTTCAGCTACTGACAATGAGCTGTTCATCAGTATTTGCCCATGCAAATCTTGTGGGTGGAAGAGATGGAGAGTTTGTATCAGTTTTATACCGGTGTTTTCGCAGGTTAAAAGTCACCCCTGTGAAATGTACACATGCGAACACACACAGAACACACAGACGTCTGTAGCGTGGTCTGGTTGACATGACAAATCCCGGGACCAAGGCAGCCATGCACTCACATTCTCAATCACGAACGTCCAGTCCTTGTCTTCAAACGCGTCAGCATGTGGATCCTGAGGGACATGACAGAACTCATGACTCATGACTCACGGCAGCGTGATGTTTAGAAGAAGACTGATTCAAAGCTATCGCCATTACAATGTTCCTGGGAGAATTCTCAGCCGTTATTCCCACAGATACAGCAAGCCAATGCTCCTTTGTGCGTCTGGCATCCAGGCAACATACCTTGAAGAGTGTGACAGTGATGTCCACATTCTCCGGAACTGGCCACACCACCATCCCCCTGTAGGGATTTTTGATCCCTGGTTGCCACCCATGAAGCTGAAGGGGGGAAATTTTTATTAAGAGAGATTTAAACAAAAAAGCAGAAAATGTTCCTAAATGCGATAAACAGCAAAGCAATATGTGAATTTTGTGTTTATCATGTATTTGACCCAAATTCATTTTGTACAGGACTGCTTTTGGTTAAGAACTGTTTACATACAGCTCAACACACCTAACTAAATTACTGTAACAATCACATAATGTATAGACACTAAATCTTAAATATAGAAGTTCTTAATTTAATAAAAGCATGAATTCGCTTCACTTCATTCTAATCTAATCTCAAAGCTGGCACAATCAAACATCACAATATGGTATCAATTAAACAATGAAAGCAACACAAGGCAACACACAAGTTCATCCAACATCCTCAATATAATAAATGTTTTGATAAAACAATGCTTATGCGTTGGCGACATTACCTTGGAACAGATACGCCTGTTTCTTCTGGTCCACACTACTCTCAGTTTGTCAGGTTGCCTATGATAATTACAACAGGGCATTGCGTTAACATTGCACGACATGCAACACCATTGGAAAAACTTATATACAATCACCAAAGTAAAATTAACAATAATACAAGCACTATGCCTTTAAATACTGAAGATGGACTGAGAGGGAATGCAAGGCCATGGTTATCAATAGACACGTATATGTATCAAAAACCTAAACACTCATACATACAAAGCAGCTAATGTAAAGTCTATTAATTGGTTCCATCCACTTCAATAAAATCTATATATACTTCATATGTTGCCGCAGTCAAGGGCATTTAAACAAAACATCTAGTGAAGTGTGGTTTGTATTAATGTCTCATTAAGGTATTTTAAACTAGTTAAATATTGCACAGCCTTATTGACCATGGCCTTTTCAGTTCTGGATAACATAAATAGTTGCAAACAATCTCACTCCTACAGACTGAGAGACACACCCTCCAACACATTGTCCAGACACACGCTCACAGTCCCACCCGCACACTCACATATACAGATAGGCAAACATACAGTGACACACCCACACTCACCTCAAAAATGGCCACGCACATACACATACTCACTCACGATGGGCCAGTTAGAACAAACATTTATGTGGGCATACTACGGATAGTATCCTGGAAAGATAACTTGAAGATGAAAACTAATGAAGACCTTGTGGCTTTTGCCAAATATGTGTCAGAGACAACGTTGTTATAAATGGGTGAGATGCAATAAAAGAGTGTTATACAGGTGAAACCAAAAGAGAAATAGATTTATAATCACAACAAGAGCAGTCATTACTCTCAAACGCTTGTTGTAGTATCTCTCTCAGGGGCTATGTAAAACAGTGTCCACAACCAAGAATATAACTAATAATAATTCCTTAGTGCTTCTGGGCACACATACTTTTCACATAGTAACACATTGGCACTCTCAGATTCTCAGAAGCAGCTGCGTAGCAACTATGATGTGTTTCCAAACAACCAAAGTAAAAATAACAATAATACCAGCGCTATGCCTTTGAAAACTGAAAAAGGAAATATAACTGAAAGAGAAGCAAACTGATTTTTTTTTTTTAAACCTTCCACAAATTCAGATCGTACTCAATTGCTGGTGAAACAACCCTGTTACAACACTGATTTAATGTGCATCCTCTGGGTAAAACCAACCCTCTGAGCTCCGCTTTGAAACACAGGAAGTTCTACTTGACTTTATGATGTCTGCTATGCTTCTTGTTTCTGTTCTGTTTATAGCTAAGAGGCCTTTTCTGAGGGTGTGGGCCTTCCGGCACAAAGCTAACGCTCACTCAGTCTGGTCAACAGGGATTCTGTGCCCCTGAGATTAGACTTGTACATCGTTTAGGATCCTGTACCATCACAATAGGTAGCCACAAACTCCACCCATTGCAAAGCATCTCTATGACAAGTTTCTATAAGTTACATACTTCCTAGTTTGATGTAACTCATTAATAGGATAGTGGAAGCCTGGTATGACTGCAACCTTACATACTGATTCATACTGATTTATCTAGCTAATCTGGAATTTGACCAGGCTAAAAGCGCACTACGTGATTTTTTAATTGGTTCGACTGACACAATAATATAAGTGCATTAACTATCAAATGAAAAAAAATGTAAATAAAAAAGTCACAGTCAAAAATGCAGTGTCATGTTCCAGACTGAAGTAGGACTGTACACAGATAAAAAAAAAGGCAATAAAAAAAATTGCTGATTTAGCGCTGAACCACTCAACAGCTGTAAAGCAGACAGGGACCACAAGGGAATGGGTCTGTAAGGCCCATTTGTCCAGTCTTTCTCAGATTCCAAACCAATAATAGCAACAGTGCACATAGGAGTAGAAGGGCATATTGGGTGGGGGGCAACAAGGGATAGACAGGGGCACATAAATAGACTGGGAGACTGGCTGGCTCAACTATTAGGTCACGGCTTACCCTACTCCCACACACTGTTCCTCTGCATTGAACCAGATTAGAAAACAGCATGGTGATGTTCTCTAGCTGTTGTAAATTATATAAATTCAATTGTTGCTGGTGAGGGCTGCGACCCACCTGTTATACCCCTACAATAGTTTACCCTTTACACAAGATCTCCACAATGATGAACAGTTGAACAGCTGACATAGAACCCTTTTACTTTAATAAGTAAACATTTCTTACTTACGTATGCTCAGACACAAAAGTCTGCAGTATTCATGTATTTATTATACTAAATTTATATAATAAAATTGTGTTTTCTGTATATCGAAAAGTGAGTGCTGAACACAAAATTCAGCACTTCCAAATTCTTCAATCTTAACAATTCTAACCAGATCTCTGCTCAGCATCTACCAGGCTGTATTTGACTGATAAAACTACATAAACCAATAAACTGTAGCAATAAACAAGCCTTCCCTAAAACAAGACTTCATAGTCGACATCAGACATAAAAGACACAAAAAGACATATATGCTGAAATATGCTGAAAATTCCTTTGGGGGTCTATGAAACTTTTCAATTTATTTGCTACTGCTGGGCTTTTGTCTTGGCTGTCTAGGCTGTCAGTCGGGGTCAATGGACCTTTGTTTCTTCTGGTGTAGTATACTTTCTACAGAAAGACTTAAGTAAAAAGATTTGCATGGACAACTCAGTTGTCATCAGACTGCGTATCCAAAAAACTGCCTGTGATTCCCTTCCATCGAAAGTATACAAACAAATTATTACGTTTTATAGTTCAGGACAACAGCCAGGAAAAGGCCAGTGAATTCATCTCATCAAAAATGCACAGACATAGTTACTTCTCCAGCTAAACCTGCAGCCTTTAAATACTATGGCCATAGCATGCTATTGATTACACATTCCTACATGATACGCGATATAACTTTTCTATTTTCATCCACTTCTGTTATATATTAAATGGGAAAATATTATGTATGTAACCAAAATACCAAAAAAAACGTAAATACTCAATATGGCTAGCTGTCAGTGAACGCTTTTTAACAGATACGATTCCATTCCGGAATTTAAGTACCTATAAATAATAAAATTAAACTAACTATGTTTGGGTTTTCTTCTTTTTTTCTTCCCCCAGAGTCAATTTGGTAGAACACGTTTTCAAGAATTAAATGCATTATGATTTTCGGAACTGACACATCTTAAGCACATATGTTTTCTGGCTAAATAACACAACCGTTGGCCTGTATCAGTAAAAAATCTAAAAGTAGATAAAACAAGATATTTAGAACTCTTCTATTTGAGATTTAAATAATAAACGTAATATAAAATATAATGTTTTTTTCTCTATATTAATTTAACATTTGCTAATGAAGCCATCTGTATCCAATATAGTTTGGAGCAAAATTGAACAATAAATAAGAAATCTAGAACGCAAAACCTGGCCTCAGCACCGCTTACAGCATGATTGAGTCAATTATCTTAGAGACAACTAGCATCTGCTGTGCAATGTTAACTCCTGCAGAATTATGCCACATCAAATCAATACGTCCAGTCGTATACACACAGAAGTCATGGCCTAGTGAACCTGTAATACCCCCCATTCTTATTAAAGCCAAACACAGAACAACGACAACTTGTTATTCTACAGCGCTGTTATACTTCATCAACGCATTTGAGGGGTTATGGAGGTAGTAATGCTGATTGCCTAAGGCTCACTATATTATGACACAAAATTGAGCCTCACCTCCATACATTTCGTATGATGCAGCTGATCCGCCAATAAACGAAAGTGTGGAGTACAGAAGTAACGTCACTGGTGGACGGTGGTGAGCTACACCGCAAGTCCCATGGTATTTTCTTCCAGTGTAAAGTATAACACACGTATTTCACTAACTTAATTCAATAACTTGACAGTTGGTACATGCAGTAGAAGTCAACGCGGAAGTCCAATCCTTTGAGTTATTAACGAAATCTTGCGAGTGAGCTAAACATGTCTAGGCTACATTAGCCCATCGTCAAAACATGTCTTGGGAGAACTGTCAAATGTCACTTAGTTAGGAAAATGCGTATTCTTTGTATATCCGATACCCATACAATTTAGATTGAAGAATTGATTCGAGTTCATTAATTACATGACATTTGCTTGAGAAGAAAATACGCCCTTCATGTGAGAAAACTTCTGAAAAAAGCAACAACAGTAGAGTATGCAAGTACGCAGACATAAGTACAACTAATCTACTTACCACTTTTTCGTGCATTCGACCACCAGCTCTTGGTAGGACGCGACAAACTGAAACTTGGATGCTTTTTTGCCTACGCGTTGCAGTCTCTTCCAAACCGAAGTCATGTTTAATTGTTTATTGTCCTATAAAAACGTGTCTGTGAGGGAATATGTGTTAACCAAGACAGTGACGAATTAAAGTTCAGATAGCTGGCTTCTGGAGTCCCAAGGAGTATGTTGTAAGTGAGAAACTAAATATTTCTCACATTTAGACAGTCAGCTGTCCGAAGCTGGATCTTGCCCATTCGAACTGTCGCCATCACTCCTCTATTAAAAAAACTAAACGGGAACCACCGTAACTACCGCTTATAAGAGAAATCGAGTGCTCGGCCAGGATATATGTTTTACGTCCTTACATAGAAAACCGGAAAACCACTTTTTGTAATGTAGGCCTATAGTCCTTCATAAATACAAAGCAGTTGATCCATTTTGGAATTGATAAATCCATTTATATTTGTTGAAAATTAATCCAGGTCCTTGGCAAACACCAGAAGAACGTGAACGGTGTTATGGTTCAACCGATATCGTAATTATTATGAAACACGAATAAAAATACCAACACTTATCAAGCTACTGACGCCTATTTAACCAATACTTTAATTCGCCGGTTTAAGTTAGAAAAGCGATTTCTCCCTTGTAGCGAGATAATAAAAAAAATGTGACCAGAGACGCAATAGGGAGAGAGTTATGCAGATCACTGACGATGAAGCAGTAGCCTATGCAAAGGTCTTGTCTCTATCTACCGGTTATAGATAAATGCACACAGCTTACTCGCAGACTTTGGATTCCGTTGGTTCGAACCTGTGAGCCAGAAGTCTTCGGTTTCACAATAGTCGGTTTAGGTCTGCGTCTCAGCATAATCTTGGAATGTACTCTATATTCTTATACAGGTTCACATACATTTATAATATATAAATATAAATTTAAACAACTTTTGCATTGCCTAACTTATCGAGTAATCATCGGTAATATTTTCATATTTCCACCATGACTATACAACATAATAAATACAAAATTTCTTGCCACCGATTAAATCAAATTTAATCACAAAAGCGATCAATTACCGATAATATTAAACATAATGCCAAGCTACCTGTAATGTTGACAGAACTACGGTGGTTACCAAATGGAACAGTTTTTCGTTGTTTTTTTCCGATGGTTATTGTTCCGTACAGGAAAATGACTAAACAACGAAAATGATAAATAAACTATTAATAAATGCGTTAATTTGAAAATTCATTATTGAGAATTAACGTTAATTTACAATACAAAGATACTTGAAAAAGGTGCCTGTATGTAGGTCGAGTTGGGGAACTGGGGTGTCATTTCCCATCTACAATTTCTGGATAATGTGCTACAATACCAAGTTCCAAGTACCTGGTATCCAGCAAAAGTAACCATCAGACCTCCTTGCAAGGAGTCATCTTAATATATGAAGTGATTTTAAAAAATCATTGCAAATCCCAACATTAAACAATGAGAATAATTTTATAAGTGAGTAGTTTTAATTGCAGGTTTGGGGACTCACTAATGTTTTTTCATCATCAGGTGACCAAATTTTCCAGATTGCTCAAAGTTTATTTATAAGTGGTGGAAGAACAAGGCGGATAGACAGAGGCAGCTGGTCAGGACCATAGGGGGAGTTGGGGACTTAAGGCCGGGGGTGGGCTGCACCACTTTTTTTTAACATGACCTTGAAAGGAATAATTTTTTTTCAAAGTAAGCAGAACTATGTGGATGAAAGAAAATAGCAAAACTGTAAATGAAAAACCTTCATTATGGAATAAATCCATTACATGTATTTATTTCCATTAAGCAGTCATATTGACCTCACCCACAGGCTAGTCTGGAGTTGTCTGGATGGTAGAGTAGACAGATGGTGGCTTGTTTTAGAGCAGGAGTTTCCCAATGCCTCCCCACCCCACTCCTGCTCAGTCAGGCAACGAGTCACTGTAAGCACTGACTCACTGGATAAAAGGTGGGTATAATTACCCTTATCCTCCTTTGCCAGGTGTACTCCAGGTAAGTATACTTGGAAAGTCAGTATATTTTATTCACGTTTATTAAAATGTCTAGATTGTCCAGATTTTGCCCAATCAGAATTTCAATCAAGGAAAGCTTTTGAGTCTTAAAAAGAAGACTTTGCTTTTTAAATTCATGGTAGAATTTTCCCTCCTTTTGGTCACAAACTTATAAAGGTCCAGGGAAAGTGTTAACACCATGATAAGAATGTGTTTATGATTATGTTGGTTTACCACACACACACACACACACACACACACACACACACACACACACAAAAGAAGGCAGGCACATTAGGCTAACATTTGCTGATATCTTTTGTATCACATTCATTAATGTCTAACACTGCATCTAAAAAAAGAAAACGACAATATTTCTGTTAGGCAGATGAAAAGAGAATTGGAAGGATAAAGTTGGAAGGGAAGGAAAGAGACTTGAGGAAGTCCAACATTTTCCTTGGTTTTAATTTATTTCAGGTGGTAAAACAATGTAAATTTTGAATGCATTTCTCTCTATTAACATCAGTTAAACATGAATAATGCAACAAGACGAAACATAGATGAGACTAAATAAGAATGGTGGCAAACATAATGGAGGAAAACAGATAAAAAGCTCAAATACATTAAAGGTGTATTAAGCATGTAGTATCAGAGTACATTCAAAACTTACGTGCCTGAACTAAGATCCAGACAAGCAAGCAAAAGTGGAATCTGGACAAAAAACAATGAAAAAATAAATTAACAAATATTTCAGTCTGTAAAAACACAATAGCACAAACTGCAGATTTAATCATTTTTAATCATTAAACCGACTTACAGGTTGCAGTGAACCACAATATTTCCCACCCATGGTTTTTTTTTTACATATAAAGAATATAAGGAACGAATATCATCCACCTTTTTTGGAGGGGGGTCCTTTCCGAATTAAGTGGAATAACCTTGATGCGGTTCAGTAGGGAAAAGGCTTGGGATCTCTGGAGGTCAGAAGAGTTTTTGTTCTCGGCCGGTCACTTCCTTTCGGGCATGCTGTTTGTTGATGGTTTTGCATCCTGTTTTCCAGCTGCAAGACCTCGCTGTCTGACTGCCCATTGCACTGACTGAACTGGTTATGGGACATTAGCCTTACTGCTAATTGTAAAAAAAGGAAGTTTTTGAAGTGTGAAGTGTGAAGTCTTTTTTGAATGATCTGAAAATAAACCATTTTTTACCATTAAATATCATAAACTGTAAGCACATTGCGGTCATTTTATAATGATGGTCATTAAATGCATTAAAATATCGAATGCATTCCCTACATGTTTCCGCTCATAGAGCAAGCTTTGAAAAATACATTTTTAAATTTTATAATTAATTATTATTGTTTTAATACAGATGGACCAGTGTACAAAGAAACAGACCATAGAAGAAGGGACAATGTTGATCTATGGCTGGTTTACCTTCCTGTTTTATGGCAGTGAACAGTGCGAACAGATAATGTCCACAACGCAGAAAATAAGTTGTACACCAACCCTCCAAGCCCTCGGCACTGACCTTGATAAATATAGACTCTGATCACCACACACCTGTCCTGTGTCTATCAAAGTGAAAAAAGGAAGGGCAGTGAGAAACTAAACACACAGGGCAAATGATTGGGCTACTGAAAACATTTAATAGGAGATTCATATTGCCTATGTATTTCATTAGTATAGCAAATGTTACACCACGTAGCCTGATATTATCATTCATCTCTTCTGATCTATTTCTCGAGTACAAATTAACACAATTTAATTTCCCTTGAGTATTTAAGATCAAATAGCAGAGGTTGTAAATGATGAGTGCTCCAGATTTATTTAACCCCTGAATATTCCCATGACTCAGGTCCTCCAAGTAGGGCGACCAGGCCTGGTATCCCCTGCTCTCTCCTCCTGACCTACATGTGCCAACTGTGATGCAAAGACTTAATGCTTATAATTTGAAGGAATGGGATAGGCTTTCAAGCGTCCAGTTCGTAACTCACAGGAGCATCCTATAGCAGAAAATGAAAAACATTTGTGAGCACTGCTACCTTTACTCTAACAAGGTATTACTGCTATAATGTTGACAAGGGGAAGTATGCATTGAAATTCTCACATCAGATGTGTCTTTTTGCGCAGATACCCCAGGCAGGACAGCTGAAGCTGAAATCTGCGCTATTGTTTCATGTTCCCTGGGCCTATGCCTCCCAGTCTCCGCCCTTATTTCCATGTATGCACTCAAGAACAGCCTAAACCTTCACATTGCCTAATAAGCCGATGTGCGGCAGGACTTATTTGTTTATACAAATGAGGGCCGTGGAGAGTTTTGGAGCATGAGCAATATGCCGCATGGTCATCGCACAGCACAAGAGCCTTGTTCTGCAAACTGGTTCAAGTGAAATATTGATCATGGAACATTAAAATCCAAATGGTTATCCGCTAAATTACTCACATAATGACATTTGATTGTTGAAGAGTGGATTTCTTACCATTATGGAAGTAATATGTCTGTATTGAACTTTAGATTATACTGTCTGTACCTTTCAGAACAGAATTAAATCATATGTAAAATTGGTTTTGGTTTCTCCAGCTAATGTTTGCTTTTTGTCAAGGTAGCATTTATACATTGTACATGTTAATATATGTACAGAGTTTATTCAGGTTTTTTTCTTGTACTATTAGTTATATAAGTCTTTTAGTCTATAAGTTACCCCATCAGTTCCTATGTTTTTCCTTGTTCTACTGTTTCATCGCAACGGTGTAAGCAATATCACATTTATATTAAAGGAACCGAATATTACCTTACTTTTTGATACATTTTTTTTCTAGGTTGCTAACACCGTTCGATAAGAATGTCCTTAAAATGTTCAAAAATATAGAATAGAGTAATTACATTGTTTGTGCCATCTAGTGGTCTCTTTTAGCAATAAGAAACAGTGCGTAATTATTCAATTTAAGATTACATTTTCGTGAATGTTAAAATGTAGGCTTTATATTATGCGTCCCATCAATAATTCAATTGAAGTAAAATAAGCCATAATCGTGGATGTAGAACTAATGAACTATAATAAAAATAATAATAATAATAAATACCCACTTTATGAATACATTTATTGTTTCTTTTTTTTAATCAAGTTATTCGAGGTAGTGCAGGAATTTACGTCATAAGTGGAAATTCAAAAAAGATTCGCAAAATTGCAGCGAGACCTTGATTACGTTCATTCTTCAAGGTTAAAGGAGACGTTTCACAAACAAAACGAGCTTGAATTTACATGTTTTTATCCAAAGCATCTGCTAAAATAAATATTCAGTTATGCTAATGAAGACGAAAATAACATCAAAACGCATCTTCCACCCATACCCCTAAAGAGAGGTTGCCGCTTTCGACACTATATAAAATATAGGATGCCAACTGAAATACTTGCAGGAATGATATGCATTTTAAGATGAATATGTATTATTCCCAAACAAAAGCTTCCAAATTATGAAGAGAACTGAAAGCTTAAACCACTTTGTAGCTTTAGTCTAGAGAATGTTTCTTCCGTTAAAATTCCAAGTTGTCCTCTACAGCTAAGTTTTGATTAAAGGGATAAAAAAATCAACCCCAATGTCTTTTTCAAAGGTCCTTGTAATTATTCGGGAGTCTAGGCACTTAATACAATAAGTTACCTCCATATGAAAAGAAAATTCAGCACAATATGAAAACAGTGATGTGTCAGGAAAAGCAAGAGAAAATGGTAAATATTATAGCTTCAGTACATGTGATGGACAAGATGTGATACAAATATGGCAAGAACTAAGTGTCTTCATAAGGGAATGCGGAAGGATTCTTTGATCCACTGGTCTCTGGAATTTTGGGCAGGTTGCGGGAGGGACAGAGATGGCCCAGACTGACCAACTGGATCGTCTTCTCTGAGGTCTTCGTCTTCCTCGTCTTCCTCTTCAGAGAAACCGTTTTCAGTGGTAAACGAGCTCTCAGACAGCAGAGAGGAAGATATGTCATTGAAGGCTCCTTTGTACTCCTGGATTGACTCATAGAGAGACCACAGCTGGCAGAGCAGGGACATGTCCAGCTGTCTCAGACCAACCTAGTGTAGTGTGAGCAGGGTACAAAGAGGAAAACAGCAGGGAAAGTTGAAAGAAAGAGAAGAATCACAGGAGGAGGAACAACACAACGCATGGTCCTTAAATATCTTAAACAGCAATAGAACAGCTAAATGCAATCTATTTCTTTTTTGTTTAAAAAAGTTTATTGATATGTTATATTCTAGTTTAAAACAGACTAAATACGTTTGAAAATACATATTTTGCATTGACTAGTACTGGTCGATTAACATTTCGGAAGGCCGAACTACTCCTCTGTATTGCTGGCCGGTAAGTTCTTACCATTTCTTTACGTAGCATGGCGAGTGCAGCGTCCAGACTCGCAGGCTTGCTACAGCCAAGAGAATCGCTAACCCTGGACTTGCTGATGTCGGCCTGAATGCGGGTCTTTTTACTATACACCTTCTCAATGTCTCTCCACGAGCCGCCACTGGAGTTCAGGATGCCGCTGAGGCCTTTAGGCAAAGGGGGCAGACCCTCGATCGAGCAGATGCTTCCGCTTGGACACTCCGGAGGACTAGACTGGAACCCGTTCATTTCCCACTTTTCGTATATAAAATACGTCATAAAATAACAAACATTTTAGTACTTCGAGGTTCAGTAAAAAAATTAACAATTTAGTATATTTTAAAATAACGGAAGTTATTTTCCCGTCTTTAAAAAAAATTAAAGTAAAAATAAATTTGGGAGCAATACTAAACGCAACTTTTTTAACACGTCTGTTTTTGTTGATATGTTGTACAAAACGTGTCTGGCAGCAGTCTATTGATTTAGTACCTATACCAAATGTATATTAGACCAAATGTTTTCTTTCTTTTCACCACCCACCCCAAAGAAGTAAAACTGGGAGCAATGTCAAAACAATATTCAACGTTAACAGGGAAAAACAACAATCGTTCAGATAATTTGCTGCAATGACTGTAAAATATGCAGTTTATTTTTATGTAAAATAAACTAGGTCAAAATACACACGTTGCTTCACCTTCAGGTATGAAGTCCACTGTATTTTACGCATCCAAATCTCTAACTCAAGTTGACGGCTGAAATCATCACATCCTCCAGCAACGAAACTAATACTAGACGTAAGCGATCGTCACAACTTTGTTCTTTATATTGATTTGTATACACCTTAAACGAAGTATGGTTCTCGTTGAGGGTTATCCGTTTTCCACTCGCCTTACCGTTAACTAAACAGCGTTTCCTTTGTCTGCGGTACCACCTCGCCCCTTCCCGTTTCTCCGCCCATCCACTACTCGGTGCATCACGGCGATCCATCCTCTCCCTGCTCTTCTGGGGTAATTGAGCGTTGGTGTGCTCGAATCAGTCGCCATCAAAGACATTAAAACTTAGCACTCTGTCCTCTATCAATAAAAAAAATCTGAAACACTGAATGAACTGGTAAATATAAAATATTTCATTGCAAACCTAGCAAAAACATTTTAAATAGCAACATATAAAATACATGTTAAAAATAAAACACAAAATTATATAAAGCTCGTTGGTGTATTATACTAATAAATAAGTGTATAAAAACACATTAAGAAACAAGTCTACAGTTGGAAGAGTGTAACAACCTTTTAATACACATTAGGAACCATTGTTGGTGATCCAAGGTACTTTACTTCCTTTTTTTAAATTGCATTGTTGGAGATCAGTTTGATTAAATTGCATTGTTGGTTTAGTTTAATTTACAATCCTTTCACTCTCTCCATGCAGAAAGGTTAATAAACATTCTGCAAATGGTATAGAACAAAACATCCACAAACTACACTCCATGAGAGCAAAACATCAAAATAACAAGTCATGCAAACGCAAAGAAAGGCTCAGCTTTGTTAAAATAATCCTTTACAGAAACAAGACAGCAATTTGGTTGGGTTGACGTTTAGCAAGACGCGTTGCGTTAATCAAGTCTCACGACAGCTGCAGCCTCTTCAGGCTGCACAGGGAGTCTGCGCAGCTCCGGATCAGGCCGCAGAGGTGGATGCTAGCCTCCACCGAGGTGGATCGCTGCAGCTCTTGCGTGGCCCACTGCAGCTTGCTCAATAGGGCCTCCTCGGCACAGACCGCTGTGGAATGGTGGGCGAGGCTGGGCGAGGCGGCGGGATTCTGGCTTGGCTGAGCGGGACTGGGGGTCACGGGGACAACAGGGCCGACGAGGCCCGGGACCAACATGGCAGGGATCGGCAGCGCGACAGGCGGTCCTCTCAGTCCAGAAGCTGCACCCTCACAGTGCTCTGGACGTGGCAAGCCGGTAACAGAAAGGGAGGGGTCTACGGGGGGGACCCCATCATCCTGTAGGAGAGGCTGAGCCGCCAGCTGTCTCTCCCTCACCTGAGACAGGGCAGCCTGAGCGTTGAGTGCTGAATAAACACAGGGAGAAATACCTGAGCATTTTATAAAGTCCAAGAGAGAAATAAATAAGGACCACTACTCAATTGCATCACTTATAACTGTGATCCTTACAGAAAAGTCAAACCACTTTTCAGTCCTTGCCTGGGTTATCCTTGTCAATGTCTGAATCTAGCTCCTGGCATGCCACACAATAGTTCTTCTTCTGTCTGTCCTGAAGGAGAATTGTCTGAAAGACAAGTTTAAATGGTTCCTACTCAACATAACTTTTACTCTTAACTCATTTTCATATTTTAGTAACTAACCTTACATATCCTGCATTAAATGACTAGTACTAATAAGTCATTATTTTAGTTAGTTCTTAAATTTAATTTTTTACTATACAAAAAATTACACTAATTGACTAATTGATTACACTAACTTAACCATGACTAATAAAATCATGGTTAAAACGTCAGATTATTCCAAAACTACTAGGTTTTTCCGCAGATTCATTTTACGAGAAACATTTGATACATTCAAGTAACTTGCAACTGAGTTTAGTATTAATTAGACCTGCCAATACATCTCTTCAACTCACCTGGCAATGCTCACAGCACTCCCCCAGCATCTTATAGCCCTTCAGCAGATAGTCTCCCATGAGCTTGCTGATCTTATCCTGGCGCTCTCGTTTCGCCTGAATCACCTTCATCTCGGCCTCCGAAGGGGGCTCCCACTCAAAATCCTCTTCCTCTGCCAAAGTCATCAGAGAAAAGACTGAAGTGCAGGCCTGGCGTCAGCACACAGGCAACACGGATAGTTCCTCGGGGCACAGAAGGATCCTTTTTTTTAAACAATGGGCTAAATGAATTGCGTTGAAAAAAAATGTAATATACCTTTACACACACAGACACAGACACAGACACACACACTTGTGAACCTCACAAGTGTGACCTAGCACCAACATTTGGCAATAACTGAAAAAATACACTACATGGAAGCGATTTTAAAAAGGAAAGGCTTGAGATAGCATTCCGGACATTGCCTTGATGGGTTGTGATTAGTGGATAGCAGAGTAAATAGGTTAAACACAACATCAAATTGATTTGCTAAATGTGTTGGCATAGAGAAAGAGCTAATGGTCGAGTTTGGGGATAATGAACACTTCATGCTTGCATCTAATTCATCTAGACAAATGCTTAAACAAAAAGAACTTCAATAAAACTTAACAGCACTCAACTAATTAACTTAATACATTTTTTGTTTTTGTCATACTATACTGTTTTATTTGATTTGATTATTCAATGAAGTCTTTATTAAATAGGCTTTTTCGCTATTTTAGTTTTGTTATTTACTTCTTGTAACTCAACTCATTTTCCAGCTTCCATATATGAAATAATACTTCCTAGAGGCACATTGAACAGGTAACGGATATAAATTAAATACTACCAGCTTTTATTTGCCATCTTCTCCAAAATACTTATCAAGAGTGGGTTATACATCTTTATCAATGCAACAAATTATATACATCCTACCACAAAATTGCTATTTATGTACATTACCAATTATATCAAGAAAAACTGTACTGAACAGTGAACTCTCGGACCAGGGCAATATAAGTATATTCCCATGCGTAATGTGCCATAATGCGTATTACAAAGCCATAAATTTTACAAAAAGCATACTGAGCGATGCGATTTTGCTTTGGATTAGAAGATCTCTGACAAACGTAGGCAGCTCAACAAAAATATAATGGTCAAATATGTTAGATGTGTAATGTGTACAATAAACCGGCGAAATTGTTTTAAAACTTGAGCAGGGAATACGTTTTAGAAGCTCAGTCTGGTCATTAGAGTTCCAAACATGATTATAGCTGTTGACAAAAAATTCGAATCAATCAATTATTTGCATTAACCATTGGACATTGTAACTTAGCGCAAACACATGATCGTATAAACTATATCATAATGTCTTGCATTATATGTATTATAGTGGCTAAACTGATTTTTCTCATTTTTATTCGGTCAAATTAAATGATCAGCTATCTTGCTTTGTTATGTTCAGCTATGTTTGTTTCTTGACAAATTATCTTTAATTCAAATGCCTTAGCTAACTTCCACTACCACACAGCTACTAGTTATTAAAATGCAAATAGGATTATGTGAAGTTAACTTCGCATTTTTTAAATAATTAGCGATAACGTGTTCACAGAAGAATTTTTCATCAAATAATAAACTTCCCTTCCTACCTGCATTCAAGGCCATGTTTCGAGAAAATAGCGCTTCCAAGTCAAACCGTTATCAGACCCGGCAGATACCGCGTTGCCTATGTTGTTCTATGGTGTTTTATTGCGCCAGGCATATTGCCTAGCGCCCTCTGCTGTACTGGAATTGGGATCATAAAAACTTGAATAAAATGTAATTTAATCTCATCCCGTATTAGATAGAAACATACTCTGGAGGCCACATTAGGATTAGACTCTTTTATTAAAAATATAATACTATTGTCACATTCGCATTCACATTTATTACACTAAAAACATTCTCGATTCACACATCTAGCACTCCTTTCCCGTGTCACTGTCTTCTTTATCATGCATTCTCCATAAACATAAAGCAGAGAAAAATAAAAAAAATATGCACACCTGATCCAGTATTACTATGTGTTTTCATTAAATACAATTAATTACAATTAATTACATTTTTAGGACATACTCAATTGATAAATGAAACCACCAAATACATTTTTTCTTTATTCTTCATTTTAAACAGATCTCAGGTGCATTTGTCATTGTACTAAATGCCAAAGTAGGATTTTGCTGAAAAAATAATTTAACAGAAAAAGCAAATACCTAATAAAAGCAAAATACCTTTACTTTAAACTATTTCTGAAATGTGCTTAAATGTTTCTGGGGAAGCAGGTCTAGAAGGGTGGTTCTCAGTCTTGGTCCTAGGGGAACTGGTTTTAAAATCCCTGTCACTTTCAATACTAGGAGTAAACACAAAATTAGGCCAATAGTTTGTCTGATGGCTTAATTAATAGACTGAAATGAAAACCTGCACACACAGGACCAACTGGACCAAGATTGAGAACCACTGTTTAGATCATTATATCACTATACTTTTATCTGGAATATATAGAAAGATAATGTCTCCTCAGTTTGTGTAGTTCATTCTGTGGTTCACATCAAGGAGCGGTTCCTGGGTCTTATCTTGCAGATACCAGAGGTCATAGCGTAAGCGGACTGCACAACTAATGCGGGTGAGTCTTATTGACCATGCATTGTTATGCGTGTGTTCTCACAATGTCAAGCCAACGCTGTGACACCAGCAGGTTTGGGCTTTGCACGTGGACCCGTCCCTGCCTCGCCCCCACCCTCGTCCACAGTCGTTGCGTCTTCTCGCCAGCCGCCATGCCACAGTCCTTCCAGCCACCCGATGGCGCTGTCATCCCAGTGCTCAGGGAAGAGCAGCAGGAGGTACCCAGCCCCGATGATTCCAGCAGCGGCCACTCTTACCTGACTGAGCTGGGAGCCCATGGTTAAGTAGAAGTCTACAGCTAAAGAGAGAAAAGTGTTGGGTTGTTGAAAAATCTATCAAACTTCCTTATATTTTTGCAAACAAATTTAGATTTAGGCAGGGCAAGAAGTACCTGTGTTTGCAGGAATGCTCAGTAAGATACCCAGAGATATGAAGGTTTGGTAAGTCAGTACAGTTCCTAAATTCACCAAGACATTGAAACCTATGTGGATGAGAAATACATTTTAAAATAGAAAAACAATCAAATCAACTCAGCGATTACTGTTGCTAGTAAACTAAATTAAATGTGTTGAAAGTGGTGTGGAAGATAGATACCACTAGATAACTGGAGTAACTGGAGGCATAGAATATGGTCAGGAAACCGTGCAACACTGTTTCTAAATCCAATTAATTAATACATTTTAGAGAAAAAAACAGGCTGATTATTGCAAGCACCTATGACAATCGAGACAGAAAGACAGGCTAGGACTATAAGAATCTTACTGAGAAAAAGGGAGGCCAGCACGCACAGTGTCTCCCAGGGCATGCGCTGGACGGGCGGCCAGTACTCCATGCGGGTCAGGTAAAGCAGCACACACAACCAAGAGTGGAGGACACAGGTGCAAAGCCCCACACAGGATAGCAGCACACAGGCTGCTCCTGGGTGGACCTCCCCGATGCGTTTTCTCAGGAGAACCTGTGGGATACACCAATTCACACACACCAAGAGGGCAGTGACAGGGGGAGTGTCATAGTGTCCATAGATGACATAGGGTTGCACTGACCTTGTATAGGGCAGATGTTGAAGCAGAGCCCACTCCTAGCGCCACCCCAGTGATGGAGTCGCTGTGGAAACCATCTGCGTAGGCCATCATAACAATTCCAGTGATTGACAGGATAGACCCCACTATCTGTAAAAAGTGTGCAAGGGTTAAACATTTCTTCAGCTCTGGGAGAGCTATGACAACCCCCTCTGACCCACCTGACAGAAAGCTCTTGCACATCGTCTTGCTCTTGCTCTTGTCATCCTTCACCCCTCACCATTACGCTTATTAGCTTTGCCTGGTACACACAACCGTCTAGCTTCCCCTCACACCCATGATTGTGTCCTAAGCCTGCTCCGGCAGAGTTGATTTTCACTCACCAACCCACCAACTTTGTTCTGAATCCCTTCACCCCCTCACTCTAATGCCCATTAGCCTCACTCATTGCGGCCCAATGAAGCTTACCCTCACACCCATGAATGTGTCCTTGAGGCCGATCCAGGACAGAAGGAAGGTGAAGGCCTGGCTGCAGCACAGGATGGCGCTGGCATCAGTGGCAGAGATGCGGAGGAGGGCCAGCAGGTATAGGTAGCAGGAGAGGCTCCACAGCATGGAGAATGGGGCAACACCTTTCAGAAGCACACGCAGCGTCATGCCCTCCTCCCCCAGGAATTTGCTGCACTGCCTGTCAGGACCAGAGTAACACGCCTGAGTGTGGTTCCCTGAGGTGCCTCCAATAAAAAGAGACAGCTCTACTGTCACACGGAGGTTTTTTCCTTTCTTTCTTCTGTTCAGCAGCTGAAAAAAATATTTTCGGTTATTTTTGAGGTGAGACTGTTTCTGGGACTTAAAAGTAGATTTTTTTCAGTTTAAGTATATATACAAAAGTTTCAGTGTTTTCTAGGTTTTGTGGTTCTGTACATTTTTTGTATTAATATGAGAAAGAATCCTTTCCCCCTGTGTCTAATCACTCCTGGACTGGAAAAAGCCCCAGTGTGCTATAGTGGCAATGAAATAACAACTTACTAACATGAAAAAAAATCTTAAACCAGGTTCATTTAATCAAGAAAAACCTGCCAAAAGCAATTCATTAGTTAGTCTTTACTGAGGATTGTAACGAGTAGACATTTATTTAGCGTCTAGGGGTCTGAGAAGATTAGATTCAGAAAGCTGCTTTTCTTAAAAGGCTTTCTTCAGAAAGTGTGTGTGTTGTAAATAAAGTGATTATTCTGTCCCAGTTTAATTATGATGATTAAGAATCATACTTAAGGTGTTAAATTATTCTTTTAAGTACATCCCCAAACTCTCCATGACACATTTGAATCTTTTAATTTTTAAATTTTGTCTTTTCTGTTTGTTCATCCATGATTTAATACTGAACCAGCTGAAATGTCTTTACTGCCACTGAATAACCTCACCTGAAGTGTGCCATGGGCCACTGCCTCTTGTCCGTCTCCACAAGGTGTCCTAAGTAGCACAGAGGATAGAAGAGGAGGTTCCAGGTGCCGCAGAACCAGGTGATGAAGAAAGGGGCGTGGAGCCTCTGCATGGCCTGCTTGGCGGTGTATGTGCTCCCGGCCCAGGACAGGGCCACACAACCCCCCAGCACCACCCCCCATGCCACCCGCCTTATCAGCTTCAGCGGGCATCGCTTACAGCAGCCCATCGCACACTCCACCTTCCCCTCCACCTCCAAGGCCTCCGGCTGGAGCCCCCCATCCCTTAGCTCGTCACCTACAGAGTGGAGGAAAAGGGGATTTGTGCATCGATTAGGATTGAAGTCAGGGGACCTAAAACCGACCCTGTTAGTTTAGATATCTTGTCACGTCTGGTCCTGCCCTGTCCTTTGTTGACTTTCACACAGTGAAGATGTCTCACGTGTATCTTCAAATTATTACTTTTTTCATGCACCCTAAAGTGTTTGAATGATTATTAACCACTTGTTTTTCATGTGACTAGTTTTGAACGCTTTCCCCGTATAATCCAGATTAGCCAAATTTAACCGTGTATTGAACAATTTCTATTGTAGGGGTTATTGGTAAATTTGAAAGTGTTGTAGGGACTCTTTTCGGAATGACTTTGATGTTGTCTCTTGATTTAGCTGATCATGGATACAAAATTTCAAGATACAAAATGCTTACCCTTGAACTTAAAGGTCAACTAGCATGTGTCTAATTGACTGTAAAAGCCTCAAATAAGTTGTTCAAATAATTTGGTAAAATAAGTTTAAAATAAATATGTCAAAATCCACATTCAACAGATTAAAGCTATCTTTGCCAAAGAAACCAATCACTTCCCCCATAATTAAGGAAACAACTTAATGAGAACATTTTGCATGATTTACCAGGGTATTCATGCCCACATGCAGTAAAAGTCCCACTGTGGATAAATATTTGTAAATTGTATAATTTCTATGAATATCAAATTATGCAAAGCATATTAAAAGTGGCTGTGGAAATACTAAATAAATAAATAAAACTGGAACTTCTTTTTATAATAAATTTCATAATTTTAACTAGATATATTTTATATGTTTGTAAACATTTAGAAAACTCTTTTTTTTCTATTCACCAGCTGACATACTGATAAACAGAAACTGCATAAATGCAACTTCATGGTACAAGTCTATACATGATTACTGTTCAATTAATTTATTTACTGTAACACAAATAAAACAAAATTCAAAAGCATTATTTTTTACCTTGCGGAGTGGAAAGTGTGAGAGTTGCAGGACCAGGGGGTGAGGGAGACACCTTGGCTGTTAATTTGTTCATGATAGCCCCCTTGCTGGTTTCTCTGTACCATGAGCAGTACAATGCACTGAGATCCAGGAGTAAATGTACGGTTTGTATTGCAAAGGCTTCATGGATTACTTTGCTTAAACTAAGGGAGGGGATCAGCCAATCATCCAGCTTGTCTGATTACAATAGCTTCCCACTCAACTACATACAACCTTACACAAGCTCCTGACACCAGCAGATTACTTTACTCAGTTTATGGGTACTTCAGCACAGTGCTTTATTTGTTTCCTTTGCAATCGACCATTTGGTTTGTGATCTCTTTTTTTGTTTGTTTCTCTTCTTGTAAAAGCCACCATTAGTACGATTATAGGTTAGTTCTGCCTTTTTGTGATTGGTGAGGAGAGAATTGAAATTTCCAGATAAGTCAGAATTGTCTGACGTACAAGTGGCTTCAAATAAAAAATAAAGGTGCCGTTATTACCGAGCCCTTTGATCTGGATTGCACAGGTTTAAGATCGCGTCACTTTCTGCTTGTGAACGAGAGAGGACAGCAGCGAACAATTATCGCTTTGCAAAACAGTCTCCCAGGCCAGACCAGTGCCATCAAGAGCCCCTTACAAAACAAGCCAGCGAACCCTGTAATGTGAGTGTTGTAGCCTAGTGTGTATAGAGACAGGTGGCTTCAAAGGCAACGTGATCGGAGGAGACAAATCGCACTACTTCCTCACCCTCTCCGTTTGTGGTGGCATGATTGGTAGGGACAAGCGGAGACACATTGGCACAACTGGTTATTCCAAATTGTGCTGAAAAAACATAACTGACAATCACACATTGAAATCTTTAAAATCTAGTACAAAACAAGGAAAACGCATTTATTTAGTATTTTGTACCTTATACATTAATAGGTATAAGTATTGGAATACAAAAACATTTTCAAAAGTGAATCGAGTATTAATCATATCAAGAATTCTAACTTTTTTTTTTTTTTAAATACACCCTCACACTTCTAGTAGTGAACAACAGTCAACATTACACAAAGTCAGAAACAAAGACAATTGTTATTGACGGAGTTCAGATTTTTCTGTGCATTAATGACACACATTTCCTTTAAAAAAAAAAACCTCAAAAATCATTGTAATCACACTTGTTCTCTTATTACAAAACAAAGAAAACAGGAATTCTGAGTTCAGTGGAAATTTAGCTATCCATCACTTCTTTAATACACTACATTTAATCCAAATCAAAACTACAAAACTTAAACATTGGTGTAAGATCTATTCTTGCAGTTTACACTGAAAAAAAAATAAAAACAAAAATAAAAAGATTTGGCCAATAACAAGAAACATCACATCTACAAAATATTTTATTGCCATATTCATCAACCTATAGTGACTTTTACAGAGATAACTCTTCATGGTCTCAGCCAGCCATGCCGGGAGACTCGTTATTATGAATTCATGTCAAAACAATGCACATTTAAAATGAGCTTGCAGTTGCATCTAGAATGCAGATATTGAACAATTATATTGTATCTCCTATTTAAAAAAAAAAAAAAAAAAAAAAGTCTTCCACCTGAGTCAAACTTTTCCAAACGGCAGTTATTAAATTATTCACAAACTAGACCACTGGACTAGGTTGACATTCATGGTTTTGAAGAACCTTACAAAAATGGATGCTGCAGGCTATCCCTGAAGTGTGTTTTATAGTACAGACACCCTCTGCATTCCTTTGTATTACTTTTAATGCCTGCTACTTACACCCTTCTCCCTCTGCTGTGTGCAGAAAATGCCTCTGCACAGGAATCTGGATACACGTGTCTTACACAAGCCAGTCGATCAAAGCGGTCCATCAAATAACTTCCACTGCTCATATCCTGACATCTGAATGCAATGGATTTTTAGGACCTATTCTTTGCTTTGAATACACATAGCTTCTCTCCGCGTGCCTTGCAACTACAACTAACCCCTTACTGAAACATCGATCTATTGTTGAATTGAAGTAGAGAATTATTTTATAACATTTTAAGACCCAAAGTAATTGTGGAACATTAGCTGAACCAGTCTTGACAAAATACATCATAAGGGCCTCCATACAAAGGCAGAAATACAAATAGATCTGAGCAAAAGAGCAAAGATGTAAAAGGATTCCAATTTACCTCTAAAACTTCAAGGCGGTCAATGCATTAACACTTTAATACGCCCTTGTTAAGCAACCCAAGAATCACAAGTTGGCAGCTTCACCTGGGCAGGGCTCATCTCCCTCCAGTCCTCTAGACACTGCGTCTCGTCTGAATATTTTCTTCCTGATGTTTTCAAGGAAAGTCACATTAAAAATTCTAAACCAAGAAATTTGGCACTGGAAGAATACATATGAAATAATTAAGTAAAGAGTAGGGTAAAGGGTACTTTAAATTAGGCTAAACCTATACTAGATTAGAGGCTCCAGAGTGATGCAACCATCTGCTTCTCAGTGTACACTGACACAAAAATTGAACAGCCAGACCTTAGCCTATGAAGAAAAGCTGGTTTCGCCTTTCAAATTTACCCCAAAACGTGGCATACCTCATTTATAAAAAATATTTTTACATTTGGAAGACAAATAAACAATGTGCTTTTATTTGTAATTTCAAAAGAAGCCATGCCACCGACAAAAAAAAAAAAAAAAGGAGCAAGAATAAAAAAATAAACAAAGCAGATTTTAAAACGGCAAAGCAACAAAGCCAAGGTGAGCCCATCTCTCGTCTGCACAAAGAACGGCGTTTGTGTGCACACAGTCCCGGCCACTCAGTCCTCCAGCACTATGGTCTCACTGGTGACGGAAGGCAGGACTGGGTTCGGCATCAGCCGGGGGACAGGCTTCAGCTTTGCCTTGACTTGGAGGTGAGGTTTCCTGGCTACCCTTCTCATTTCTGCCTGAGTGAGGGCTTTCCTCAGGGTTCTGAAAAACATGAGAACAGCATTTAAACTTTTTACCTTAAAAAACACACCCAAACAATCATATAAAAATAATAATAAAAAAAAAAATCTGCACTACAGAATTTAGAGTTATGTCTGAAGTAGTAAAAGCATGAGTCCCCTGACCAAAGAAGACCCAGATGTATTATGAACAACCCATCATATGACCCAGTTAATGAGCTTACAGAAATTCAGGGCACAATTGAACTGATGCACACCACAGGTCCATTGAATCTACCTGGTGTCTTTAGTGGCCACGAAGATAACGGGGGTTGAGGAGTCCCCCTGGATGACCTTCTGTCGCTTGATTACAGATTGGGAGGTGGTTCGCGTGCCGGATGTGGGTGACCTGCCATTGGATAACTGGAGCCCACTTTCAAAAGGCCTCTTGCCCAGCAGGCTGGAAGTGGGTCGGGGCTGGCCGGCCTGGGTGCGGCTGACGGATGTAGGGGCTTCCCGTGGAGTCTTAAGCCTCAAAGGGGATTGGAGAGCTGAAGAAAGGAGAACAGCCTAAACAAAACTGCCGCCTCAAAATGAAAATCTATAATCATCTACATGTATGGCTTCACAGAGCCGTCCCAACAGCTCAGGGTTCATTGTAGCAAGGTGTTTTTCATTTACCCAGTTTGTGTATGTATATTCTTACCCAACTCCTGCACGACGACAGCCAGGGCTGGTCGGGAAATAGGTTTGGTCTTCAAAATGGTCTTTGAGGCCTCAGGTAACCTGATAACACCTAAGGTGAGAATTGGGGTTGAATGGGAGAGCGTCCACAATGTTGCCAAGCTGCATTGGACATACTTGGAATTGCTTGTTATAACTCCTAAGACTAGCGTTTCCTGCGGTACTCACACTCTGCCTTAACTGCAGTGGCATTGATGGGCGAGTAGGGGCGACGGGCAGCCCGCCGTGGCTGGAGGACATCGTGGCACACCCGGCGGGCGACATGGGTGAGCTTGGTGGCCCGCAGAATGAAAGTCTGCCTGTTCTTAGCCAGCAGCTTAGCCCGTCCCGCACTGCTGGCGAAGGAAGGCATGCCCTGGTCGTCCTGTCGAACTAGGTGACCGTCATACCCGATGTCCTGAACAGGGGGACGGGGGACAGGGGTACTTGAGCATTGTTCTTCAAAAGCTTCAGTATGTCGTGTTCTGAGTAACGCGATCCTTGCATGCAAAACAGCCAACACAAAATATGGTGAAACAATGATTATATCGCACTTACTTGGGCAGCACCCTCCAGCTGAGTTGGCCTCTTGAGCCCTCCATACTTCTTCCAGTAGATCCAGCATGACAAGCACAGTCGACACTGCATGTTTTGAGGCCCCCATGCATACCACTGTGGGGAATGGAGAGCTGGAACAGAAAGACGACTAGGGTCTGAGGGCTGGTTTGCATAACAACTAACTGAGATGACTCAGTTCTCCGGTATCGGTGCCTCTAAATGTTACAATCTAATATGTAAACCTGAATTAAACCTATTTGGTTAGAGGTGGGCAATGTGTATACCGTTCAGTGATGCAATGTGCTCAGGATGGTTATTTTTCATGATGATTATTCTTTCGGTTTAATGACATCATTTCGAATTTGGTAACAACCTTAAAAGCCTGATAGGCCAAGGCCTGTATAAGCTGTGAATGATCCATTAGTAAACAGCAGACGTGCAGCGACTTCGCCGGTAATGGTAACAATAACACTCACTTAGGCAGCTCTCGCAGCTCAACCCCCTCTGGAAGCCTGCGGTGCCATTCATGCCTGGTTTGCTGCCGGGCGCCAAGATCTGGTTGGGATTGGGTTTGGTGCTGTTGGCGAGACAAAGGAAATACATTTTTAGATCAATAAGTCCAGGGTTGTAAACGTCTCTACACTGAACTCAATCCGGAATGTTGAGCCACATGATGTAAACCACGCCTCACTAGGCTCAGGCATTAGTTATGAGTAAATACCGTAACGTGTGTAACCGTTGCCAAACAGGCACTCACTAGGTTGGGATGTAAACCTGCTTCAGCTTGCCATCTACTTCTGCTGCCTTCAACCTTTTCTGAGGAGAATTCCAGGCAAAGAATACAAAATCGGAAACAAATCACATATTTTGTTAATGCTCAAAGAAATTCACTTGTTTCCATCGAGGTAATTTTCATTTGAGTAAAACTCAAAATAAATTCAAGAAAACCACAATGATAAGACTTCCACCAGCATTCAATGTCCTCATTAAAAAATTTAAGAAGCGTCATCCCAATAGATCTCATCAAAAAAATACAATTTAATGTGATACTCATCAACCAAAAAAGCTTTCCACCATAAGACAAAATACAGAACATGGACAGGAACAGGAACACAACAGTGGGGCAGTCCTGGGGTAATGAGTAAGAGCCTTTACATGACAGCTACCAGGGGCAACACCGGTATGGAAGAACAATCACTACAGGACAGTACCTGCTGGATGTAGCGGTCAGTGGTCTTCCACATGTAGTAGAACTGCACAATGCTGGTCAGAGACTTCCAAGGCAGCTGTCACAGTGGTGACAAACACAGTGGTGGTCACGTTAGCAGACTCGGGATGAAGACAAGCCCAAAAGGGCTGCCTGACAAAAGCCTTCGTCCCCAGATGAAATAAGGAACTCACAAAGTCTTGTCTGATGTCGTTGAAATCTTTGCCGTACTTTTCCAGCGCCTCCTGGAAGAGCGTAGCCTCGGAGGCGCTCCACTCCTCCATCTCATCGCGGCAGATCACCGGCCCTCCACAGGACACCAGTGTGGACATGGCCCGTGCCATGTCGTACCCGCTCCTCTGCAGAGTGTCCATGGCATGGAACTGAGGGGAGGACACACAACTGTCAGCCAAACGGACTTTTGTCATTTACCTAGTGCCCCTTTTAGAAATCCGTATTGAATGCATGGGAAATTCAGTGCATGCAAGCCCAGTCACAGCAGGGAGGCCAGTGGAGTACTAGAAGTAGCGGACAGTGTCTTACCAGTGTGATATCCCTAGAGGCAGCAGCTGCACTCATGTGCAGACTGGGCTGGCGGATGGTGCTGCTGCAGTCCAAAGCACGGGCAAATGTCCCAACCGCACTGGTTACAGGAAAAGGAAAAAAAACAAAAACACAGGACACAGGACACAGTTAGGACTGCCAACTTACAATAGGGCAGCATGGGCACAGAACCCACAAGTTGCAATAGCATCACTGTCCACTAGATGGAAGTCTCTGCTAATATGCCTAAAACTGGTTTGCTGTATCAGAAAGTTATCATTAATAAAAAAATAAAAAATAAATTGTTTAACCAATTATTAACTGAGAGAATGCTAAAAAGCATTTATTTTTTTCCTAATAGTTAATTCTTGTATTTATAACTAAATGGCTGTTAAAATATGATTTCACTGTAGAAGTAATGCAAACTCTATGGTGCCCTTATGTTGCAAAGTTACACCCTCGGACTAATTAAGTCACACTTAAAAAACAAAACCTCCATCTACACAAAAAACCAACACAGAAGATGCCGGTCCTACTCACCGGGCCACCACCAGAAACTGGTCAATCATTGGATCTTTGAGTTGATTATCTGGGTCCCACACCTTGGTCTCGAGCTTCTCCTGCACACGACCATCTGCTTCCCCTGCAGACAAAAAAAGCATGAAGTGTAATATATTGGCGTATGAGTATATTATTTATATCTACCAAAATCTATATCTAAATTTTATATCTATAAAAATATATAAAATACATAAAAACTCTTTATCCTTGTTGCACAAACGCATCCTTACCAAACATCACTTGACTTCACATAAGGCATAGATTAGACCAGAAACTATTAAATCACAAACTGTTGATACATAAATATACACACTCTGTGGCCATTTTATTAGGTACACAATTTACAAAAATATATCACTCCCACAGACAGAGAGTTATGTGGCAGTGGCTTGTTTTATAAAGCAGGCAGACAGGAACTGGGGTATTCAGTTACTGTTTGATAGAATATTAGAACAGGCAAAATCTAAGCAACTTTTGAATAGAGTATGAGCACTGGTGCTAGGTTCATTAGTTTCAGTAAGTTACAAAAAGTCAGAGGTTTTTCAGCACGCACTTCAAAAGTCCAAACAAACTACATTTGCCTCTCTCTGGCACCAAGAAATGACCACCACCACCATCTAACCGGTACCAACTCCAGCACCCAGTCACAGAGAACCATTAACAGGTCATAAATCACGTTTTTCCTTAAAATCAAAGAACAGACATTTGTTGATTTCTTTTTTGCAATGGCTTGTGCTCTGTGAATAGTTTTCTGGGCACAGGTTAGGTCTTTTGATACCAATTGAGCAACATTTGAAAACGACAGCATATCTGAACATTGTTGCTAACCAGGTAAATTCCTTCATGGGTACAGATTACCCATGAATCACATTCGAGTAGGATAATGCGCCATGTCATAAACTACATATTGTTCAGTTTACTTGAGTGGCCTGCATAGTCCCCAGAACCCAACCTAATATGGCATCTTTTGGAAGAGATGGAACGGGTTGTTCGTAGCAATCTGCCATCCAATCTGTAGGAACTAATTCCATTGCGTCCACATGGAACAACATTCCAACATATACTTATACCAACATCACTGATATACATGATCAGTAGCCAGTTTATTGCGGAAACGCATCTAGTACCAGGTCGAACCCCCTTTGCCTCCCAGACAGTGTCGAAAATGTTCCACTGGGATGTTGGCTTTTTATCTTGTTCTACTTTATGTGCACTGTATTTTAATTTTCTAGCCCCTCCTCTACTGTATGTCAAGGACATAAGATTTATCGGCTTACAGGTCTTTGGCACACAAATATGACATTCACTAAAGCACTAAGCATGTTTATTGATGTTATCTCTTTGCAGCATTAGTCTTATACCTGCTCTCAGTGATTGTCAAAAAGGCAAGATAGCTCAGTTTTGTATTGCACTTTAACCCCTAAAACTACATCAGTTTTGTACATCGCTCTGGATAAGAACATCTGCTAAATGCCAAAAATGTAATGTAAAATGTGAATGTAAATATCAATGCACATATATCTAGTGTGAGCTCTTTTTTTTGGTATTTGAACCACACATATTTTTATTTTGTCCCTACACCAGATATATAAACAATTCATTCATTTTGATTGGCGAGCAATGTTTGTTGAGACCCTGTGAGAAAGGTAGTGTGACGTTGGGAGAGGACGTTTTTTAATTGAATATCAGTCATGCTGTTATAACCAGTGTGGCCTCCTGAATGGGAAAATATGCAGCAGAAAAGCTACCTTATACTAAAACAGTACAGCAGCATCCATTTCATGTATAACACTAATCTGGTCAGAATTCAAATAAAAATGTAGCAACTGGAATGCAAGGTTAAAGTATTGCAACATAGTCACACAGTGCTATTTAAATATGATCTATTGCCTACTTCCCTTCCATAAAATAAAAAGGACTGCGTGCATTCAACACATGGACCAGGAGTCACCTCCATTCGACTGCATTTGCGTACCATACAGGCGACAAGCCTGGGGCCGCAAGGTCCCAAATTCACGTTCATGCTCACCTTTCGCCAACTTTTCAGGAATCTCCGCCTGGTACTTTGAGCCCACCCGGATCTCCCCCTGGTCTGCCAGCAGGGTCTTCTGTGCCGGGTCGAACACCAGCGAGTAAAAGAAATTGTCCTGAAACAAAAAGAAATCCTAATGTTATGTTTTATTTAAAAATATTTTCTGTTTAAGGTGGAAAACCCAGTTAAACCAAGTCCCGGTGGGACTACTTGTGTGATAAAGCAATGTTTAGCCTCACCTCTTTTTCCAGATATCCAACTAGCCTGTCAGTTTCGCTCAGGAGCGTGACGTTACATTTACCCCTGGAGACACGGGCCATGGAAAAAGAACTGAATCAGGGATCACATTGTAAAAGAGCGCACTGAACAGCTGGAAGTATGGAGCTAGCAAGCTAAACGAGACATCCTCTTAAGTCTCAAGGGAAATATCACCATCAGCAAAAACGCAAACTGACAATGCGCTGTGCACACCTGCCCCGACTGGAATAGACTGCGTGTGCCATTACCGTATGTGTGTGGCAGGCAGAGATTCAAACTGTCGGGACAGGAAGAGCTCCCTGTGCTTCAGCTGGTGCGTCTGTGACTCAGCCAGCGAGGGCTGCTTTGACTCTTCCTCAAAGGCTTCTGAGAAGGGCACACAAGGGGGGTGGAAAGAGGAGAAAGTTTATACGTGGCTTTCGGATTTCCGTCTCACATACATACACATACTCTTTGCACAATTGATTAGTATTATTGATAAGGGGTAAGCAATGAAAGGTGCTCCTGCATTCTATTCCAGGTATTTTACCTTCACCCAAACAACATCAAATAGACTGTCATCTTATCAGCTTAACATTACTGTCATAAACTGTATGATAAGTCTGGCTTGGCCAACATATTCCATTTCTGAAAAAAAAAACATAATAAAAAACTATAATTTTGAAACTTTCCAATGCAACGTTTTAAACTTACATACTAACGCCATCAAATTAATAATACTCAAAATATAGTCCACCATGCAAAAAGTAAAAGTTTCAACAAAACAATGTCCAGAAAATACAGCAACAGAAATAACTATCAGCTAAAAACATCAAATTTTCAATATATAAATGTTTATATGAGTCAATGCAGCACTGGGACATCATGCCCCCACCCCCTTTTCTCTCACCCCTAATTTAGCCTGCCAGCCCCTGCCCGACAACAGGAAACCCTGTACACTAATCCTGAGCCACCCCGGGGCGGGGGGGGGGGGGGGGGGGGGGGCGGGGGGGGGGGGGGCGCCGGCGCGCGCGGCCAGCGGCAAAACGAGAGGACACCCCACGGGCGGACGGAACGGCA